>OX632361.1:27231121-27610927 GCA_951751655.1 Ophion costatus
GAAAAAAATGTCAGAGGGTAATTTCATTGATTTCGAAGGGCTGATAGAGTGATGACAAATTTAGTTTTGTCAAGGTCATAGTTTTTTGCGTTCTCAAGGTCATCAATGGTTTTTCAAATGGGAGCATGTTTTCTTTTAATTAAGACGTTGTAGCTGATATTCAGACGAATCCAAAGACCTATGATATCGTGACCTTGAAATTATTTTTCACCAAAACATGTTTGTTTTGTTTGGGTTTGTTTTCGTCACTCTAAAGGCAACGGAGATAGTTGGGGTGGTCACGTTAAATGGTCCACCCTGTGCAACATATACATGTGTGTGCGCGTGTGTGTGTGTGTCTGCACATGAGCACGCATATATATTGCCTACGGGCTCTTAAAACCTTCCGGCAGTGTTCCACTCTAATGTGTGACAGCCAAAGTGGCACGCACACAAACGCGCATCGATTTTACGATAAATTTACGGCTGACAAGTCCCGCTTCTCGTATCATACGTACGAGCGGTTTCCTGACTTTTCACGAGGGAACAACGGGAAAGAAAAAAAACAAAAACGAACGCATACAAAAAACAAGAATAACACAAATTAGAAGAAAAAAAAAGGCCCGAAAAGTTTCTCCCGCCGATTATACAGTTGGCTCGTGTCTTCGAGCCTGTAATTTTGATGCTGATAGAAACGGATGCGCTCAAAAGAGACCGTATATTTATAGGTATAAAGAATTCCGCGGCAATCCAAGGACCGGACAAACACGCTTTGTTAAAAAAATTAATTAAAAAAATGTGTGTATGTCGGAATACGATCGCGTGAACGTTGTGAGAATAAAGACGTGCGCAATATTTCGCGACTATAAATTACGTTGACATGTTCAATTGCAATATTTGTTTTCGTATTCTTTTATTGTTGTTTTTTTTCTTTTCTTTTTCGTATTTAGGCAACATGTTTATCCCATTGAAGTTTGCATCGTTGCAATGCAATAGAAATCATGTTTCTTTTTTTGTTCAAACTTAGTTTCGGCAGACTCGAGCTACGCAAACAAGTCAAACATTTTTTGTATCTTCTACGATTCTTTTTACTTGTAGAGCAAAAAAAACGTTTTTTTTATTTTACTCTTTTTCGTATGTATCTTCCTAGCGATTTTTTAAATATTGTGTTATCGTTCCGAAGTGCACTGTTAAGCAATAAATAAATGACTAGCGAATGACAAACGTTAATGCCTCGGATTTTTATCAAAAGTTAAAAAAAATAGGTTTCGTTGGATGAGTCACAAAAGTTCCGATTATGAGAAAAAAAAGTTACTTGTACTGGTCTAAATGACTCCTAATTGCTTTTAAAAACTTCTAAGAGGAACGTACTAACACAAAAAAGAAAAAACCTATAGTGTAGGAAAACTTAAGAAAAAAAATTAAAAAATGCTTTATCATCCAAAACGAAGAGAGATCGCAGAAAAAACATTTGTGTTTGTGACCTGATAGGTATTAATGGGAGGCATCTAGATTTTCCTTTCGGACGTCACTTTTCGGGCCACCCCGTATATATAAATATATGAAGTACTCCAGCTAACTCAGATAACTATTTCCCTCACCATCGTTGATTATAGACTTCCATAGTGGTGTAAAAAACACCGAATGTAAAAAAGCAATTTCCCTGCCCCTTGTGCCCTCCTGCGGCTGCAACAAATCTAACAGTCGATTCGTGCCGTTCTTTAAATTATGCAAAATTTTATACGTTTTAGATCTGTTTTTTGCATCGTTCACCTTTCCCTTCCGACATTGACTAATTTCTGTTGTTGTCAAATTTCGATTTCAGGGACGATTATTCGACAGTTTGGAAGTCAGAAGACTATTTTTCCGGTCGCATATACATCCCACCCGAAATGAATTTCATCCGAAACCATGTGTTTTTTTTCACTCTCAAGACCGAAAAAGTACTGACTTCCAATAGCACGTTTTCTTAAGTCACTTTCTCTCTTTCTTGTTCCGCCCTTTCCCGTTGGTGGCTTTCCCCCCTGTCCCTCTTGCTGAGTGTCGTTAGACCCGCCGGAATCTCGCGTATTCCCAATTACTCGAAGCGAGACGCCGCAGTGGACCCCGTAATTACACGGCCGAGATACCATACTGGCGCAGAACGCGGCCATTTATGCCAGCGGTGAATCGCGATGCGTGTACACGTATTTTTTAACAAAACCCCATTTCGCCCGTACGCAACAGTCTGCCGGTACGTGCGTGCGTGGTTGCGTGGACGGTGAGACGTCGCCGCGTGGCGCGATCGGAAGTCGCATAATTCGGTAGAAGGATGAGAATTGGAAGGAAGAAAAAATTAAATAAAAAAAGTACAGCGAGCGGGATATGTAGCGCGAGACCAGGTGTAGCGACGGAAAAGTCCACTTATTACACTAACCCAACTTCCGAATTCAACTATTTCTTATTGTCCCCCGATATTGATTAAGGGATAACACCACTCTAGGATTTTGGGAAAATCATTTTTTTTTTCACTGAAAAAATACTCCGAGGTCATAAAAACAATTATGCAATTGGTCCTGTAGTGAAAAATGTTTTTTTTTATAGGTTCAATTATCGATTTTGCCGTAGCGAGCACCCTTGCATGGATCGATTTGAAATTGTGATAGTAGCTTCACAATTATATTCTCTATGGAAGTACGTAGCCTTTTTTTTTTATTAAATGTAAACTTTTTTTTTTATAAACAATTTACTGCTTATTTTTTGGGCTAAAAATCGATTTATTTCCTCACATACATCTTCGTGCACCTCAAATACGTTTTAAGGTCACAAAATTAAGGACGCTGTCGTATGCCTCGTTAAAATCCAACGACACTTAATTATTTTTAAATGCTCAAACTTTTTTGGTACATTTAGGTTGTGAAAATCACTTAATCGTTTTTGGACAATCTTACTGTAGTTTTACGACGACGATTTTCGAATAAGAAAAAACATTTTTGAATATTGTTAAAAAAAATGTGAATGAAAAATTAATACAAAATCGTTGCCTTCCAACAATGGAAGCTTAAACGTCGTCGAAATCAAAAGACAACTTCATTACTTCGAATTCTAATACGGCAACATGATTTTGCAGACGATCCTTTAATCTCCCTCTCCCTCTCCCGCGCTCTACGAAAAAAGTATATTTTCATGGAGTTCAGGCGTGGAGAACTCGACGGACGATCTTTCAGCAGAGGCTCATCAGCCGTACCCTACAGGAGCTTTCTATTGGGAGCGAGAAACGGATGAAAAGATAACTTCGTCAGTGCGGGAATGTGAGGATGGAAACACGCAGTTTCCGGACTGTACTAGAGCGTTCCACATTGCGAGCGCTCATGGCGCATTAATCTTTCATCAACGCAATCGCGGCTATCAGGTTTTCCCCTATATACGTACATAGTCTAACACACACCATATCCATGTATATGCATGTGCAGCGTATCCCATTGTTATTGCACCGCCCAAGTAAAACGAGAAAGTGAATTCGAATCACAAAGGCTTTGCGATCGTTGGAGCGCGGTCAATAGCAAACGGGACATTTTTTACTCGACTACTTGACGTCGTTAAGGTAGACCCAGCGCGGTCGTCGGAAACAGAAAAATATCACGCGCTACATGCGATAGAGCATATACATAAATCTATAGTTTCGTAATAAAACTTTTCCTTCTGACTGTACACTACAGTGTGAGAAATGCTATACCAAGCCAGTAACCCGACTATGGATTTTGGCGGATGAACGATCGCGGCAACACTGTAACGAGGTGTCGCGGAGCTGACAGAAAAATCTGAGCATCACGGAAAATGTCCGTGATGCTCTAGAGAACTACCAAGTTCTCTCTCAGACGGACCACATTTCGGGCAAACAGAGAGAAAGACGTTGTTCGTCGTTCAACAGAGTGGAAGGCGTTTTTCTTATTTTTTCCAAAAAAACAACCGTTTAGGAGAACACTGGAAATATGTAAATCAGCTATCTCCCTCGCACTCGGGCCCGATCGGTCAGTATTACACATGGTCTTAAAAACTGACGTGGCGTATACCTTAGAAACTAATCAACCATCTCTGACGAAATTTGGCATAAATCTTTCTAACCTTATTATCTAAAACATGACCCCAAATGTCTTTAAAGATAAAAAAGAATTTTTTTTTTGCAAACCCTAGCCATTTATTCGAAAAATTCAATCCTTTTGTTTCAAAGCGTATCATTTAATCGATTTTCAACATTGCTCATTTTTTCTTGGCTCATATTCTGCGTATAATTGTCAATGAAAGAAGAATTTTCGATTGTTTTTTTTTCTTCAAATTAATCCCGCCAACGCTACGCCTCACGCCATCTGATAACATCTGCGGCAACCCGATTAGAAGACCGTGCGATATCTTCGCCACACTGTAAAAAATTTCTGTATAAAAATGAATACACAAGTGTAGGAAGTTTTTATGCGGATACCGCTTATGAAATTTCAGATACGACTTTGAAAATCCAAAACAGGTTATTTGAAAAATGAAAGTGTAGCTCCGTAATATTAATATACTTGTGCGTTTGAAAAATAATGCACGTGTAAAGAAATAATCACATCCAAGTATATTGAAATCAAGAACCGTTTGCTGATATCAATATACGAGTGTATATTAAATTCAAGAACCATTTGCTAATATCAATATACGGGTGTGTATTAAAATTACTGATCCTAAGTATTAAGTTTATTTCAGAAATTGATAATTAAGCCCACTGAAAATGTGACTCGTATTTATCGTCCTCGACGGGAGCTAGAGATAAAAAAGGTGGTTTTTGTGAAATTTCTTCCTTCAACACCTGGCGGCGTAAAAAGGGAAAAATAATTTCCTTCCGGAAAGGCGAGTTCAAGAACCGCGACTCTGGCGTGGATATGGAGAGGTAACGAATTTGTGACACTCTCCGACGCGTGCACGAGTTGCAAACGCGTCTGTTTTTCCCAGGACGATCGTAGCCGGTGGTCGGGTTATATTCCCGACCGAAGCTGCGAGTGGCTATGGGAAAGTGCGGAACAAGGCGCCGTCCCTCGGGCGCTACGCGAACTACGCGCGACCATCGGTCGTCGCGAGCGGCCGAGGTGGGTTGAGCGCGTTTTGTATTTGCAATACTCTGTTTTTTATATTTGAATTAATATACAACTGTTGTAATCTTTAATTTAAGGCACGGGTTGATGCAATACATTTTCCATAAATTTGCAAACTTTTCTTGGAAATTCCATGTTGCATCTATTAAATTCTATATCCACGTTAGAATTTCATGTTCCTGTTTTAAATTTACGGTACAAGTGTCTTAAATTCAATTTCATTTACTGAGTTTGTAAAATTCAATTCTTTTGTCCCTTAAATATAGTGTAAATTTAATCTAATTTTCACGTTGTTTCATATGATTTTCATCAGCGTTTATGAATTCTTTTTTCAATTCCAGTTTCGCACTTTTAAATAAATCTGTTGTGATCATGCATTGTACGTATCGTAAAATTCAGTTTCACATATATTATAGTTTTCAGGCAGCTGTAAATAAATTTCAAACTTGTTTTGTATTTTCAATGCTCTGTTTTTTATAGTTGATTTATCATACATCTGTGGTAATTTTCAATTGAAGACACGGGTTAATGCAATACATTTTCCACAAATTTACAAACTTGTCTTTGAAATTCCATTTTCCATCTTTTAAATTCTATATCCACGTTAGAATTTCATGTTCCTATTTTAAATTTACGATACAAGTGCTTCAAATTTAATTTCACCTACTGAGTTCGTAAAATTCAATTCTTTTGTATCTTAAATGTATTGTAAACTTCATATCTTTTTTTACAGTGCATTTATAAATATTAATAATAATAACAAAATACCATGTAACAACCAACAGTAGTGATAAAACATACCCTAAATGTCTGAAATAGTGAGGAAATCTTTCCTTAAAAAAAAAAACAAGTCATGAAAATCCGCAATTTTTTCCTCGCCTAGAGGTGACCCTCCTCGTCCCTCTTAACAGCCTTCGGTTATGAAAATCTCGCAAACATTTTTTTGTTCCGATCCTTATTAGCGATCTACGAGCTACATCGGCAAAAAAAAGATGTTGAACAATGATCACGAAAAAGAGGCAAAAACAACAAGAATTTTCGTTTTATCACAAACATTGCAAACTTCAACGCGATGGAAGCACCTCGTTGTATCGAAACCGTTCTTATAAGGGGTGAAAACATAATGGAGTGAGCAACCGAGAAAGATGGGGAGGGGTGGGGGTGAAAGGGTTTGCACAAGGACGAGATTATACATAGGGGGTGGAAATGCTGTGGCCAGAAAGTTTGCGTTGCGGAGGTGCTGCAAGGCCATGTGACTTGGGCGAGCGGATCCCGGAGCAGAACCTCTCATACACGGCCTGTGTGCAAGGGACGTTGACGCGCGCAGATTGCCCGCCGAGGGTCGCCACTTTTCACGTGTCATACGTTGGCTTGGCCTCGGGGCAAACGAAAATTTCGGTCCAATGAACGCGGAGAAATCTGGGCGCAATTTTCCGGCCACGTTGCGAACCGCGCGCGTGGACTCCACACCCGCACCCCTACGATAACTTTGCCTCGGATCGATACGAATGTACATTCCTTTCATTTCACCGGCTATGTGCCGGAAACGCAAACGCGAACCAACGTAACGATAACAATCGTTTTTGATGCTCTACCACGTACATAAGTCTTGACATAATCAAAAGCAGGCACCAAAGTGATGTTCTTTGCGAGTCTACCAAAATATTTTTCGGAAAATCCCTAACTCAAAAAGAATCGCCGCTTCGGCTGTTTAAAATTTCACGACTCTGGCGATTTTGAAAAAGTAGCCAAATATTACCTTTCAACTTTCATATCGTTTCTAGGCTCTATATACAACGGGAAATTCTATTCCGATACGCGCACGCGCAGTTTTCGTCGAAAGCTTGAAAGTACGCTGGCCAATCGTGAAAAACCTGTTCCATACATATGTGGAGATTTTTAATAGAAATCGGGGGTTAGGGAGACAATAAATGGCGAGTTCGTATTCAGGGGGTAAAAATACATCGATAGGGGTTTAGAAAAAAAATATTAAGAATTC
This sequence comes from Ophion costatus, assembly GCA_951751655.1. Classification (NCBI taxonomy): domain Eukaryota; kingdom Metazoa; phylum Arthropoda; class Insecta; order Hymenoptera; family Ichneumonidae; genus Ophion; species Ophion costatus. Next base: position 27,238,208 of record OX632361.1, read on the forward strand.
AGTCTTTCTCGCATATTGGCCAAAAATAAGTGTCTTCACTCAGTCGCCGCTCATTTTATTTCCCTTTCGATTTGAAACTCTGCTTCAAACGCATTTATAATCGGTTTGTCGGAAAAACGCCGTTTGAATCATGAGGCACCGATTATTTTTTGGTTTTGGGCAGAAACTTAAACTTGGACCATGAATTTTTGCCAATTTTCCAATAGATACTTTTGTATCTTTTTCGGTCACTTTTCGAGATATTTTTTTGTATCTTTTTCGGTCACTAATCCAGATATTTAATTACTAAAAAATACTTGAATTACCCTACCTAATTTTTTTTCAGTTCCACAAATTTATGTCCCAAATTTATGTTATGTTATGTATGTTTATTTACGTTAGGATCACAATTTTTATGCCTACCAAATTTTTTCAGAACCCCTCCAATGATCACTCAAATAGGACCGCCGCTACGGCCATGTGAGATTCCAGGACCTTGAAAAAGTGACCAAAATGGTGGATTTTTAAACAACTTTCATATAATTTCAAGGGCGCGCGTATGGGGAAGGGTAATTTCTAACCTGTTACATCTACGTAATATTCACTATCAGCATACCTAGTTATGATGAAACCTGCTATCGATTTTGAGCAGGGTTCTTAATTTTTTGTTTTTTTTTTTTTAATCGGATCGTTAGTTAAAGGGGAATGTCTACATGTATCTGAAGGTAGGTACTACTGAAATTTTCAAGGACTAGGTCACTTTAAGTACGCGGACGATTGAATACGATAAGAAAGGTCCTCGCAATGGAATGTATACAAAATAAACACATGCACATACACGTAGAAACTCTAACATAGACATTTTTTTATGACGTTGAAGTTTGCATCGTTAAATGCAACTGTTTTGTGTGTTCATTTTTTATTTCTTCATTTTTATCATTATCCAAAGCGTTTTTTCGCAAAACGTTGATGTGTTTTTTACAGCCAAATGCAGAAAAAAACAATAAAGAAGAATTCATTTGCGTTGCATTCCAACGACGCGAACTTCCACTTCATATTTTCAAATTTCTTTTCAAGCATTTCTTATTCGTTACATTCCAAGAGATGCTGAGCCAGAGAGCCAACTGGACCCATATACACTGTCTTACATATTCGCAAACGATGTAACCGGACTATTGGTCGTACTGTTCAGAAACTCCAAAGCTCGGCACCGGGCCGTTTCCATCTACCCATGTACATGTATATGCGCAAACGCAGTAGTTCGTTCAACAGTTAAGCCCCATAAGCCGATGCGCAACATTTTTAATAATCCGTCACGTTGTTAGAAACCCATTAAACTTCTTCGAACGACATCAATATGTACATGCCCTCAATCTCGTCGCTCTTGTGTCACCACATTCGTAATAATTAATACTGTGGCTCCCTGGAGCTGGTCTCGATTTTGATGGGATAAAGAGAATAAACGATACTGGTGAAAATAGAATAGAACGGATCGATTCGCCGAGGACTTCTGTTCGCAAAAGTTCAAAAGAAGCGTACTCCCGACGATTGTAAGGCATGTGCGGTTTTTGTCAAGAAAGCTGCGATCGGCTGCGGATGAGGTCATGAATAGACGAACTCCGTACGGTTCGTTCCTTCCCCAGGCGGGATTTTTCGATCAATTTCAATGAGAGACCCCTTTCCCTACCTTTTGAGAAAAAGTAACTCAAAGGAAAAGCGAACCACATGCAACGCGTGAGACAGAAAAGGCACCGAGCCAGAGAGAGAGAGAGAGCGCGAGAATTATGCGCGATCCATTCACTACGTGTGTGTGCGTGTGTAGGTGAGCGCGCGTGTGTGTAAGGTCAAGTGAAGCAGAACACACTGTAGGTTTTTGTTTTCTTTGTTTAAGGGGTTACACCCACTTGCGATTTTGAAAAAATCGATTTTTTTTATTGAATTTTTTTGAAGTATAAGTATCTGAGAATATGTCCTGAAAATTTCAAGTCGATCCGAACAAAATTGACTGAGATATGAGCGTTGAAAGAGAAGAATCCGTGAATTGAAGAACTGAAATTAAAACTTTAAACGCGTTTTTCTCAAAATGGCATTTCTGAAGTCGGTGACCAGGATTACTCGAACACTAATGAGCCGATCTTCTTGAAATTTTGCAGGCTTATTTAATACATAAAAATGTAGTCTTTAATCGTTCGATTTTTTTTTCGTTAAAATCGAACCATTAACTTTGACTGTCCGCCATTTTGTGAAAAATGAATATTTTTTAAAATCCTTCGATTAAAGACTAGTTTATACTTATATTTGACTAAATCCATCCGCATTTTTTTGTCAGATGATCCACTTCGCCGCAATGTTGGTCACCGCAAACCGTGTGTATAAAAACATTATTTCATTGACGGCCATTTGCCATTAAACAATGTAATATGTTTCAATAAAAAAATTACTGAAAGTTCTTCAAGATGTGTTCTTTAAGATGGTATATTGATCGATTGAAAAAGTTTTGTAGTTTTCTTTTAAAAAAATTCATGAAAAAGGCCTTTTTTTGCGCTACAAGTGGGGGTAACGCGTTAAGTAAAATTACATATTACTTATTATCATATTTAGATAATATAATATGGAACGTAACTAATCGTGACGCAAACAAAGATTGTGGTTATGTGGCTGGCTTTGGATGCCGTCTTTTTCTTACTTATATATTCGAAATGTGTCCGGAGAGTTACTTTCTTTACTAATTTATCGAATTATTTCTGATGCCGGTCGAGTCACCAAAAAATTATCATAACACATGGTCAGTATATGGATGAATAAATAAGAATTCTCACGTACCTCTCCAATTTGAACTTTGCAAGTACAAAAATCAATTTTTGCATGTCCGAAAACTAGAACCACATAATGATCGATCAGTCAATAGGGACGTGTCCGAAAATGGGGTCATGACAGTGTCCGAACATAGGTACGTAACACTAACAGCTGTCCGAAAATTGGTACATTTGGTACTATTGAACATTTAAATGTATAAAAGTAAAAATATTTAACTTTCCGGTAGTTAATGCATGTGTTTTGAAAACTAGAACTTACGAGCTCGCCGTTAGAACCGATCATTTTTTTAACGGTCCATAAATTAACTATATGCTCTACAGTCTAAGGATGCTCTTAAGCGTCCGAGCATTGGTACAGTCACCTTACCTACTCGTAGTTTCAATAATATTTTTTATTAGTTTTGTACTAATTTTGAAATGTCACTACGTCTCGTGTCCTATCGACTGCGTACTTGGCAGATTTGCATAACATTTTCGTGCGACCACATCGCTGTGTTTCGCTCCGCAACGAAGGAACAACCATTCAAATCAGACCAGCCAACGGTGGCGTTATCGGTGCAACATGCATGTAAAAAAATTATGAAAATACATAGCTGAGAAACAGTTTAAAGCCGGTTCAAAGTGCTTTTATCTAAAACGCTCGAAACTAAAATTACCTACTCGTCTTTTCATACCCATTCCGTATTATCTTTCTACTAATTTTGAAATATCAATATGGAAATCATGTAATTTCATTTTCATTTCATTTCGATTCAATGTGTGACGTTAAACCATTTCAATTTTCGTTTCAATGTCTGACGATAAACCACTGCAATATTTTCTTATCCCGAGCATTCTCATGCGACGGACTAAAAGATCCTGAAAACCAACCTAACGTTCCATTGGTCAATAAAAAAAAATGTCTCGACATCAGTGGCTTCGGTCAAACAAAGTAATATTTTCTTCACCGTGCCCGTAATGAAAATGATCAACCCCTTCGCTCGCCGCATTCGTCCTCGCGCATATACGACCACCCAACGAAAACGGCGAACAAATTTTGCGCTACGTTTCCGACGAAAAAAACATACACATCCTTCCACTGAAATTTTGACAGGTACACGCAGTGCATTAGACAGCATCGGCGCTTTCTCCAATCACGCTTCGTTCCTTCGTTCAAGAGCACGATCAGACCCGATCCTCTCGATCGGAAGACTCGCCTGCCGTGAACGCGCACGGAAGCCTCCGAGCCAAGAGGTTCTTTGCACTTTCACAATTGTGAAAATCGTTCAGAATGTATGGAGCAGAGAGAAATCAACCGTGCCCCACCGAGAAACTGATATATGTTTGCGTCTCTCCATACATACGTACATAAATGTACAAATACATGCAGACATGCATTCAGTGGGTATATACGTTTGGAGAAAATGGGTCAAGCGTTCAAGTAGTAAAGGCGAAAGCCCACCAGCAAGTTCACACACACACACACACACACACACACACACACACACATGCATGTATATGTATGCCCCGAACTCGGGATAACCATGCAGGCGTGCACTTGAGCCGCTTAACTTCCGTTTACAAGTACAAAGTCAAGATCTCGAGGACAAGAGTTAGATTGAACCAAGTACACCATACCAAGAGAAAGATGGAGAACGATAGAGAGAGAAAGAGAAAGCGAGAGAGAGAGAGAGAGAGAGAGAGAGAGAGAGAGAGAGAGAGAGAGAGAGAGAGAGAGAGAGAAAGGTAAAGAGTTAAGGGGTTACCCCCACTTGCGATTTTGAAAAAATCGATTTTTTTTATTGCATTTTTTTGAAGTATAAATATCTGAGAATATGTCCTGAAAATTTCAAGTCGATCCGAACAAAATTGACTGAGATATGAGCGTTGAAAGAGAAGAATCCGCGAATTGAAGAACTGAAATTGAAACTTTAAACGCGTTTTTCTCAAAATGGCATTTCTGAAGTCGGTGACCAAGATTACTCGAACACTAATGAACCGATCTTCTTGAAATTTTGCAGGCTTATTTAATACATAAAAATGTAGTCTTTAATCGTTCGATTTTTTTCGTTAAAATCGAACCATTAACTTTGTCCGCCATTTTGTGAAAAATGAATATTTTTTAAAATCCTTCGATTAAAGACTAGTTTATACTTATATTTGACTAAATCCATCCGCATTTTTTTTTCAGATGATCCACTTCGCCGCAATGTTGGTCACCGCAAACCGTGTATATAAAAACACTATTTCATTGACGGCCATTTGCCACTAAACAATGTAATATTTTTCAATAAAAAAGTTACTGAAAGTTCTTCAAGATGTGTTCTTTAAGATAGTATATTGATCGATTAAAAAAGTTTTGTAGTTTTTTTTTTAAATTCATGAAAAAGGCCTTTTTTGCGCTACAAGTGGGTCCAACGCCTTAAGGATGTTGAGTCCCTATGAAACATGTTAATGTTGATTGTTCAATTGTTCAAAATAGCTTCTTAATCGTTCGTTAATTGTTCAAAATAGCTTCTTAATCGTCATGAATTTTTTACACCATCTCCTGAATACTTCATGTAAAAACATACCAAATTTTCAGAATTCTATCATCATTACTTCAACCTCCTTAAGGGTTGAAATAAAAAATGATAAGAAAGTTCTGAAAATTTGGTATGTTTTTGTATGAAGTATTTAAGAGGTCGTGTTAAAATTTCACGACGATTAGGAAGCTCGTTATTAAAAAACTAACATTTTGTTAAGAACAATTTTTAAAAGAAATAAAAAAAAATGTATCAATAAACTTCGTTTTGTTTTCGTTGCTTTCAGTATATTGTAGATACTATAAAATTGAGAGGTCAAAAAAAAACTTATTGCAAAGTAACATCAGTTTCCATAAAACAACATTTAATTTGTGAATGTTAATTGTTCGACAACGAGCTTCCTAATTGTCGTGAAATTTTTACACGACCTCTTAAATACTTCATACAAAAACATACCAAATTTTCAGAATTTTATCATCATTTACGATTTGGGACTCAACATCCTCAAAGCTTCGATACGAAAGCCGATTTGCAGACGTATCTTCGACTTGTACACTTTAGGTTTGGTACGTTTTGATTCAATTGCCGAAAAACAAGACAAGGGAGGGAGAACAAGAGAGAAATAGGAGAATAGGCCGGAGTAGAACCAACCAATTTCTCGCCTTTGCAAAAGTTACTTCCGTTATAATTATTTCGAGGCTGACAATTGAAATTCACCGGTAGGTGTAACGTCGCTCTCGTCGATCTCATACCGATCGCGAACGACGCTCGTATCGAACTTTCGTATTCGGAATACCACGCTCGATATTCCAAACTCAATTGGGACTCTGCCCCCGTTTCGATTCCAAGTACGGAGATATCGACGAAAAAAAGAAAACAAAAGATTCCGATTTAGATGGTAATTCCGGAAGACTAGTTGATCAATCGTGCAGTTCAGCCGAAAGTGAATCGGAAAAGTAATAACCATCGAAATGTAAATTACGGAACATAATAAGAGCTCGTAAAAAAGTGGTATTGAGATTTGCATCATTTGCATTTTTTTTTTTTGGCACATTTAGGCTACGACACTCACTGAAATGTTTTTGAGAATACCGATTTGAAATTTGTAACCGAAAGCTGGAAGAAAGTTTTTAGATAATAATGCAAATGAAGAAATGAAAAAAATCAAGCAGAATTTTCGTTCCGGCGATGGAAATTTCAAGACGATGTAAAAATACATTATATACGTAAAGTACAGGTAAGAATAATAGTAATTATTTCTATTTCTATTTCTTATTATTCTTACTATTTCTTTAGTAAAAACGGAAACATTAATATCGGTGCCAATAAATGCAAAAAAAAAAGTATAAAAACACTTATCTACAATAATAATTGTGTGGTTGTAGATCGATAAATCGAATGCAAATTGCTAAAGAGCTTTAGAGTAAATTAGTTTTTCAAATTTTCAATGTTTCGCACTGACATTACTTTCGATTGCATGTAATGAAGAGTAATATAAACATTGAAAAAATACAAAAAAGTTTATTTTTATACTTTTGAGTTTCTTTTTCTAGTCGCTTTCGTTTTTTCGTAATTTTCTTGCAAAAAGTAAATTTTCGAAAAATACGAAAGAATTTTCAAAACTTCCGGACTTTTCCCTGATTATTCCAGGAGAAAAGAAATTCCCCGAGTTTTTCCGGTTTCCCTGTTTTTTATGTGCGTAACAGTCATGAATTTCGACTTGTCCGACCTTTTGTACTTAAAATGTTTTCCATTAGTTATTACCAATATTGATGTAATTTTTGCTCGAAAAATCGAAAAAATCTTTTCTTGAAATCAAGTACACCGTTGAGCCTCTCAGGTACGAAGGTCCTTCGCGAGATTGTTGACTTCTTTTATTTGTTCTGATTGTTATTAACATTTTTAAATGAAATTCGCCAAACGACTTTGTTAATGTACATACAAATAAATGTTCAAACGATTTTCATTCATCCTACTTATTCCTTCAAAATCAATGTCTTCAAATAGCCTCGATTTTCGGGTCGTCGCAGTAGTCTAGCCCATTAACCTCCTCCCGTCGCGGTCACTCATACCTAGCACTGCCATCATCTCTATGACCAACACTTCCAATTAATATCGCCGATGTTATCATCTCCACAGTGATATCACCGACAATAATAATAACGACGAAGAAAACGAGTAGAACTGTGGCTGAGAATAATGGAATAAGCAAGGGGTTGTACAATTGTTGGGTGTGAACACTTTGCGTTCTAATGTTCCATCGTTCGCGAAGAGCGGAATAAAGTAATCTGTATAATCTCGCTTGCTATCTGCAAGTGCGATATTATAGTTCGAGTGGCGAGAATGAGAGGGGAGGGCGAAAGAGATGAGAGGATACGTATGCACTATTGTTAGGAGAATGCTTGAAGAACGCGGCGCCGCATAAAAAACGTGCAATGATGAAGGGAATATGCGCGGTATGTATCTACAGTAACAGAAGGCTGTAGATATGCTGTATCTTACTCACAACACAAAGGGCGTCTCGACATTACCTGACATTTTTAATTGCGCGCCATTTTGTTTTGTCACGAACATAGATTACTAATTTTTAACAACTGTTGTCATGAAGTACTGAGTTAAGTTAAGGTTGAGTTAAGTTCCGTTAATTGAGCTGTGTTAATTAAGTTGAGTTAAGTTCCGTTAATTGAGCTATGTTAAGTTGAGTTAAGTTAAGTTAATTGAGTTGAGTTAATCGAGTTGAGTTAATCGAGTTGAGTTAATCGAGTTGAGTTAATCGAGTTGAGTTAATCGAGTTGAGTTAATCGAGTTGAGTTAATTGAGTTGAGTTAATTGAGTTTAGTTAATTGAGTTAACTTATGTTAATTGAGTTACGTTAAGTTAATTGAGTTAAGTTGAGTTAATTGAGTTAAGTTGAGTTAATTGAGTTAAGTTAATTTAGTTCAGTTATGTTAATTGAGTTACGTTAAGTTAATTGAGTTAGGTTGAGTTAATTGAGTTAAGTTAAGTTAATTGAGTTGAGTTAAATTGACTGAGTCAAGTTAAGTTGATTGCGTTAAGTTAAGGTTAAGAATGGAGGTTAGGTAATGGGCACGATCGAGCAACGCATAGAAATTGTTATTTGCTGCATCGTTACTGCATAGTTATTGCAGACGAAGATTCGTGGTCGTGTTATCCCGCGCCGTGGCGATGTCAATTGGCCGCCAAGATCGTGCGATTTGACGACATTGGACTTCTTTCTTTGAGGTTTTCTAAAAGGAAAAGTGTACGTCAATGATCCACAGACCATTCCGAAGCTCAAGGAAGCAATTCGACGCACCAGTAATGAAATTAGTCCGCAATTATGCCAACATGTTATTGGAAATTTCGTCAAAGGAGTCAACGTTTGCAAGCAATTCATCGGCTATTGAGTTCCACACGTTTGTACCTTATATTACAATAAAAATATTCGTACTTTTCGAATAAATAATACGTTTTATTGATAAATTTCAATGTCAGATCATTCGAGATGCCCTGTACAAGTATATCCCTAAGCACCGAACGTCGAGACGAAGTGTCTGCTTGTGGCAATCCGGCGTGAAGACGAAGGGCTTATAGATGCGGCGTTACGAATGAATGGTAAAAGTCGACGAACAATGGAAAGCGACGAGAGAGAGAGAGAGGGAGGAGTAAGAGAGAGGGAGAGGGAGAGCGAGGGGTAGAGAGGGGGGGGGGGGGTAAAAGTGAACGAGAAGAATTGTCTACAAGCGAGAGACCTTTCGGCCAATCGGCGAATAAACGGAAAAAAAAATATCGTACACAATGGGATGAAAGAGCGCTACGCCCTCTCCCTTACGCTCCTCTCACTCTCTCATTCGCACTTCAAATCTCCCCTTCTCTCGGCAAAGCGCCACATGATCTTCCCATACGTTCTCCTTGTCTATTTTCCTTTTTGCTTGGCAGGGTGTCAGTTCTGCACAGTGCAGTTCGACACCGAGGCAGTTCGCCAGTTCAACTCTCCACTGTGCAATTCGACGAAGCGGGCAGTTCGACACCGAGCCAATTCGACGACCGTAGCAGTTCGACATTTCCCCGACGCACGCGTATGCCCACTCTTCAGATGCGGGCCGGGCGATTCGCTGCCCTGTGTCAGTTCGACACCGAGTCCTCCCTACCCAGCGTAGCGTGCTCAACTTACATTTCCTAGCGGCTGTACTTTTTTCGAATCACCCATACCCGGGAACGAGAAATATACGAGCAAAATGTTTTCGCATGTACCGACTACCCGCTCTGTCAGTTCTCTAGTTTATCGACTGATTTTGAATGGAAATTTCATGAGCGGCATATTCTTATAACTTTATTCTTTAATAATGCCACGAACATATATTTAGTCTCTAAAAATTTTAATTCTTCCATAATTCGGGAAAAAGCGTCATTTTTGAGTACTTGAGAATAACGATAAGCAATACTAAGAGAACTGAAAACTTATATAATAATCGTGTGAAAGAAAAACTGGTGGCCTCGTACAGTTGGACAGTTTTTCGTTGCTGTTGAATATAGGATAATGTTCTTCAAGAGGATGTTTAATTTTGTTCTGAATTTCGTTTCTTGTGGCTCTTGGTTTATTCGTAAAAATCATCGTGCAAAGTCTAAATTTTATAATCAACTTTTTAATCGTCAAAAATATCGCTGAAAAAAGCATATGCAGTTACAAGAAATTAATATCATGACACGATTGGAAATAATATTGTTGTCAATATTCCTCATATATGTTCCTTTCATTACAGATTGAAACGTCCGCATTATTATTATCCATGTTGTTCAAATACTTAATGCCAAAGAACAGTGCATGTCGGATATATTTATTTTTCATTAATGTGTGACGAGTCGTCTACTATATATGAAAAAATTGAATCATTGTATAACATGAATACGCTGTGTTGAAAAGCGCAGAACCATTAAGGGAGGGGGGGGGGGGGGGGGGTGGAAGGTTAAATTGCTATAAAAAAGCATATTTTCGATATTTTTTGTTGACGTACTGTTTATATATATTTATTTATATAATTAGTATAAAATAAAAGGACATTTGAAGAATATTCTGTGAAATTTTCGTTAATAATTGTGCAGAAATGAGCCAGTGACAGGAAATCTTCTCAGAGGCCACAAAAAAAAGTTACATTGCGGTGAACTGCATAACTCACCACTGGATCGCCCGAAAAAAAAATTCAACAAGATCGTATTATTTAATAAGTTTCTTGAGGTAACGCTGTCGAGTTTTTATTTTTATTTTTTTTTTTTTTCAATTTTTAGTCAGACTTAGAAGACAAAATAGCGATTTTTCATTTAAAAAATTGGAACCTTTATTATTGCAAAATGAATTAAAATGATTTAAAAAATCGACAGCGTTACCTCAAGAAACTTATTAACTAATACAATCTTCTTGGATTTTTTTTTTCGGGCGATCCAGTGGTGAGTTATGCAGTTCACCGAAATGTAACTTTTTTTTGTGGCCTCTGAGAAGATTTCCTGTCACTGGCTCATTTCTGCGCAAATATTAACGAAAATTTCACAGAAAATTCTTCAAATGTCCTTTTATTTTATACTAATTATATAAATAAATATATATAAACAGTACGTCAACAAAAAATATCGAAAATATGCTTTTTTATAGCAAATTAACCTTCCACTCCCCCGCTCCCTTAATGATTCTGCGCTTTTCAACACAGCGTATTCATGTTAACGATGATTCAATTTTTTCATATATAGTAGACGACATGTCACACATCAATGAAAAATAAATATATCCGACATGCACTGTTCTTTGGCATTAAGTATTTGAACAACATGGATAATAATAATGCGGACGGTTCAATCTGTAATGAAAGGAACATATATGAGGAATATTGACAACAATATTATTTCCAATCGTGTCATGATATTAATTTCTTGTAAATGCGTATGCTTTTTTCAGCGATATTTTTGACGATTAAAAAGTTGATTATAAAATTTAGACTTTGCACGATGATTTTTACGAATAAACCAAGAGCCACAAGAAACGAAATTCAGAACAAAATTAAACATCCTCTTGAAGAACATTATCCTATATTCAACGGCAACGAAAAACTGTCCAACTGTACGAGGCCACCAGTTTTTCTTTCACACGATTATTATATAAGTTTTCAGTTCTCTTAGTATTGCTTATCGTTATTCTCAAGTACTCAAAAATGACGCTTTTTTCCGAATTATGGAAGAATTAAAATTTTTAGAGACTAAATATATGTTCGTGGCATTATTAAAGAATAAAGTTATAAGAATATGCCGCTCATGAAATTTCCATTCAAAATCAGTCGATAAACTAGAGAACTGACAGAGCGGGTAGTCGGTACATGCGAAAACATTTTGCTTGTATATTTCTCGTTCCCGGGTATGGGTGATTCGAAAAAAGTACAGCCGCTAGGAAATGTAAGTTGAGCACGCTACGCTGGGTAGGGAGGACTCGGTGTCGAACTGACACAGGGCAGCGAATCGCCCGGCCCGCATCTGAAGAGTGGGGATACGCGAGCGTCGGGGAAATGTCGAACTGCTACGGTCGTCGAATTGGCTCGGTGTCGAACTGCCCGCTTCGTCGAATTGCACAGTGGAGAGTTGAACTGGCGAACTGCCTCGGTGTCGAACTGCACTGTGCAGAACTGACACCCTGCCTTTTGCTTCCATCTTCTCTTTCTCTCTTCATCGCCCTCTCTGGTCTTTTTTCACTTTGTCCTAGGCAACCTCCTGTGTGTGTGTGTGTGTGTGTGTGTGTGCGCGCGTGTGCGTGTGCGTGTGCGTGTGCGTGTGTGCGTGTGTGTGTGTGTGTGTGTGTGTGTGTGTGTGTGTGTGTGTGTGTGTGTGTGTGTGTGTGTGTGTGTGTGTGTGTGTGTGAGAGAGAGAGAGAGAGAGAGATGCCGCGAAACGTTGGATCCCGCGCAATCCATCCACCCACCCAAGCGAGAGGAACAAGCGCCTGCGCGTCTTGGCACACCCACTTGACCCCGATGTCAAAAGAAATGAAATTATGTAGGCACTAATGTACCCCGTGCTGAGCGGGTCTCTCTCTCTCTCTCTCTCTCTCTCTCTCTCTGCTGTGCAGGGATAACATAGATTCTGATAAAAAGAACATGTTATTCAAATGGGAGGGGGGTGGGGGGCAAGAGCCGAGGCAGTCGATTATTTAGCAAATTTGATCGATATCCCTCGAGGCGAGGAACTAGATCGCCCATCGTCGACTCAATTAACCCTTTGAACGGTCACCCGGCCATTTCATGTCGAGAGCTTTGATCCTTTTTTGTTGTTGTTATCGAACGTTCCATTCGTTTTTTGCTCGCTGTATGTACTCGTATGGATCGTACAGACGGAAGAGATACGGAAGGGATTCGGAAAAGCGTTTCCGGTATGAGAGAACGGTCGAGGGACGAGCTTCTATTCGACTTGAAAAAGACGTCGGGGAACACACAAAGACGAAATCAAGGTTGGGTAAACGGAAGGTCAACGATACGACACGGAGATGCGAATTCAATAATCGAGAAGTTTGCACCGACGATATCGAAGTTTACATCGGTGAAGCGCAACGAAAGTAGTCCGAACTTTCGTTTGGTAAATTTCAGCCCCCTGGCACTGCTGGGTCTACCGTGTCTCGTTATTGTCGCCACGTAAATTAACCCACCATGCGGCGTTAGTAGTCACCAGCATGACCCCCACTCCAGTCGCCCAGCGTCTGCATAATTTGCATTCGACGCGTCTGGAAAATTCATTGTTTAGAATAGAATTTAAAAGTATATGTGTATATAGGAAAGGATGCAATATTTACACTTGTTGCAATATTATGTATTTCAAAATATTTATTGAACGAAATAAACAGATAACATTAATATTTTTTAAATAATGGATTAGTCACGTTGTACAATGCTTTGCGATTTTTTTCCTGTCGAGATTGCTTTTTTTTTGTTCTGCGTTGAGACGTGCAGAATATTGCTGCATCCGCATCAATACGTAATATTGTATTATGTGTAAAAGAACACTATCGGCGTGTTCTATACACGGAAAAGAGAGCTTTTCATAGTTATACACGTCGTCCAATATAGACTCGAAAACTCGTGTTGAATTGCGATGAGCCACAAATCGCTCTTCTAATGTGATAAAATAATTACGATTTTACCACACTACGATTTTTTTTATTCGAGAACAATGACAGATGGAGAAAAAATGACGAAAAAAATGACGAAATAATACGGAGAGGTGCTTTGCGGAGTGGGGGTCATGCGGGTGACTACTAGCGCCGCATGGTGGGTTAGTTACGTGGCGACAATACGGGGACACGTTTCTGTTAAGAGAATTTATCCCAGTGTCAGCCCCCTGGTAAATTTGGACTACGAAAATCATTCAGGGTTGTAACGCATTATTGAGACAGAAAATCCCTGGCTTTTCCACGCTTTCCATACAGGTTTTGCCAAAATTCCGGGCTTTGAAAATGAGCCCGATTAGGAGCACACAAAGAACACTTTGTTTGCATCAAATATATATTTATTTAAGTCAAAGACCACGAGTTAAGTCTCTTTAAAAAAATACTAGTATTTGTAAACGTTACAAACTATACGGGAAAAATTATGTACGTAGAAATAGCAATGAATCATTTTTGTGATAAAAAGAACATAACATTTTTAACCAACTTGAAAAAACAAAGGAACTTCTCAATTCTATCAGTGTATTGAAAAATGATGTTGAATAGGATAACATAATTTTTTGAAGGTGACATATATGGAAATGTTAAAAATTGAATTAAAATTTCAAAAAACTGAAATTCGCAAAATAATCTATACATTGTAAAGTACAAGAAAATGCATTAAAAGCTAATAGAGAACCTGCTCTTTATTATAAACGCAAATGTTTAGGCTGGTGACAATAAATAAAAAATAAAATGGGTTTTGGGTTTTTTGCGTTTGTTTGTTTGGTTTTGTTTGGGTTTGTTTATTTGGGTTGATTTGTTTGGGTTTGTGTGTTTGTTTGGGTTTGTTTGGGTTTGTTTGGGGCGTTGTACAGCGTGAACCACGTGAAATTAGCCGCTCTCTGGACGAATAACATACCCTTATTCGTCCGATAACCGGACGGCTTGCCTCAGTGTAACGTTTTTTGTATAAAATGAAGAATATTAGAAATATCAAAAATATACAAAAATATTTATTTCCATTCGGTTCAGTTTTTTTGCCAAGTCGGATTCATTTTTCGTAATTCTTGCAACAAGTAAATTCTGAGAAAATTCCAGAGAAATTCCGAAATTCCCTGATTATTCCAGAAGGAAAGAAAGTCCCTGAGTTTTTAGGGTTTTCCCGGTTTTCCATATTTGTAACAACCCTGTCACTCATTTTTTAGGATCGTTGTCAGGCATCTGAAGCTTAAATTTGTAGGATACGAATTTGGATGAGAAAAACGAAGAAACATAAAATAATACTCGTTGCATTCCAACGATGCGAGCTTCGACATCGTTCGCGGCGGTCGAACGCGAGAAAAGGTCTTTTCTATTTTTTCATTACTACATTTTCACGCAAATAGGAGGTGGAGGATCTCTAATGAGGATCGTGAAATACGTTTGAGTTTGTTTGGTTGCTTGAAGGTGGTAAAAAAATGCAGGCTACGTTCGTTGCACGCGAACGATGGAAACTCCGATATCGTAACTTTGAAGTCATAAGCAAAACCGATCGAAACTTCGGTCACAACGTTTAGTCCGTAAGAAAGTACGATAAATCCGTCGACGTTGGATTTATTTTTCGAGTGTGACTAACCGTTACCCTTGCTCCAGTTTTTGCACGTGCTCTTATCTAAGCGTTGTGGAATATGGGGAAAAAACAAACCGTGGCTATCTGACAACCGAGAACGTGCTCGTACCAACTTTCATTTCACGAACCCGAATATTTAACAATCAGCTGATTTTCGATTATAATCGAGTAAAAATACATCCCGGTATACTGGTAAAAATTCAAGCCAAGTTACCGAACTTTAGACGCAAATTTACGTCTCTAAAAATCGTCTCATCTATACGGCACTTGATGAAGATGACGCGCTGGCCACATTTATACCTAATAATTCGTACACTAAATAACTCTAGATGCCTGATATAAAGTGCTCAATGCGTGTAAGTAACTCTAAATTCCATAACGACGGTGAAAACAAGGAGCTGTCAACAATGAATATCGGTCCGAGTAAAAAAGAAATCGCTGAAAAAAAGTCTGCACCGAAGCTGTCTATAATCTGGAAGAAATTGAAAAGTATATCAATTTTCGGATATCCTAAAGAAAAAACTATGTATGAAAAAAAATTCCGCTGTATTTTGTCTTTGCCTAGAAATTTTGAGAAAAATATAATTTCTGAACGTAGTTGTCAAATCGATATTATGTAATTATTACTAATTAAGAGAATAAGAACAAATAATATTCGTTGTTAATTATCCGGGCGGAGTAGTTTGAGGTCCGGCGGCATAATTACCGAATACGGATAATATAGGCAGCATTTGTGCCGTCTACGACCTTGCCATGATTGCACGGCCTAATATTTTGTCTGTTTCATTTGCGCACAAATTCGCTATTAAAAACATTAAAAAACTGTGAATCATCATTTTCACGGTAGCAAGAGTCAGTCCGATAATTAGTCGAACCTACCTATTTTTTCAGCTCCGTGGTAGCATTTCTCTAGCAGTGTTAATAATGCACTGGAAAATGATCGGGAGTTTCCCATAAGCGTAATGAAATTAGCGCACGAAATACATGCTTAAAAAAAGTTAGAAAAAGAAACTACTTTTTTATTCCACATTTTAGAAAAATGTTGCGCCAAGTGTTGATTTTTTTTTTGTAAATGCGTGCCATTATCTTAGAATTGCATTTTGTTCATTTTAGTTACTGTCAAGTAGAAATTATATACGCTCTAAGTGCAACATTTTTTTTTCCAAATGATAGTTTACGGCAAGCTAGTCTACACGCCGATTCACAACTCTCACGGCAACCTTGCTGTAACACTCGGCCACAGCTCATTTTGATAATAAACGAATTAAAAATAAAAACTGTCTCGTATACCTAAATATACTAATAAAGTATACCTATAGTTTGATAAAAGTAGAATAATTATTTCTCAGTTCAAGAAATTCCTCAAAATTGCTTAATTTTTTTCTCGTCCAAACGTATATCCCGCCTTAAATGACGCTGAAATTTTCGTAATTCACTCGACAAGACGATCGTACTTGGCTGGCGAGCTGGTGAAAGAAGCGCGAATGGAAAAGAAAAGAAAAAAGGAAATATAGAATCTGACAAATTATAGGATTTACGGTTGAGTGCAATGAATCGAAGCGCCTTTAGGCAAATTGCTCGCACGCGACCGTGGCACGAGGCTCGGAGTATTACGTAGAGACACCTGGAGAATAATCCGCGAAACCTGTCGCGCCTCGATCGGTAAAACAGTCCTCGTACATTGAATTCTTATTTATCGTTCTGCAAGAATCATCCGATTCAATGGAAAAACCAATGAGCATTACTTTGAAGCTTACTGGAATGCAATGAATTTTCTTTTCTTTCAATTGCCGAAGTGTTTTTCGGCGGATTTAGGCTAGGAAAATCACTGAAACGTTTTTAGTCGATAATCAGAGATCCACAACCTAAATTAGCAGAAAAAAGATTTCGAACATTAATGAAAATAGAGAAATAGAATGAAAAAGAATTTTCGTTGCATTCCAACGATGCTAACTTTGACACCGTCGCCATTACCATGCAATGTCATTTGTTTTCTTCGTTTTTTATTTATTTAAATTTCACTCACCTTGTAAGTTGTCCAGCATGTACGAGAGCAGCTTGTAAGTCCCCGATGGCTCACCGTACAACGCCATCATTTCCTTGCTCAGCGGATTTCCTTGGAGTCCTAACACTTGTAACTGGAACAACTTCCCGATTTCGTATGGTAACACTCGAAGATAGTTTTGATTTAACAACAACTCCCTGAGAAAAGAAGAGCGGGAAAATAATTAGTCTAAGCGATGCTATTTGATTAGTGAGAAAATTACTGAGATTAGAATGAAAAATTACATGAAAAAAAAAAAAATCTAAAAAAGACAAGCTTTTATTTGACGTATTAAAAAGTAGAAAATAATTTTTTTACCAAGTCACCATGTGACTAAATAAACGCTTGGGGCGGTCAACTTTTTAAATGTTTCATTAATCTTATTAATTTAGTTTGGTTAACCTCATTTAATTTGGCACAATAGGAATCAGAGAAATTATTATCACGCGTTCGAACCCGGTTTCAGGATTTTTATTTAAGAAATCTAAGATTTTTTTACAGTTAATTAAATACAGTTGATGTGTGAACGGATTTATGTAAATTAAAGATCATATGTCTAAATGTTGCGCCCTAGGTTTTTATTTATAGTCACATATAGGTAAAACTTGGTAAAAAAAATGGTAAAAAACTTGGTAAAAAAAATGATTTTCTACTTTGTAGTACATTAAATAAAAGCTTGTTTTTTTTAAATATTTGTTTACATATAAATTATCTTCGTCTTTTTAGTCTTAAATTGATTTTTCTGGTTAGTTGGTACTAGTAGTTTACTAGTTTACGAGTTTGTACGTTAGGTACATGGAATGCTTGTAAAAAAGAACAGACTGTAATTGGGACTGAACTTACGACTAATTGCTGCATATAAACTTTTCACATACAAACACAATTGGTTACGAATTCGTTTGTGAGTGTTAGTAAGATTTTATATGGATGATTAGATATCGCTTAAATTTACATGAAAAGTTGAAAAGTTTATGTATATATATATATATATATATATATATGTATTTAAGATGAATCATGTATTGTCCCCGTTTAGATGCATGTTTGCAAAACGTCGGAGTTCCAATCAGTCGGGAAGTGGATGAAATATCGATTTTTCGTTTTGCATCTCACAGAAAGTCAAGTTAAATAAAAGTTTGTCAACAGGAGGCAACGTTTTCGCGGATTCTCACGACCTCAATAGCCATAGCCAATTTGTTTCCCCCTCGATACTAACGTGACCGCGATAACCGAGCAATCGCTGTGCAATGGCGGCCCATTTATTTTCAGTCAAGCAAAAAGTGTTTTCTTTCGATCAAAGAAGTTTGCATCGATGGGATGCAACGATATTATTCGTTCTTTTTTTATTTCTTCACTTTTATCATTATGGAAAACGTTTTTTAGGCAAGTTGAGGTCATGAATTTCTAATGCAAATACGTGAAAACGTTTGATTGCTTTAAACAGCCGAAAACGACGAAAAAAAAAATTGTATAAAAAATCATTTATTTCTGTTGCATTCGAACGATGCAAACTTCAATAGAAGGGAGAAAGGGGCACGGAGAAGAAATATCGTACTTAAGGTAGATGAGATCCCCGAGCTCGGCGGGCAAGCTACGTAGTTTGTTGCTACTAAGATCTAGAGTCCTCAGATGTACGAGGCGTCCGATTTCAGGCGGTATCCTCTGTAGGCTATTGTCATTGAGATACAGAGCTGTCAAATGAGTCAATTGCCATATATTCGGACTAAGATTCCTTATGCTTCCTGTTATCTCCAACTCCGGCCAATAAGATTTCTTTCCCGAGTTTGCATCCTCCGTTGACATGATGGTGTGCATACGGCGTGGATTGGAGTTCTCGTACTTGTCCTTGTTATTGCGGGACATCTTAAATCCTTCGAACGGAGAGAAGAAAAACAAAGATTAGTGTTTATGCTTTATGGATCAGTAATCCTCGCCGCTGTCTCTTATATCGCATACTGGGTCCAAGGAGACTTCGCCCAAGATAACAACAACGAGCCCAATATAGGTTCCAGGAATTAAAGGCTCCTCCATTGATGGAGTTCCGAAAACTTTTAACCCCTAGTGTACATCAAACTATTTTTTATTTCTAGCATCTTGTGGTAAGTTTTTTTTCAAAAATACGTAAAAACTCAATAGTCTAAACAAAAACAAATGTTTTTTCTTCATTTTATCTTGAATTGTGGCTAATGGTCCAACCTCCTTAAAAAACGACCGTAAGTGAATACTCGCTCGTTGATTGGATACTTTTAACGGCCGAGTCGCCTTGGAGACTGACCTATATCATTGGGTACAAAGGAACATGCAGGATAGGCAGGGAGGAAGAAACTTCCGGTCCGTGCTACGGTGAGGCTGAAAACAGGAATCTCTTGCAGGGAAGGACACTCCAGACGCACCAAGATCGCAGGTAGGGCCATATCGATGGAGAAGCCCACGGGAAACATCGCACGATCTTCATATCATCGATTCTCGAAGCATGATACTAGGGCAACATTCGCGCCGACGGATTAAGGAGGAACTTCACGCGAATATGCTGCAAGACGAACGATCTAGTTTTCACGCTATAGGTTAGGCGAGCATTCAGAATAGCGCCTAAAGGACCTCGCTAGGTTTAGTTCTCGTCGCACTGGGACTACGAGACCTTGCCAGGCCAAATGGACGTAACTGGCGCAACTCGAGCGAGGTGCTTCGTCAATCGGGTATCTCCGATTACTTCTCGCTCGCAATATTCTGACAAATCGTACGTGCAAAGGAATGACAGTTTTATTTCGCGATTACATGTTTTCTAGGTTAGGTGGCAAATTCGTCAACGGAATTTGAAAAGTGCGGGACGTTGAAGGGTTTCTCAATTCCCGGAGAACTGCCTCGACTGAAAACGAACGACAATTGTGTTCGAGACGAGAGGTTAGGTCGCAAAAGTTTCAATTCCTTTGATTTTCAAGGATTTTACGACGCAGAAACTTCGTCGAACGGTTGATTAGCCGTGAATTGTCCAAAATTCGCGCTTCGTAACCTCCGAGACGCAATTTGGCAAGGCAGAACATTTACCGGCGACTCGTACGCTCAATCACGCCTCATTTTTCTTGCAACAACGTGGTGAGAACGCAACTCGTCAGCTCGACTATCGAGAACAACAAACTTTAGCATGTAACTTGCATTTTTTTGTGCCGGAAGACGAGTTTGGTCGCTGCTGCGATTGAAAAAAATTATTCGTGCACTGCGCGTTAAACGATGTGTCGTTCGAACGTAGTCAGCGAACGCGGGATCATGAATGTTATCTGTCACGATAAAACGTCGGTACGTCAAAAAACCGGTTTAAATATTAATCGTGAGAATTATATTTACGCACCTTCATCTACCTCTTAGCACACACACGAGACGCGCGGGGGAGTTTTTTATTTTCCGAGTGCAAAACAAACGCGTAAACAAAAACTACCTTGACAAACACAAATCCTCCATTTATCAACTGGACCGCGATCGCGTATTATACGGACATGTGATAGGAATGCGAGTGGCGCGGAACGTTACCGAAGCAGCCGACACTCGACCGCGAATCGCACTGTGCAAAACGTACGGCGTGGGGAGGCGCCACATTCGCGCGCCGGGCGCCCCATCGCGGGACCGATCCGCGATTTTCGCGTCTTAGGGTGGCGCAGTGATATTTGAAATATAGCAGCTCGAAATAAAGCCTCAAACGCAAACGATTATTTCGTTCTTGATTTCCTGCGAGTTTGCTGTAGGATTTACCTTCACGGTGGTTGTAAAGATGCTACTGCAGCGAATGTGATGTTTTTTCGCTCTCTTTTAGCTCTGTCAGCTGTGAATTTAGATTTTTAGGGTTATGAGAGTGAATTGTTATGTCAAATGAAAGTACTCATGAAGAACAGAAAATAAGTTTTCGAATATTTATTTTAATTTTTTTTAACGGTTGCAAATGACTTCGAAAACAAGGAGTCCTCACGGTGTACACGGTTGTGGCCGAAAATATTATCTGAAACAAACTTTGTAAAACGATTGTCAATCAGTATGAAAGCCGCTATCTTGCTATAGAGGTTTTTTAAATATCAAAATTGACAAAAGGCAGCGATTTGAACAAAAAACGCATCGGTTTAGCCTATTTTTTGACAATTTTTCGTTAAAAAAATGAAGATTTTCAAAAGCTTCCATAGCAAGATAAAGAATGGCATGAAGAATATTGTGTCAAAATTTGAGACGGATAGCTTGAAAATTCTGCCTTTGAGAGTGTACACCGTTTTGAAAAACGACATTTCGAGGAAAAACCGCGTCCGTCCGCGGCAGGTCTCACGCAGTTGGTCGAATCCCTTTTTTTGAGAAAGGTTGTAGCAGCCGGAATAATTAAAATTTCGTCCTAAAAATCGAACAGCATGTTTATAAATCTCTACATCATCGGATAATGCAGAAAAATCGTTTTTTTTATAAATATTACGCTGTGGTGATCCCTTAATCTTGCTCCTTTTTTTATTATAGAGATACAAGCTTGGAAAGAAAAAATTATTGGGGAGTGACTACCAACTCGCCGTGATGACCTAAAGGCAGTCATTTTTCAAGCCAACAACCACTTTCTTTGAGGCTTGATTTTTAGGTTACTTTTGGAACGCAAATTCATTTTTATTATCCATCTTTCACCCTGGAACACAGCAGAATCTCGAGTAATTTTTCGTTTTCTTTATTTTGTCCATTGTTATCAATGTATTTTGACTAAGTTCACTATACTAAAAGCCTATTCTAAAACCAAAGTTCACTATACTATCAACCGCCGTTCACCGGTTTCAATCGCAGTTGAGTTATCTTAGCTACAAGTGATGTATTTTTTTTTCGTATTTTTGGGCGAAACAAATGCAAGATTCTGATTTAAAATAGCGCCAGAGGAGGCAACAGTGATACTAGCGTAGGCAAAATTGAGTGAAACTTAAAATTTTCAAATAGCTGTCTTACAATTAGATACAAAATAAAACCAGCTGTAAATGTCACAGTATACACACTGAGCGTCAAAGTTCCGGCTAACGATCATAGTGACGAATCCAACTTTCGGACTTGAATTTTGTTTAATGATGTTGACGAATACGTCATGTACTCTTTGGTAAAATTCGAGCTACATTGACCAATTAGTTTTTTTGTAATAAAATTGCAAATTCGAGTACTTTGAGGTAATGAAACACGTCGTCTTATGAAGACGGATGTGCGGTGATCAAGGTTTCCCTGCTCATGTATCCAACTAAGGTCGTTGAAAAATCTAAATTCGATAAATTGGACACAATAGAATTTGTAAAAAATGGAAACTTCGAACTTCACGGTGTAGTTCAAGCACTACATTATAAAAATATTTCAATTTTCGGTTGAAAATGATCAGAACGTCGAAATAGCATCCACAGACTTAACAACATCGGGGGTAACACTTGATGCGTTTGGCCAGCATAACCTAGCTCTGCACCATAACCTCACCTTTCACATCAATGAGTCCCGGATGCCAACTTTGAGCATCGCAAACGCCACGTTATCAGGTGTTTGTTCAAAATTCCATGATATTATTTATGGAGTTTTACAATTGATCGCGTATCAATAACATGTTCAATTGCAGTTTTACTCATTGTATTTATTCTGCTAAAGTGATTCAGGGCTATTTGAATAAGATTCCGACAGTTTTTCTGCTACGTTTTTTAGTTCGTTCTTATGATAAAACTGTTTTCGAGTATATGACGGAGACTACTCCAGAGTCGTTTAGGATATAATTCTTCAGTTTTTATTAGTGATTATGGAATAAATAAAACATTTACCATACATTTGGCACATTGGAATCGACAATGGGAATATTCAACACAAGTTAACATAAATCAGAACAACTGTGGGTAACATAAATTTAGTCTCTTTATTGACCCAGAAGAACTAGTCGTATTTCCTTAAATGTTCTTTTTTAAAATTATTATTTTACGCGTTTTTGTTTATACATAACTTTACTAACGATGTATGGTAGATATCGTCACTGTCAAAAGTCATGTGAAATCAATTTTCTCACTTTCAACCATGATCATTTTATGTCAACTGTTTTCGAATAATTATATATATATATACTATAATATTTAGAAAATGCATTCATTCATATGCCTAGACGTTATTTCAATGAAAAAAATGAGTTTTTCTCAAAAAAATCGTAATATTTCGCGGAAGCCGGAAAAATCGTTCGGACGCGAATTACACCTGAATGTATCTGAATGTAATGTAATTAAATTACTCGTGTTGTACTTATTATATAATTATTATATCTGATGTGCTCATTATATAATAAGCCCATGTGAATAAAACAACACGAGTTGTTTCATTAATATGTGCTTTATTAATATTATTTATATTTTATTTATTATATATATGTACACAATATTATTATATATTATAATGGAAGGAATCCCCACTTGGGTGTATTATCGTTCGGGTGTGCGAGAGAGAACGCACCATAACTGTTCCAAGTGAGTACGAGAGAGAAACACGATCACCCCAGTTTTGTGATTGGTCGTTGAGGCGGAGCACGGACCTTGTGCAGTTTTTTATTACTATATATTATCGTTTCCCAAGAGCACTAGCGACGCCTGCGGCGGAACTGAGCACTACACCTCTGCGGCCGCTTGAAAGAACTTCGTACATACAGGCTAGGATAGGGGGTTTGGACTCCTTTACTCTAGTCTCCTTGACGAGAGAGATAACTGAAATTTTATGAACCGAGATTTCTTAAAGAAGAATAATATTGAAAGCGCAATAAAATCGTCAAGTTCTGCGTCGGTGAATTCTACAGGGCCTCATCTTTTCATTTTTATAATAGAACTTGAACATCTATAAGAAAACTGATTTTGACCATTTGTGGTCATTGTGTTATATTGACCGTGTCCATGCCTTTAAATAAAACCGACTGTTCAGAATGCATTGTCAATTTTTACTTCGGCAAGGACTGTCAAACAAGCGTATGGCTTCTCTACCGTAGGAGGAAATGAAATAACGTGATGACCTCAACGCCATTTTCCGAGTGTATTAAAATTCGCAATTGGTCAAAGTAAATCGGCTAATTAGCAGAAGTGCTATTGTCGATTAAAAAAATTCCATTCGATAGGTCGATAATGGCCAATTGGAATTTCCGAAATGGATGGCTGCAGATCCCAGCTTCTGCCAGACATCGTTTGACTTGAGAACTCCGGTCAGCATATACCGGCCGGGTATTTTGGACAACCGAATCATTTATTGTATATAACTATATTATCATAGGAGCAATCTCGTGACGGATTTTCGTGAAAGTCGGTAAGACTATCTCGATTAAAGTTGAATTTCCATAGAAACATCATACCGTGAAAATGCACCTTTTTATTGAACCAATTTGTCTTTCTTCAACCTACAAACCGGAGAAAATGACTAAAGTCATTCGGACGTCGACATCATGTTACGCGATTTTTGGGGACGCCGTTTGCGGCGTACCACGTGGACGGCAGGGAATTAGTCTCGACCAACAGATGGCTCTGCGCGGCTTTGGTGCTCCCAACAACTCGATGCCTCTCGTACTTCGAGGCTGCTCCCGTGTAGGAAAATCGTGCAGCTATGACTTCCGGTGTCATATCCACCTCATCATCGACGAAAGTACTCTTTCGCGAATCTCGCTCGTATCTTTCGACAACCTCCTCAAGTTGCTTCTCAGACTTGCACGAGGAAAACTTCCATTCGGGAATTGACTCGCTGCGAGCGCCATCTCTTGGCGTGGTATGCCATTGCGACGCCATTTGGCGCAGCGGTTGCAGAATATTAGCGCTTTCACGAATTTTCTCCAGCTCCTCGTCGCACATGCGCTCAACCTCGTTCAGCCTTTGACGATACGTATCGGCGATCATTTTTCTGCGCATGTTGTAACGCTTTTCCGCTTGCGCTAGCGCAAGAGCGTCTTGATACTTTGCCAGCTTCTTCTCGTACTCCAGTATCGCCAATTCACTGAGCGACTGCACGGGATTCAGCTCCACCGCGTTTCCTTTTGGAATACGTTGAATTATTATCAGTCGGCACGGAGTCGAGCTTCTTACCGACGAACGGTAAACGAATTCCGAATTTTATTTGAATGTCGATATGTCCGGTAAATGTTCAGTTTGGAACCGTTTTCGAACTACAGTTCATCATTTTCTAGATGTCTAGAATTAGTTAATGTCTAGGAAATTTAGCCCTTAGTGGATTGCTAAATTTGTTTTTGAGGTAAAAATATTTTATCAGCTAAGTACGGTTTCCGGGAACTTTGCACACTTTCTAGCGTTGCAAAAGCTGACGCGGCCTTACGAAAGCTGATGCGAACGATCAATGCCTCTCGTAGTTGCATTGACTGCGTTTATTGACCCCAAAAGTCCAGCGAAGTTCACGATTTTTTATAAGACACTGCGTTAAATTGCCCATATTTGCATATTTTATTTTTTAAACCACGTGTGTGTATATATACACACATATATATATATATATATATATATATATATATATATATATATATATATATATCAAAAGTAATATGTTAAATATATATTGATATTTCTAAAATATTATAATACATTAGCTATAATTAAAAATTGTAGTATATTTATTAATTTTAAATACGCCAATGAAAAGAAACATATTGTCGCTGATTATTTTTAACGTGTTACTTTTTTTCTCTCGAAAACCATAAGAATGATTTATGGGAACTTATTGGTGGAACATTCATCGGACATATCTACGTGACGAAAAAAATCAGTTTCGTTTAACATTCATCGACGAAGCGCAGGTCCCTGCTTGAGAAGCGAGATCCCTTTATAACGTAAAGAAGAATTTATGGTTGAAAATGAATTCCACAAGGAAGTTGAAGAGCTACTATATGGCCCTGGAATCGCAGATTAATCGGTAGATCATTCAGACACTAAGTTGTTCAGTTCTAAAACTTCGGACGCGTTGTCTTGAAAATCACTTTTTCGTCAATCTCGTACAAGATAACTCAAAAACTATCCGGTCAATCTCTTCGAAATTTTGCATGCTACTAGATAACATAATTACCGTCTATCTGAACCTGAAGGTCCTTGAAAACTATCTAAAGGGAAAACTTATTTTCAAATACATACTGCTTTCCGAATTTTAACTTTTTTAGTTTTTTCAAGCTCAAATAGAGCAGATGGGTCATTAACATCTGAAACGTTTTGGCTTTGATGTTTCAGATCAATGCACGGCAATCGTTTCTGAAGCAAGTGTCGTACAGCCGCCATTTATAGATATTAAAATAAAGGAAAATTAAAAGATGTAGACGTACGTAAGATTTTAATTATGTAGAATAAATCGTTTCGACGCAAAAAAACTCGAAAATTTGGTTATTTTCGGTTGCCTAAAGGGATCTCCCTCCTTAAGGGAGCTTTCCAGTGTGAAATTTTCAAAAAATCGATTTTTTTTTTTGCTACATCGAATAGTATACACTCTTCCGAATATTCCCTGAAATTTTCATGCCGAAATTCAGATTATTTCGGTTACTGTACAGCATTTCTTGGAAGAAGGCAACGGAGCGCTACAACTACAGCGAAACTTTGAACGCGTTTTTCTCGAAACAGCATTTTTCAAAACGGTGTCCAACTTGGAGGGCAGAGTTTTAAAGCTATCGAGTTGAATTTTTTACACAATATTCTTAACGTCATTGTTTATCGTGCTATGGAAGCTTTTTTTTTTTTTTGACATCTTCCTATTTTTTTGTAAAAAAACTGCCAAAAAAAATGCTAAAATCGATACTTTTTGTTCAAACCGGCGCCATTTTTGCAAAAAAAAAAAAAAAAAAGCCTCCATAGCACGAAAGCCAATTATATACCGATCAATAATCTTTTTGTGTTTTTTGTTTCAGATCAAAATTGTGACCCCCAACGTGGACACCACATCCAAGTGCATTTTCTGCAACAATTGTTTCATCATTTTTATAGATATTAATTAATAAATAAATCGATCTTTAAAAAATTGTTTTGTATTCTTCAATACCCAATTAATATACAAAAAAAAACCAGACCGATTAGATTATTTTTTCTTTAAAAAAAAAAATCGCGAAAAACAGCGATTTTTCGGGCTGTCACACTGGAAAGCTTCCTTAATTTGTTATACAGATCCCCAAACTGAACAAGTCTGTGGCGAGCCTCAACTTCCGGTACGTTTCGGAATATAGTTTTTCAGTATCATTGTAACTCGCATAAGACTAGAGGAAAGATGAACTATTTTGCTTGTAGTCGAAAATAAGTTTGCTCTTATTTCCTCTAGAGAACGAAACAAATGTTCCGAAAAAGGTGTTTTTCAGCAAAAATCGCGTTTATACAATATTTAGAGCAAGGGTTCCCAAACTTTTTGATCACGACTTTTTTTTTTGCAAACCGGCGATGCCCAAGACCCCTACCACATATTGATCGATATTAGGGTAAAAAATGACCCCCCCCCCCAGTTTGTTTATGTTCGTTTATGCCCTAAAGTAAAAAATGAACGAGATAATGCAATAGCCGCTTTTTGCAGGTTTAATTCGAAAAATATCGATGGTAGAGAAAAACCTGTAATAATCAAAGTTATAGAGTACTCGATTTCCTACAAATTTAGTCATCACCATTTTTTACTTTAAAATTCTAAATTGCCGAGTCATTCAACAAAAACAATTTCGTATTAAATTTAAGACGACGATATTAACTGAACGCAAGCCCAGCCCAGAATGAAACTTACACATGTTATTGTACACTAATAAAAGAAAATTCATTGTAAATTTCTGCCGGATGAACCTAGTCATTGGGTTTAAAAAATTGAAAAATTAAGGATGTGTTCTTTTTTAGTGTTGTAGTACTTGGGAAATTTTCAATGTTTAAAAATATAGTTCATAGAAAAACGCATCGTTTTTTGAAGAGGACATTCTTTTGTGCGACGAGAAGATCAGTACGATACGATCATTTGAAATTTTATCACGTGTAAAATCGTATCTCCGAGTTAGCCGAGTTAACGAGCCGATGAAAATCTGAAAAAAATGCCACGTACTCAAAATATATGATGCAAAAACATCATCAACTTTGAAAAAGATTGAAGAACGTCAGGCTTTTAGGCCGTTCGAAAACACTTGGAATATCTCATATATGTATCATTTACAAAAATCTTGGGACAACACGAACAAACGAATAAAGCCCAATTATCAGCGCCAGTTTCGTGTGGGATGTACTAATACTTTTTACCCATTGTCTATATATATATATATATATATATATATATATATATATAAATATACAGGGTGTGTCACGCTAAACAGAAAACCTGAATATCGCTGTTGGATATGAAAATGCGTAGTATGTACATATCAGAATTCAAATTGTTTCGAAGGACCCACATGGCTATTATGATATTTTTCAAATTTCACACTTGTATAGCCGCGGGCGTTTCTTAGGTGATAAGTAGCGCCATGAGTGGCAAAGTGTGAAACTAATGAATCCGGACATTTCGCATAGCGAAAACATCGGGCGTTGTTTTGTCACTGGTTCCTCAGGGGTCGCGCCGGCTACTTTGAAAATGAATTATTTAGAGAGAGGCTTGTGCAACGCATACCGATTTCATTGGAAAGTGGGGATTCGGCTGCGTAAGCTTCGGCGGCAGCCCGCGCGGCTGCGGTGGCTTCTTCAACTGCAAGAATGTCGCTTTTCTCACGTAGCAACTGAAACTCGTCCCGTTCCTTCCTCCACAGCGACAGCGCAAGCTTCACTTCTTCCCTCAACTCGACTATGACCCGCTGCAGAGTGTTAATGCGTTCACGAAGAATTTCACTGCGGAACGATTGTTTATCGGATTTTAAATTCCATACAATTGTGGTAGGACACGAAGCCGAACGAAAGTCGCCCCGACTACGTGTGCGCCATCTATCGGATGAGCTCCGAACATGTCATGTTTACCGAACGAATACTTCGGATTGAAAAATCGTATTACATTTTTGTTGCAATAAAACTCATTGACACGATGACTATTATCACAAAGCAGACATTGCAATGAAAATAAATTTTGTAGGAAACAGTGTATACTCCAAGTCAAGCTGAACGGAACTTCCAGTTTCTTCATTCCTGGCGGTCTCGGACTTTATATGTTCTTCCGGTTGTTCGATAACCGCCGAAAGTTTCTCGGATGTTTCATCGTCGGATTTGGGGGCCTTCGCGATCGGCGGTACATTGCGAAGATCGAGTACGAGATCGGTGCGCGATCGGGATTTACTTTGAGCTCTGTCGTTGCGGCCGTCTTCGGAAAAGTGTCGGTTATCCTTTCTAGCCTCGACCGAGTCGTGAAACTCGTCGGACGCGCTTTCGCAACTATCCGACGCCGATGTTTCGCCACTGTTCTCCATCGCAATTATTTTCCGTTCTACCTTTGTCGAAAATAATATCAGATGTTTATGTAGAAAAAATGGATCTTATCATCCTAAAGAGGCTTCAAAAAAAACTTTCGTGACAGTTTTATCGCTCGATATTGTGCGCGTCCGATATTCCCTTGTTTTGAAAGCTGTGGGCAATCGGAGGTTGAGAACTTTATAAGAGACTCTTTTTTTTCATTCGGAGTTCCTCAATTATATTGTCTTAAGGGGTTATGCCCGCTCGTAAAAGTCGAAAAATCACTTTTTTCAAATGCAGAATATTTTGGCAGCATATCATCTTATAAATGATCCGGAAAATTTCGAGGTGATCGGATGAAAGTTGACAGATTTATAGGCTGATATGTTCACGCCCGTTGGAACGCTCACAGCGCGTTCGAAGCTAGTTCGAAGATCGAAAAATATAGTATTGGGTCGAGGGATTTTTTTTCTCATTTATACTCTCGATTTGACGAACGAAAAATGCCCATTTGCCCATTCAAAACGGTGTACACTCTCAAAGGAAGAGTTTTCAAGCTATCCGTCTCGAATTTTGATACAACATTCTTCTCGCCATGTTTTATCTTGGTATGGAAGCTTTTCGTAGATCTTTATATTTTTTAACGAAAAACTGTCGGATAAAAAAGGCTAAATTCGATACGTTTTTTTTCAAACAGCCTTTTTTCGGAGATATTTTCAACCGTAAAAAGAGACGTAAAAAAATAAATAAATAAAAATAAACGTTTAAAAAATCATTTTCTGTTCTTCATGAGTGCTTTGATTTGACATTGACAAAACAGGCTAGCGTATTTTCACCATCGAAAAAAGAATCGCGATAATCAGTTATTTTTCGACCCCTTACACTGTGATGATCCCTTAATGTATGGGGTCCTTCATATATTACGTAATCGATTTTTGCTGAACTTGGATCCCCCCTAAAATCATCCTATCTTTCCTATCGTCATAATCCATCTATCGTCACCGTCACCCAACGACCAGACCCCCCCCCCCCCCCGGCCCTTTTAAAAAATGACGTAATTTATGGACCTATCATTTATGGCCCCTACGTAATTTTACGGGTGGCTAAATGGGCAAGACGTTTACGCCATGGATAATGTAATTTTTTGGCCCTTCAGCATCAAGGTGAACCATTTCTAACAACAGATTGATGCAAACCAAACCTTTGTAAGCTATAAGAAACAGAAACCCTCACCTTAGCCATTGTAAACCATATATATTCAATATTTAACCGTTAAGGTTTGATGAAAGATTACGAATCTTGGCTGGCGAATGAAAAGCACTGCTGCCACCCTCAATGTCCACGAAGTTGCCGTATTTCGGCAATACTTAATATTAATTAATGGTTATAATAAATAATCTCGTGACATAACTATAAATAGCCATAATTATATAGTAACTTTTATTTCCACTTAATTTTATTTCCATTGTAACTTCTATTTCCACTAATACCCTTTCGGGCTTTAACATTCTCCGTTACGTCCCACCTTGCTTCGCTTACACTATTCTTAAACTTACATTTTTAATGATCGATAAATTACAATTACATTTACACTACAATACAATCAGTTAAAAATTACGTTTCTCCTTCCCTTTCTCTTTTAGTCGCCTGTTATAACTATAATTATAAATGACTAACAAATTCATTCTGAATTGTATAAAATATTCGCTGACACAATTTTTTCATAATAATTATCGATAATGTTGTACTTTTTCAAGTTGGTAGTAACACAAAAGTTTTTCTTACTCACGTAATCAAAATATAAAAATGCATATTTTTTTCCTTTAATTATATATTTTATGAAAAAGTAGCATCTACAGAATAAATCTATACCGCGTATGCATTTTTTGAGGTTCATTGAAAAAAAATCATAAGCCGTCATTTGACTCATCTAGACCACTTTAACCTCCTTAACCATAGAATATAAACTAATATCCTAATGAAATCCGTATGATTTTTTTTATATGAGATAACCTGGTTCAGAAGGGCATTGCTCACTGCAAAATATGTTTTCCAGAGGTGCTTCCCGGACATCGGCTGTAAATCGATAATTAAATATTTTTACAGAAAAAAATTCAGTGTTCTTCAGATGATTATTTCTCAAATACCTAATATTGTAAATATTTATAATCACGGTTTCCTAAGAAAAAAACCAAAAAATCAACAGTTTTCGACCGTTACAACTAGCCATAACCCCTTTAAAGATTTCCGGAATAAGAAAGTTATTTATAGAATATAAACCAACGATTCACTACACAATTGCAGTGTAAATGATTTTACCGTCCTAAGTTCTCGCAATTCGCTCGTTCGGCTTTCCAGCTGGTTTACGCAAAAGCATCATTTCCTCATACAAAAATGTACACCCGATATTTCTTCTCGTTTGCGAAAAAGAATTCGGTTGCAACGCTAGCCGATTGCGCGCTGCGGAATCTGATTGTGAGATATAAATCTCGATAGAAATGCCCGAATTCTGTGTCCCCTGGCTGGCACTATCGTCGAAGTCAGAGGCACGAGGGACAAAAGCTTCGATCGATCGGCCCGTCCGCGCGTCCCGTTCAGCGCGTACACTCGTACACAACCGAAATAAGGCAGGAGCCATGAGCGAGTGTTCTGTTACGGTGACAAATGCTCGAAAGAAAATCATCGAACGAGAATCCTCCGAGAAGGAAGCATTTCGAGCGCAAAGTATTTCGGAGCTTGAAGATAACGTGAAACAAAAAATAAATACGGACACGAAGATTTGCGGTCAGTCATAACCTATGAATCGAGAAACGTTCCGTCACACCGGGCCTCTGCTGTCAGTTTGCCTGCGTGCAATTACCCGCGAAGATTGATATTCGTCGAGTTTCCACAGAAACGGCGTCCCCCGTGATACGTGCGCTATACCCAAACAATTGTAAGTACAGTTGTATCTTGCACTGAAACAGAGAGAAAACATCTTAAAATCGTTGTATCAAGATTTCCGTCGTACGTAACAACGTTCGAAAGTTTCACGCATCTCGGAAACGCTCCTAACCTCAATGTTGCGTGTATCCCGAAAAGATTATTTACCGCGATGCCGTCGTATCCCATCGGAGAACGCAAGAGCCAAAGTCCCTGAAAAAAGACGAATCCGTTGAGTCCCGTGGTTGCGAGCCGCACGAAGAAAGCCCCGCAATTGCCTCGCGCGAGGCAAAAAGTTCGCAACATCGGTGCGCGCGAGTTAACATTTTCAATTGCGAATAAATCATGTTTCGTTACGTATGGTCGTTGATTTGCTGGTACTTAAGGCCGCTCGTAAAATGGTTCCTCCATCGTACCACTCGCATGTGTGAACTCCAAAGAATTTGTTACGGCAGAGCGTCCGGCGCGCCAAGAACCCTCGAGGTGGAGAAGTCCCTGAGGCAGTCGCGCAATCCGGAGATAAAGCTCATGGTGGCGCATCTGGATACGATGGCAGCCAATAGAGAAATAAACGTAAAGACGGAGCGCGGCGTACTCGAGGAGGCAATAAGAACCGTACTGTTGGCCAAGAGGATCAAGCCGTTGGCGCATCCGGATTTTGCAAGATCCTTCGGCAAGTGTGTCGAGTTGATTTGGGGCTACGATCAACTGGTAGCGGAGTGCGAAGACGCGAGAAAGCAATGTTACGACTCGGAGGACGCGAGCCACGAGGGAACTCTCCTACGACTGTGGAGTCTGTTGAGACCGAGCGAGCCGCTCGAATCTCGCGTCACCAAACAGTGGCAGGATATCGGCTTTCAAGGCGACGATCCCAAGACCGATTTTCGCGGTATGGGTATGTTAGGATTGAGAAATCTAGTCTATTACGCTCAAGAGTATCCGGTCGCGGCGCAACGGTCCCTCCAACACTCGTCGCATCCTCGTTACGGCTATGCTTTTGCCATTGTGGGAATAAATCTTACCAGCATGACGCTGAGACTGTTGCGCGACGGCGCAGCTAAAACTCACATCTACAACACGTCCAAGACGTTGCCCAGCTTACGTGCCTTTCATCAATTGTACAGCTATCTATTTTACGAGTTTGACGCTTTCTGGATGGACTCAAAGCCCAGGAACATGATGGAATTCTCGTCCATACAGAGCAAGTTCGAGACCGGCATAAGAGCGGCGCTCTCCAATCCCTCTACCGTCTTCAGAATAAACGTTTCCGTCGAAAACGTCTAGAGCGCTTTCGCCCTTGCTCCTAAGATATTCGCGAGAAGTATCTCCGCGCGTGACCTCTTGAATGCTGCGTCCTTGAAGCACTGTGAAAATTATCCTTCGATTGGCTGACTTTCTTTTTTGCAGTTTCGGGCAATTCTTAGTCAAACGATTCTCACGAACCTCAGATCTGCAACCTGAAACGGCTGGAAAAGATTTTGGATAACGGTCAAAATGAAGGAATTAACGTTCTTGGAGCAACGACGCTAACTTGTCTTTGCACCTCTTTGATCACCCGTCTTGTTCACACCTTGTAGCAGCGCACGGAGGCAATAGGAAGGAAAAGACACTTGAGTTACTATGAATTTACATTGTGATCCTATCAGCTTTATTGTATGGCGTGGAAGGTTGCAAGGATGGAATGCAACTAAAGACTTTATTTTTTTCATTTCGTTTTTAGTATGATAAATCGTGTTTTAATCCATCGAGGCGTTCCTTTTACGAACCCGAATAATTAACAATCAAGTGATTTTTGTCTTTAATCAAATAAAAATACATCCCGGTATACCGGTAGTTTTAAGCCAAGTTAGTGAACTTTTAGAGAAAAATTACGACTCCAAAAATCGTCTCATCTGTACGAGGTTTTATGGATGGCACGCTGGCCACATTTGTTGCGAAATGAGAAAAAGGCAAAACAAATTTTAGTCTCTTTCGGAAAAGTCACTTATCTAAAGAATTGCCAAAACAAATATCACCGAATGTTTAACCTTTCCTTCACACACTTATATTTGACTATGGCTTTGATACACTGGGTCAGTTTGACCCGGATAGTACTTTATCCACCTGCCCTTAACAACCCTTCGGTCGCTTTTTATTGAAAAAGAATTCGGGATACACTTTCAACGTTTCTTAATACGTCTGCATAATTGAAATTCTGAAAGTATAAAATTGAATTGTTGGAAGCAATTATTGAAAACTTTTAGCTTTAGAAAAGTGAGCATTTTTTTTCAAATTTGTGCAGGTTAAAATTACTCAGTTGGTCAAGGAAAGGTTAAAGGAAACATTCATGATAAAAGTTAGAAAAATCTGACTAGCTGAAGAATTTTTGCAACCGCGACTATTCAGAGAAAATGATGAAATGTCAAAAACTACAAAATTTGAGCGCAATTTTTTATTCCATTTTCTCGTTGGGTATAATAATTGATTGTGACTTATTTTTGTTAACCGCCATTGTAATTTACCAATGATTCAGAAGGGCCCTGCTTATGCCCCCACAAAATACGGCCCTCCGCGAACGAAATACCTTCAGATTCTGGATCTCGAACGAGGATAGCAAAAACCGATTCAGTTGTTTCGCGACCTAAATCGGCCAAAAAATGGGACCAATAGAAGAAAAATGAACTTTCGTTGCTTTCTGACGATGCAAACTCCATCGTTTTATCCTTTGCTGCTCCAAGCACCGAGCGTTTGTCAATGCAACGCCCTTCGCAACGTCGATCTACGGATTAATTGCACCGAGTATAAATAAACAATGCTCAATAAGTCCCAGCTATTTTATTCTATACGGAACATATTCGATTGATAAAATGTCTCAGTAACAAAGGAACTCCGAGTCGTGCGCGTGTATTGTATAAAAGTGTGATGTCGAAGTTTGCATCGTCGGAACGCAACGAAAGTCTTGTAGCAAAATTATTTTTGGCATTTTTAGCCCGTGAAAATCACTCAAATGATTTTCGAGATCGTAATTGGAGATCTTCGGTCTAAACGTGTAAGAGAAGATTTTGGATCATAATGAAAAGGAGGAAATAAAAATAATTAAAAGAACTTTCGTTGCCTTGCAACGATGAAAAATTCATCGTATAAAAGTGCACGACACGATTAGAAAACAAAGAGAGGAAGATTCGTCGCGAAATTGTAAAAGAAAAACGCTTGTAACGTAACTTGGCCATATAAGAGAATGGAATGCATGCCGATACATCGCAGATTGTATTTATCCGTGAGGTGGAATCTCAGCTATTTAAAACTGAGTGTACGTGTGTGTGTGTGTGTTTACATATATACATGCTGTAACGTTTTTACCCTTTGGGTACAGACATGGATCTCCCGGACCCATGCGAAAGCCTTTTTTTCCGTAAAGAAACTGTTAACCCTTTGCACTGGAGGCCTTTTTCGCTCGGATAGAAAGTGCCGAGCGAGTCCCCTCTCGAGTGGAAAGAGTTAATCCTTCTTTCGGACACATCGACAAAAATGATGAAGTTTGCATCGTCGGAACGGAACAAAAATTCTCTGCAATCTTTTTATTTATTTTCATTATCGTAAATCTACGGATTTGCGAATCTTGCAAATCTTTGAATGCATATCCTCAAAAAATGTTCGAGTCTTTTCCGCAGTCCAAATCTGTCAACTGGAAAATTTGACATTTCGAAAAACATTATTTTTCACTCGTATCAACGACGCAAAATGTACCATCTTATCGAAAACGATCGTGGATCTACGGTACCGAGGTACCGAAGTTTCCGTCGTAACGCAATGGAATTCTCCTTTGACTTGTTTATTTACAGTTACCCCAGAATCGGAAGACGATTTTGGCATATCTGAAGTTAAGAAAAATTCGTGTGAC
This sequence comes from Ophion costatus, assembly GCA_951751655.1. Lineage (NCBI taxonomy): Eukaryota > Metazoa > Arthropoda > Insecta > Hymenoptera > Ichneumonidae > Ophion > Ophion costatus. Next base: position 27,274,500 of record OX632361.1, read on the forward strand.
TTTACCTGGCCAGGATCGGCCAAAAATGATTTACGCGAAATAAAAAAAAGGTTTTCGGTTCATTGCAACGACGCGAGCCTCGGTGTCGTGGGATTCTTAAAATCTTTTTTTGAAATCGACGCAGATTCGTTCGAACTTTCGTTGGATACGAAAGTAATCGTAGATATTGACTTGTCGCCGAGATAATGTAAGCTGGCCGGATCTCCTGGACCCGGTATGTACAAGTGAGATTGCGTTCTTCTCGGGTCTGCGATCAACTGGCTTGTTCTTGGAGTTAATCCTTCTTGAGCGGAGCGGCATCGGCTTTGCGTCGGAGCTTCGACACGACCGACACTATCACCAACACGCAGATCGTTATACTTCCAAGTTTCATCACCCAAGGGTTCTCCCGGAGGACGTTCACGCACATTTGCGTCAAGTCGTCGCTGCGCATGCGAAAACAAAAATGCAGACTATGTTCAGACACGCTGTTCAATATTTTCGTACGACAAAAAATGCACGAACTTTCACCATTATCGCTCGACGAAATTTCATTCAATTTTCCTTCTTTTCTACTTCTTTCCGCCGAAGTAAAAAATAGCCTTTGCATAGATTGCGCATTTGCGCAGATTAAATTTTCGTTCAACACTTACAACGGACTCTGTGGCACTGGGACCTTTTCGCCGTGAGCGTTCTTCCACCAGTCTTTGGCGAACGATACGAACGCGTTGACGCTGTACTTTTGTATCTGATATCGATACATTTTGCCCTGCCTGAATCTGTAATCACAGCATTGGAAAACTACATGTAAAATATCATTTTCGTTATGCGCCGCGAATACGATGGACTTTTATGGGGCTACATCAACCCAGAGGCCCGAAAAAAATCGCCAAATTCCGATTCTTTCCTCCGGTAAACAAAACGCATTTTTTTAAACACAAAAGTACATACATTGAGCGTTTGAAAAAAATCGCCAAAAAATATTACGATCAGAAACATTTAACGATCTCACTTTTAAAAAATTGATCATTTTTTGAGTTACGTAAAAAATGACTTTTTTCAAAGATTTTGTATGGTCGAATTTCATTTCGTCGCCACTTTGTTAAAAAGATGATTTTAAAAGTCGACGATCGTCAACGGCCGAAGATTTGCAAAAGTTTCCCTTGTTTACAAACGATTTTCAATGTTTCACTTATCAATGTAATGTACAGTGCAATTTTTTTCGGTATAGGAGTTGCATCATGGCGTCGTATTTACTGTCAACTTGAAGAACCCGTTTAGTTTTTAGGTTTCACATGGACCGTTCAGGCTAAAGAGTGTCGACCGTCAAACGTCGCAAATTTTTGTTTTTCATCTGCCTTGGTTTTATGTATTTTTTCGTGATGTTTAAAGGCTCTCAATATATATACCGTTGTGTTAGAAAAATGCGTTTCTTTCTCATAAACAGTTTTTTAGAAGAGAAATTCGGAGTTGGGCCATTTTATTCAGGCCTCTGGGTAGATGTAGCCCTTTAATCGCCTTGACGTACAGAATGAACTCGGGAACGTCAAAGACGTGAAATCTTCTGGCTGTGGAAGCCCCCGTCGTGTGTCTATTCACACGGGCCATGTTGACTCGCTGCTTCAGCTTGGCGCCTACTGACTCCCAGAGGGCTCCCATGCGCTGGCAATCGACGCAATCCGTGCTGTAACTGAAATTACCATTGTTTTTGTCGTTTTATTTTGTTTTTAATTCCTTCAACGTTCCCTCATATGCCTTTGAGAGCTTTTACCAGTCCGTTGTTTTTTCTACATAACATTTTGGTTGTTTTTGGCGGGGAGAGAAGACGATGGAAGGATACTCACAACATGACGAACCAATCGCCGGTCGTAGCTCCGCTGCTGGCCTGCGTCAGATGCTCAAAGTTATCGTCCGTCAGTTCTTTGACAACCGGCTCCTTATTCTCCATGAAAGTACTGTAGATTTCTTCGTCGTTGATGGGCCCTGAAAGCACGAAATTCTATGGCTGTTTTCTGCTTCTTCGCATTTTCATTCGCTCACGTCGGAGAGAAAAGACACGAAAATTTACCATCGTACAGGAGGGGAATGCCATTCCTGAAGAATACAAGCGCCGGCTCTTTGCTGGGACTGTAGAGCTTCAACATTTGGCTGTCGACCGCCTTGATGACCCATGCGGACAGCGATACGACCAAGTCCTCGCGCACGCTGATCAGTTCCCTCTCGTACTCGTCGCACACCTCGCAGTCTCTCTTGGCTGTTTAGCAGGAATATTAGTTAATGCGAACCTTGCGAAAATTATAACCATCGCCACCCTCAGGAACAAAATATAAAGTAAGTTCTGTTGCAAATTCTGAGAAAACTCCAGAAAATTTCCAAAATTCCCTGGCTTTTTCTTGATCATTCCAGGAGGAAAGAAATTCCCTGACCTTTCCTGGATTTCCATATGCGTAACAACCCTCTAGAAGCATCGATTAATAACAATTACTACATCTTTTGATTGACGCAGCATTTTTTTGTCTCTTGTTTGCAAGAGATTTTCAATGCTTGACTTTTCAATGTAATTCGAGGTGCAAAATTTTTCGGGATAGAAGTTGCATCCTGGTGTTGCAGTTTGCATACTTTTTTTGTGGACTTGGCCCGTAGATTGTAGAAGTGAACAATATTCAGAAAAGAAGAAAATGCGGAGCCAGATGCTCTGTTTTTTCTAAAAAGAAACAACCATCCATGAGAAAATTCTCTTGACGTTAGTATCACCTTTTAGTCTGGGAATTTCATTGAAATATTTTTTAAATTCAATGAGCTACAGCTTCTAACAGGCCGGGCAAGCGGGTAGCAGCACCATACTTCAAACTTTAAATGTGTTTTTCTCGTATCAATGGTTTCAAAGTTGGTGGGCATGACACTTGAGAACCACTTGATAAATTGTTTCCATATACACAGAAGATACGTTAAGAAACATTTGAAGGTCATTGACAATTTCACTTTTCAAAAATAGATCTACATTTTGTAATGGATACATAGAAATTAGGACGCTTTTCATAGATTTTGTATGATCTTAGTATAGTTGAGGCAGTTATAAAAAACGAATTCCCATTGCATGCCAGTGGAAGAAACGTCATCAACCTGAACTCCAACAATACGATTGCAATAATTGTTAATCGTATCTTACATCGATTTGCATAATTCGAACCCGATCATTTTGAATGTAAACAGTATGATACAATCTTAAGATCGTACAACGCTATTTTTCTATGGATAAAAGTAAAGAAAAAAGATTTAATTCGAGATCGCAAACGACTTATCCCAGCCAATGGGATCCTTGGGCAAAACAAGGGCTGATGAATGATGGATAAGTGCAACATATGCTGGGTGTCACGTTGAAAAAGATAATTTTTCATTTGCCACGTATCGAAGTCAACCGGCCGTATCGCTCGCGCTCATTCGTTTATAACCTCAAGTGTTCGTGTGTTGGCTTACCGAAAAGCACAGCGACGTACGGCTCGTTCTGGATGTACTCGAGAAGCTCGTGGTCGGTCGCGGTATCGATGGACGCCGAAGCCCTTCCGTAAAAAGCGCATAGCAAAAAGATAAATACTAGCCGAGACATTGTGTCGCGGGTAGGCGAGAAAATGTTCAGCGCGATTTTAACGGTGCGACTTTCACGTACGTCTCGCTGTGCCGGCTAGGCAACGTTGCCGCGCGCATCTATGCATGTGTATATATGTGTATCGCGGATTTGCAGCGAGACGAGCGCGCCTGCGCGATTCTCGCGTCAAATGTTTTTTTATCTGCTCAAAAAAAAGATATCGACGATACGAAAACAAAAACAACTTAATCCGCGCGATTTCGTACACACAGTGTCGTAGTCTTTCCGTCTTTTCGTTTGTCCAGCAGCCAACGCAACACAGCGTTTTTTCAACACACGAAACGATAACACCGAGAGCGAACGAATAAAAATAATCTCTCCATTCAATAATACACCAATATCGCAAGTCGAGTGATACGATTTTCGTATGACACGATTAATCACGCGGCCGAATTTTATTTGTAATAATAAGACAATTAATACGGTACAAGAGTTGATCAATTTTTTCCCGGGAACGAAATATTCACAATAATTAAGGTTCTAGATGAGATTCGCCTCCGAAGTAGGTGCATAGAGAAATCGAGAAATATCACTTTTTCATAAAATGGCGCGTGCTTGGTAAGAAAATATTGCCGAAAGAATTTTTTTCTTCAAAGTACGATGAATTCCCTACGTTGCTTCAATGTGAAATGTTGTTGGAAGGTTTCGAAAGGAACTTTCAGTCAATCGGTGTCGACTTGACGATTTATTATTTTTATTTTTCGTTAATTTATTTTTTCACTATCTAAAGCCTTTACTGCAAATTCAGGTCGCAAATTTCTAATGAGAACACGTAAAAACGTTTAAATGATCTTCAGAGCCTGAAATTATTTTTTTTAAACTTACATCGTCAATAGTGCAAAACTTTAAAACATCGTCGGACACTGTCACCGAAGGTGACTCGCTTTATCCAGCTGCAGCGCCGCCATTTTGTTACTAAGTCTTGTGAAAAAAAATTGTAAAGATAAAGGGTGTCTCAAACTGACCTGACATTTTAATATATTAATAAAACGTATTATTTGTTTGAAAAGTACGAATATTTTTATTTTAATGTAAGGTACAAATATGGAGGTTACGTGTGGAACACAATATCCGATAAATGGCATGTTTATGGACGTGGAAGACATATTCTTTCAACAAGATGGCGCAAGTTGCCACACAGCGTGCAAAACAATGCAGTTATGGCAGACAAAGTTTCATGGTCGCGTTATCTCGCGCCGCGGCGATATGAATTGGCCACTAAGATCGTGCGAATGTTAATGTCGTCATGAAATTAGTCCCCAATTATGCCAAAATGTTATTGAAAATCTCGTCAAAAGAGTGAACGTTTGCAAACGGACACGAGGCAGCCATTTATCGGATATCGTGGTTACAACACATTACCTTCATGTTTGTACCTTATATTAAGGGGGTATCCCTCTCTGGAAATAAAAAAAATCGTTTTTTTGCATATTGTTATAGTGTGAACTTTCAAGAATATTTTAAGACCAAATGGACATTGAAATTATAAAAATTGACAAAGTTACACCTATTTCAGTGGAACAGTGTGCGTTGGATTTACGGCGATTCGTCCAAAATCGCAATGCTTGTAGACGATTGAAATTTATATCACCGAGGGATTAATTCAGCGAATAATTAGTTCAAAATTGCTATTTTAATGAAAAACTTAGAAAACCGTTATTACAGGGTTCGGAATGTCGTGTCAAAACATTAAGCAGTTTCTCTACTTCGTTTATTAATAATAATACCCGAAAAAGATGTGAAAATTGAACCCCAGCGGTTCGTTTTCAGACATTAACGAAACTTGTAGGTTAAACGTGACAACATCACGTTAACTGGCTCTGCCGAGTGAGTCGCTTACGGGCAAGCATCAACTAGCAAGTATATACAAAAATTGCGGGTGTTTGAAGCATATATAGTATCATAATATTTGAACTTAGCAATAACATTAATTTATTCGTCGGCTCGACATTTTTAACGGTTCCTCGAGATTGTCGAATCAAGAAATTCTTCGTAAAACGTTCAACGTTTTTCACCGTGTAAATAACTTGTGGCGGGATTCGCTAACGTTTTAACGACAGTTTTCGTTATCGTTAGCTAGCGCGACAGCCAATCGCATGGAGAATTACAGAAGAAAGGGCGCCTCTCATTGGCTGTCGCTAGCTAACGATAACGAAAACTGTCGCTATAAGGTTAGCGAATCCCGGCACTGGGAGCCGATGATGCTTCAGCGATAGTCACTCGTGCCAATGGCAGAAACGATCACCGTGGCCAAGCCTATCGATTATTTTTTCTTGAATAAAACTGCAACATATTTATGTTCAATAGTGAAAATGATAACTATTAATATAATTTTCTGGCTTGGCAATATTTTTCAACAATATTATGAGTTGGAAATTGCCCAATAATAGTTTACTTTCACATTAAATTTTATTCATGAGAAGTTAGCAGCCTGCAGAAAACTCATAGTGTTTTCATTCTCACTTTTGCAGCTGAGAAATGGTATCGAAACTTCTTAAGAAGGTTGGCGCGTCTAATACAGTCCGAGATTGGATTTGAAAAAAATATGTTATTGTCTAGACTATACTGAGCCTTTACGAATTTCTTAAATCTTTTTCACCACAAAACTCCAGAGATAAAAAATAGTTTAATGTATGTCATTTTGCATGTGGTGATGTGATTTTATTGCCATTTAGCACCATCTTAAACCGTATCTAATAACGGATTGACGCAGACTAAATCTTTGTGAGCATTTGGAAAAGAGAAAACCGATCTTGTCCATCGTAAACCACACATATATATATTCAATATTGCTCCATCAAGATTCGATGAAAGATCATGCACGAATCTTGGCGGGCGAATGAAGAGCATTGTTGCCAACCTCAATGTTCGCGTAGCTCCCGTATTTCGGCAACACTTAATATAAATTAATGTAAATGATAAATAATCTTGTGACATAAATATAAATAGACGTAATGATAAGTGACTGAAAATTTTATTCTGAGTTCTATACAATATTCACTGACACAGTTTTTTGATAATAATCATTGATAATATTATGCTTTTTCAAGTTGGTAGTAACAGAATATTTTTTCTTAATCACGTAATAGGAAAATATAAAAATGCATAATTTTGCTCTTTAATTCTATATTTCATGACAAATTTGCATCCACAGAATAAATCTATATCTCGTTTGCATTTTTTAATTGAGTTAATTGAGAAAAAGGAATCGTAAGTCGTCATTTGACTTAGCTGGAACGTCTTAACCTCCCTAAATTCCCGACAGTGCCTATCAACCATGGTCTTACATACCGGTCTTGAAACTCCTCCAAATTTTCGACGATCGGGGAAGTCGGTTCAATAAATTTTTCTGTTTCTCACAGCCATGGAGACTAGATACAGGAGGCCTTTCAACTCGTCTCCAAAATGGTATCATGATAGATGGCGCTGGGGTGCTCCGGACCACATGTATAGATATATGCAAACATGGGTCCGATCAGAGAGGCTAGCCTCCATGATATTACTATACATAGGGCCCGCGGCACCCCAGCGGCATCGATGCTAGAGCCATTTTTGGGGAAGCTTTTTCCGGCGGCTTTGCACGGGAGTTTGGTCTCCTGGTATCTAGTCTTCATACTCGCAGCTGCCTCTACTCGGCGCCATTTTAGGGTAGTGTCGCGCGCCCGGATTCCAAACAGAACCTTTAATTCCTGTGTTTACCTCGTGCTTGAGCAATTAACTGCGTACTATTATCTCTAGTTTTGTTACTATTTATTTTTGTGATCGTGAATGTCAACAATTCTGGAAACCGCGAACATTAAGAAGTGGATACCATACCGACATCGTGCGTCCTATCAAAATGTAAAACCAGCCACAAAACGGACAAAATTAAACCATTGGTGTTCCGCGTGCCAAAGGACGAACAACTTCGGAAAAATTGAGAAGCCTGTCATCGTTTCGAAAACACAACGTTATTGAACGTTATATGACATTGAAAAAGGAGTGACCATCAAGATTTACAAAAGTAAGTTGTAGATCAGAAAAAAATTAAGTACCCATCGGGTTTAAAACTAAAAAGTCGACGTTACAAGTCGGACAACGTACTGATGCGGCCAAATAGGCACTTTGGTATAGGAGTTTCAAAACTGATACATGTAGATGGCACTCGCTTAGGGATTAACAGTTATAGCGCTTCTGTGTATTGTATTGGAGGTTGTGTACAGATGACGATGGCCTAAAAATATAACGTGTGTGCTTTGAAATTGCTTTAAAGTGGTGAATCGTATTAATTTTAAAAAAATGCGCTTAGGATATTAGGAAGAGATCGACAATCTATTTCCATCTCTCTTGAGCGCTACTGTACTGGTGGCGCCCTACTTGTGGCGGCTACGGGAAACAATTTTTTTTTATTTAGTCGTACTAGCCGAATCTTCAAAGTTTCAAGAGCTGTATGTAAGACCGTGCCTCAAAAACTTCCCATAAAAAAAATGAAAAATACCATTCCCTACAATCTCCACAAAATAGTGTAATTTAAACATTGAGAGGGATCTTCGAGCACGTGATCTTTCGTACGAGAGGATTGCCTCGATTGTGTGCGAACGAGTGAAAAAGACCGACAGCGCGTATCCCGCTGCCCTATAAATAGACACAAAGCACATATCGTCGTTACACTTTCATCGCTCTCGTGTCAGGCCTCTGCAGGTGGCATACTTGCGTTCAATTGACCGTGTGAGAAAGTCTATAGGGGCGAGGGTTTTAAATTTATCGACTGTTCCAAATTAGCACCGAACTTTCTACACGTACGGATCTGTTTTGAAGGGTGGCGTGTGCCTTATATTCGTTTCCATCGCTGCATAGACTGTGTGCCCGAAGGTCGAAACTCATGCATAGCTATGTAGGCGCGAGCCAACAAAAGCGATAGGCATCTGACGGCATCGACGATGTTGAGTATTCTACGACCCCGCACATTAGCAACTGTACATAGGCATTGTATATACATAGGCTGTTGGTTACACATACATGGCATTTTTGTTTACCCTCTGAATTTATGTACCGTTGGCTATCGGTTCGTATGGCTGTTTTGAGGACGGCCGTAAATTTTTTTTTCAACAAAATGACGTTTCACGTCTAGGCGCGGTCCTTGAAATACCTTTATATAAATATTCTTTATGTAAAGTCATCCGTGGAATTATTGTTTACTCGCCATGTTCATGTAATGTTGGCTAGCGGCCCATATGGCTGTTTTAAGGACCCTCAATTTTTTTCTACCAAATGACGACTTTGGACACGGTCCTTGAAATATCTTAAGGTGAATATTCTTCATGTAAATGTGTACATGGTATTTTTTTTAATGCCATATTTATGTAACGTTGGGTATCCGCACATACGGCTGTTTTGAGGACGATCGTTGATTCCTTTGTCCAAAGAAATGAAGATTTTCTCTCAAGGACGGTCCTCGAAATAACTTGTATGTAAATATGCTTACGTTTATCGACGGGTGATTCGAAAGACTTTGGGTGCTACGTAATGTCGAGTTTGGGGATTGGCTACGTCGAGGATGGTCCTCGAATTCGATTGTCTCCAAAATTACTTCCCCGTATAGATATGCATCAATGTGCGGGCGTGTATGTGTGTGTATGTATCTACAGACACATAAACATATATATTTGTGAATAGGGCATTTATATACAGGTATGTGTACATTTGTATACATATATGTGTTGTAGGATATTTTATGTGGCGGCATGCGAAGGAACGAGACATCGCAAGAGTAACTATAACACGAACCCTCCTCGGCTGCTACTGCTCGAATCGCGGGCGCCACAAGCCTCGCAGCAAGGACCCAAGGGGGTTCGTGGCAGTCGCGTGTTCACTTCGTCAGGTGAGCAACCTAATCGCGAGTGAAACGAGGAATGTGTGCCTGCCGTTTACGAGGCGAAAAAAATTTTTAGAGACAAACAAAAACGTTGAGGTAACGGAACAAAAAGTAAACATGGGTTTTTTCCGTTCAAACTTTCATGAGACGTTGAATTCTTGATTAACGTGTGCGAATAGCGACAAAGTCGCTACACGTTTCAGGCTCGTTGAGAAATCTTTGTTTCCCTCGGTATCACAGGGCCGCGGAGCGGGTAAACATATGTTATTCGTGATTCTGGATGTCATTGCGGGGGCTATTTTTTGTCTTCGGTATCTTAAGGGCTGTGCCTTATTGGCGAATTTCGGTGGAGGGCCATGTCGGGATTGGATGACATTTTTTCCCGGATATATTCTTTCTGACGTTTTAATATTTGACGTAGAAATATTTTCCAACCTATCGGACATGGGTGAACATTTTTTCCACAAAAGTTGCACAGTTCAAAGGGGGCCATCGACTGGTGGCTACGAGGTTCACCCAGGTGGACGCCCTTCGGAGATTTCAAGGTCACCTCCATTTTTTTTTAACGGGACGACTATTTTATTTCAGAATTTCATCAAGGAACTAAAAATGAGTGCACACGCGAAATTTCAAGATGGTCGTTTAAGATTCAGTATAAAAATCGATAATAAAGAAAATTTGATGCCCGGAGCCTAGAGCCGTAAAAAAAAACGGTGCATTCACTTACTCCTATAAAGCGCTTGCTATCTGGTTCCCATTGGTCGTCTTGTTAATCACGTTAGTCTCTATTAACAAACAGGTTTATTAACAATGAGGTTTCAAAAGGTCAAACTGAGCAAAATCCAGGTAGGTCGTATGGTTTTGTTTACTTTCATACATGCTTTATCACATGTATATGTTGGAACATATACATGTGATAAAGCATTGAAAACTATTGGACACGGATTATTTTTACCTGCCGAAAAACGTTTTTAAGGGGGAAAACAACCCATCAAAGAAATATGTGACAACCCCCTGTTTTCCAATTATTCTATAGTGGATTTTACATCGCTTTACATTGGAAGAATTTTGGTGCTTGTTTCATTCAGATCAGTAGACTGCTAGTGAGTGAAACTGCAAAACCACCCCTAGATACGTGTTTCTTCGAGGGGTGACTTCTCCCCTTGAAACCGTTTTTTGCAGATAAAAAAAAGATGTGTCTTATAGTTTTCAATGCTTTATCACATGTATGAGCTTAAACAAAATCGACGGCGGACATTTGAGTGATGTTCCTTGTCAGTACATTATGACGATCTCGTCATCAGTGTCATAATGTACTCCTCACGTTATCCCATCGTCCCCTATTTTGAAAAGTGTTTTTCAATTGTACATTTTATAGAAACGGTGTAGACGAACGATTAAAAGTTTGGAGGGTGCATTCGGTATATAACAAAGAATGGTAGCATTTCGTCAATTCCCCCGAAACTCCTTAAGGGGTAACGCCACTGTAAACTTCTAAAATTGAGCGATATTTGTTTGGGTGGAAGGACAAATAAGATGATAATTTTCAAGGATGTTAATAGTTGTATCTGCGTGTGAAAAAAAAAATTATATTAAAAAATAATACAAAACGGTGACTCTGGAGCCATTCTCGCGAGATGTTCCTTCTTAGAATCTTATCAACTTGTTTTGGAACGCAGTGAGAAGTTTGTGATTGTTCCATAATAATGTGTGTTCGCTTCAATGAAAAGTACTACGACAGAATTTCCCTTTGCTTGTACAGAATCAAATTTTCTGCAGTGTTTCCTTGTCAAAATTAAGTTGATATGATCACGATTTACGGAGAATGTCACAAAAATGCAATGCAAGTGCCTGCGTTGTTTTTTAATTTCATTCTGGGCAGAAGATATTGAAATTTCTTTTTTGTGGATTCTTTTTACTAAATCTTGGTTGATCATCTTCAAATTTGGTGTATGAACTTCTTTTTAGGTTCATGATGAAATGCTGGAAAAGAAACAATTGTCCCCTCTAAAAAAATTCTCGTGACCTTAAAATCTTCGGAACGCCTCCACCTGAATGAACTTCGTAGCCACCTCGATGACCCCCTTCGAACTATGCAGCGGAAAAGTTTTCTCCTGAGTTCGATAGGTTGGAAACTATTTCTACCGCTAATAGTTGTTGCCTCGCCCCATATATATATATATATATATATATATATATATATATATATATATATATATATATATGTATATATATATATATATATATATATATATATATATATATATATATATATATATATATATATATATATATATATATATATATATATATATGTATGGCTATATGTATACTGGGCGTCCTGATATCAATGGATAATCCTGCAACTGTCGTTTTTCAACTTGACTCAACTTCAGTTTAGTAAAAGTCCCACGGTTTTCAAGATAAAAATCATCTGCTTTTGGTTTTTCGCATGCCATTTCCAAAAATGATACATTTTCTTGACCCGGTTAAAAAACAAACTCTTGGTTATTTGTTTTACCTAGAAAAATCTTCTTGAATGCTAAGGAAACTTTACGAAAAAACGATCTTACGCAGGATTTTCATACAAATCAATTCGTACATCTGACTTTGATGGCCTTCGGTGGAAAAAAAAGTACTACGCATATAGTGCCAATGGCATGAGAAAAATCAAAAGCAGACGATTTTTTTCAAAATAACAAAGCCCAAAATCTCGAAAACCTTGAGACTTTTACTAGACTGAAATTCCAGCATACAGTAGGACACGATCTGATCTATCGACAGTTGCAGGATTACCCATCCGTAACAAAACACCCTCTACATATATACGTTCGATCAATCGTGTTAACGATTTTGCGTGTTTTCGCACAAATGCACGTGGGCGTATGACGGTGAATTGTTTCGTTCTATTTTCAAAGCGTGCGTTGCGCGGAAGGTTGAAATCGCGCGAGTACACAATCGCTGTCGTCTTTGTTTCTTCCCGTAAATACCTCTCGTCTCATGTAACACACCGTCCCCACGACTTTCTCAACTTACACGGAAAAAAAACCCCGTGTAATTCCTTTCTGTCGTCGGTTGCGAACTGGTATACATCAGAGTCGGAGACGGTGAAAAGATTTTTTCAACTCTATTGAAGAAAGTAAAAACAAAGAAAAAAATAAGAGGGGAGGAAGAAAAAAAGGACAAATCGAAGCTCTTACGAAGCGTTAAATTCGCTGCGTCTTCAGAAACGCAAACTTTGCCGGGTTTTTCTCGAGCCTCGTTTTCGTTCTTTTCGCATCGTCGTTTTCGATACTTCCATTCGTCTCCGCTTTTATCGTCTCGAGCATCAGCATAGGGTTTTTTTTTCTGAAAAAAAAATGAAGAAAGAACATGCCGTTAGCGACGAAAAAGTTTGCTCCGATTCCTTTCACGATCTCATTGGAAAGTTTATCGCGTCCCGCACGAGACACGCCCTTTATATTGTCGAAGCTACGCGCCGTTATTCCTGTTTCTTTTTTTTTTTTGTTCCGTTCGTTCGCCGGATCTTCTTCCTTTTCCTCTTATCGCGCGTGGGTGGATGTTCGCGGCGCTATTTACCCGCGTATAAGAATATGGCACCGGGACGCGTCGAGACGACTTACGTACCGGAAGTGGAGGAGAACGCTCGAAGGGAACAAGAACGTCGGCTGGTTCAAGAGGGCACCGCGGTGTGGAGACGCCGCAAGGAGGAGCTACAGCGTCAGAAATTTCGCGAACAACGCGAAGTACGTGGTCCTTAAAGTATTTATATATATATATATATATATATATATATATATATATATATATATATATATATATATATATATATAAATCGGCCCTTCGGAAAGCTCTTTATAGCATTTCAAGTATATACACATAGGAGTCCGAGTGACGACGATAGAAAACACTTTTCCGGTTTCTGTACACGATTGGAGGACCCATATGCATCCGATGTATAGCACCCTCGAGGATAATCCACGACAATGTATAACGGACGTTACGAGGGTTTTAAAGGGACACCTTCGTCCGATTATGGAGTGAGTTTGGCGCGAAACTTTTGGAAGCTTTTATTGGCCGTATATCGATGGAACGTAGCATCGAATGCTGAAGCTCAATGTCGTTTACAGAACGACTTGCATGTGACAAGTTGTTCCATGCTGTGAAACTACTGTTCGTATGTTACAGTGAAAACCCCATTTTCAGTTTAAGGACGTTTCGCCTGGTGATAACGAGAATTTATGTTTGGAAAGCCAGACGAGCGAGAACGTTGATCTTAAGGAGGTTGGAGCGTTAGCCACAATCGAAGATTGATTAAAAAAAATATATATATACGTTATTGTGTAGACTATACTGAATCTTTGGGATTTTTTTGAAATATTCTCACCACAAAACACGAGAGATCAAAAAATGGTTTGATGTATGCAGTTTCACGTGCGGTTAGATAGGCAAGACGTTCACGCTACGGGTGATGTTTTTTTTGGGTCAATTTAGCAGCAACATGAGTCGTTTCTAACTACGGATTAACGCAAACTAAACCTTTGTGAATATTTTGAAGAACAACCCGATGTTGCTCATCGTTGCATATTGAACCATAATCATAATTCATAATCATAATCAATATTCAATATAATCATATTGAATATTGAACCATCAAGGTTTGATGAAAGATTACGAATCTTGGCTGGTGAATGAAGAGCTTTGCTGCCAACTTCAATGTCCGCGAAGTTGCCGTGTTTCGGCGACACTTAATATCAATTGATGGTAATAATAAATAATCTCGCGACATTGATATAAATAGGCATGACTATATATGACATTCTGAGTTGTACGAAACATTTTTGTTTCGTAATCAGTTTTTCATGAAACAGTTTTTTCATAATAATCATCGATAATGTTATACTTTCTCAAGTTGGTAGTAAGACAAGAGTTTTCCGTATTTACGTGATAAAAATATAAAAATGCATAATTTTGCCCCTTGATTATATAGGTTATGAAAAATTACCATCTACGGAATAAATCTATACCTCGGATGCATTTTTTGAGGTTCATTGAAAATATTTACAGATATTACACAAACATATAAATAACAGTAATAAAAAACAGGCACATGTAAAAAATATGAGTTGGTTTTTATTATTTTTCAAAGAATAGTGATACATTGAGGTATATAATTGCCATGGTTTGGGTTCGTTTGCGTTTGTTTGGATTTGATTGTATAACAATTGTTATAACATATTTGTAATATAAGTGGGGGGAGGGCATTTTTCAACCAATCACGGGCATTCCGCATGTCGCCACTCCCCCCACTCTACTACAACACGGTTGAAGTGGAGTGGGGGTAGCGTTACTTTCGTGTGACCTCCAACTAACCCAGTCCCCGATAACTAGCCTACCTCAACGAACATACAGTTTCAAAAGCATTTTCCATGCTAAAAAATTCGTAAACCGTCATTCGACTCAACTGGACCGCCCTAACCTCTTTATTCGGGAGTAGTTTTAACTGATGCATTTCGATGGAACTGGTTTTCGGAGCAAGCGCAAACAGCCATTCCAAGAGACTCAACCGAACGACCCGGACGAACATTGACCTGAATCAGAAACATTTTCAACCGATGCATTCCGTTAGAACTCGTTTTTCAAACAAAGCGAAACAATCAACTCAAACAATCCAACCCTAAACCAAACGAACCAGATAAACCCAAGACCAAACAAACTTAAAGTTTGACCTCATTCGGAAACGGTTTTAACTGATTAATTTAGTTGGAAGTAGTTTTTCCTAGCTGAGACGAGTTTTAACTTTAAAAATTGTTAATCAGTATAATCTAGTTTCCAGCAGGAAAACTAATTGTACGAAGGCGATCAGTGAGAACTGGTTTTCACACATCAAACATGCTTTAAATAGAAAAAAAGTATTATGCTTTGAATTTAGGTACGCATACCTCTAGCCGGGCGAAAAATCATGACGCTGAGGTTTGCGTCGTTGGAATGTAACGATTATTTTACTTCGTTCTTTATTTCTTAATTTTTTTTTGCAAATTCAGGTCATAAGTCTCTAATAAGAATACGTAAAAACGTTTGAATAATTTTTACAGCCATGTTCGACCAAGAAAAATGGGGCAATTGAGAAGAATTAATTTTCCCTTACCTCCCAACGATGCAAACTTCATCGTCATCGAAAATCGGCGTTGTCCGGATTTTTTTAACCTTACGTTTACACACTGACAATGAGACATTTTGACCCGGACGAATTTGAAATAAAATGCTCCCTTTCCCAAAATTGAAAGTTTCCGACAATCTTTTACAACAATCTAATTTTATACTTTTCGAAATTTCAAGTATGCATACATATTATGGGCAGGTTACCGTCCAGAGGCATGAAATAGGCATGAACTTAGGGACTTTTTTTTCGAAATAGAATAAATACTTTTCAAAATAGGCTTTAACGTATTTTATCCTTCTATCAGTGGAAAGTAAATTGCACTGATAGAAGGAAGATAGATAGAAGAATTCCATTTATTTATGAATAAAAATCAAAAGAGGCTGTTCCAGCTCCCGTCAAATAAAGCGATGCAAAGTGTGTTTTGGTCTGCGGGGGGCGCTCCACAGCCTTAGCAGTTCATCTGAGACAAAAACGGGTTAAATATGATCAAACTAGACTAAATCTGGGTAAAATATCCTTTTACCCACGTATTCTAAACACTTTAAGGATGTAAATTATGCGAAAACTATAAATTTCCATTGTCATGAGTAGTAACCGGTCCTTAAGAAATGTTTAGAATGTATCCCTGATTTCTCTCAAGAAAAACCGACCGAAGTTTTGCTAATGGCAGGTGGATGAAGTACTATCCAGGTGAAATTGTGGCAGTGTGTAAAAATCGTGGCCACATATAAGTGTGTCAACGGAAGGTTAAAGGGTTAATCATAAAAAAAGGGAAAAAAAATTTAGTCATTCAACTATTCGCAATAGTCAAATCTACCGCATTTTCTAGTTCACACATATCAGCCCCCCCCTCCACCCTCCCAGTTCGCACGTTTGTCGCAATTCAACTTTTCATATTCGTATGTTTCGCCTTTCAACCATGAGCAACATCCCCGAACCGTGGAACCCACTTATCATTGACGTACAGACGGTATTACGTGCGTCCAATGACCCAATTCTTCGGTAAATGCGTTCAACGATCTCCGTCACAAAAAAGGGGCATTTGTGACTTGGTTCGTGTCTCGCGATGATTCATGAACGGCCCTTGGGCCGATTAGACGGTTAACGCTTCCGGACCCCACATTATGCGTTTCTCACATATTCGCATGTTGAAAGGAGCAGTCGCCCCCTAGTATAGCGCGTTATACGAAAGTCGCGGGTTGATATACGTACGCCAAGGATTGCCGGGCACGTAACAAGCGGCAATTTGCGTACGTCGTTTACCATTTCCCTGCAATTTTCACGGATTGCGTGCGCGTCGAGTGGAGAAATCGAGTATGTATGAAAGGATCCCGAAAGTCGAGAGGAACAGCACGACTTCGGGGTGTTTATTTTCTGGCTGCATGTTCGCCTACGTATATGTAGATGTGTGTGTGTGTGTGTGTGTGTGAGTGTGTGTGTGTGTCTGGGAGATTTCGGAGCCTCATACCGGAAGTTGACCCATCCTCGGTCGCTCGTTGGGCGTACGAGACCGAGTTATATCATTGGATTTGCATAATCTCTGATGGGACCAAACTCAAGAAACAGGAATGTTCTAACTCGTCCTAATCCATCTCGTCTACTTCGCGTACCATAGTATATGTGTGTGTCTGTGTGTACATATATATATATACCGGGTGTCCCATGTTGAACTCACACTTGATTTATCTCGAAAAATATTGCTCCGATCGAGTATTCGGTATGATAAAACTTGTACGGTTCAAAGGGAGACGTTAAAAAAAAGAACTTTTCGTCCAAGATTCAAAATGGTGACGGTATGACGGCTGACAAGTTTTTTTTAATGGGTACGAGAATTTTCTTTTCACCAAAAAATTTGTCAGCCCAAAGTTGACAACTTTTGCAGGAAACGTTTTTTGATAATGTTCACAATTTGTAGGTTAGAATACACTTTTTTACGCTTTTCGCGCTATGCAGAGGGTAGGACGAGGAGATGAAATCTCCAACATCCCTAGTGTAAGTATGTGGGTGTGAGTTCGTTTGGGTTTCGTTTGGGTTTGTACGATAAGCCAAACGAACCCAAACGAGGATTGCGGCTCTGCGGCTCATCACTTCCGTTACCAAACAAACGCAAACAAACTCACACACAAACGTACCCTTGGGTTTGTTTGCTAACAGAAATGCCGAGCCGCAGAGACCTACTAATCCTTGTTTGAATTTGTTTGGGTTATCGAACAAACCCAAACAAATCCAAAAAAACGCACACCTACTCACACGCACGCACAGTTACACTAGGCATTTTAAAGACATTACGTCCTCGTAGCGCATTCTGGAGAGCCCTGAAATAGAAAAAAGTGGTATTCTAATCTAAAAGTTATCAACGTTATCAAAAAACTTTCCCTACAAAAGTTGTTAGCTTCAGCGTGATCAATTTTTTAGTGAAAAAATTCACGATCACATTCAAATGAACATGTCAGCCTTTTTCAATTTGAGACGAAAAAAGATTTGCTTTTGAACGTGCTTGTGCGACCCTAAAAGTTTTATTATATTCAAGACTTGATCGGAGCAGTATTGTTCGAGATAAATCCGGCGTACGATTAAAATAGGACACCCGGCATCTAGATAACAAGTACGTTTGCACTGAAATAGACGAATACGTACAGGGTGTCTCGTTTCAAATGCGATGAAACATCTCAAGATCGGCACCTTCGATGGAAACAATTTTCGAACGTTATTTAGACACGATTTCGAAAGGGCCATGGTGTCCAGGTAGAACGAAGACCACCTTCCGTTGTTTTATTCGATAGCCAGGCTATATTTTCCATGACAGTTGTTGGTGGATTGGAGACCAATTCAATTGCCTCTGGCTCGAAAATTGCGGGAGTTACGGCGGGTGAAATCTGTGTCGGAGCTGGCGCCCATTCATGGCCTGTGATCAGCAGCCTCCACGGGGCAAGCCTCGGCTGTTGTTGGTCACATGCGTTCAATAGACGACAGTCCTGCTGACAGGCTTGAAGTACCATAACTCTGGCAATTTTATGAGGTTGAAGTTTGCATCGTTGGAACGCAATGAAAATAATATTTCTGAATTCCCTTTCTTTCTTTTGGTAAATTTTGGCTACAAAAATCGTTCAACCATTTGTTTGGGAAATTTGCTCAGCGTTCTACAATATACGTCTATAATAAAATACCTTCTATAATAACAAAAATATGAGAAATGAAATGTAAAAAATAACTTCCGTTGCGTTCCAACGATGCAAGCGTCAATTTTGTGGCAATTTTCAAGCTGAAGGCAATTTCGTTTTTTCGTGGCCCTTTTCTTCAATCTCAATACAATCGTGTGTGATGCTAATATGGCCTTTTGGGAATGCAAAGGTGCTGAATGACTATTCGATAGTGGCATTTACCTGATGAAATCCTACAACTCATGCTGGAAACAAATCTCAACAGCAGTCCCCGTTAGGAGATTTCAGCGTTACCTCATATGGGACACCCTGTAAGGAGGAGCACACAGGAGGGAATCTTCTTTACACACCCAACGTAAATTTCATTGCGCGCCCTTATAGTCGGACGAGTTCTGTGGTTTCTATTCGCGATTATACGGAGAGTTCTAGAAACAATATTATCAATCCAATAAGGAGGATACGGTTGAGCAGATGAACCCCACGGTGAGTGCCCTCTCCGTTTCGAATCTCCATCCTTTTGGAGCCATCCGCTCACAGCTGTTGATACCATTGAAGCCTCGGATCTCCACCGTGCACGGGATATTCCAGGCCTCATCGATTTATCGAAAGTAATACAGTTTATGATATTTTTTTTATGACACCATTTGTGAGACTCCGTCGCAACACAGCTGCCAATAAAATACGATTGACGATAATCCCTTTCGTGCAAAATTGGAACAGCTTTCAAAAATGTGACGAAAAAGATAATCGTGAAATTAATTTACCAATTTTGCGATTTTCCGTGATAATTCACGACTCGGGTGTTACGATTTCTAGAGATATTGAAATTTCATTGAGGGTGACTGCGGTGATAGGTTAAAAATAAATAATCCGCCCTATGGCGCTACGCAAACGGAGGCACTGAACGGAGAAATTCATAGTCATCGTTGCGTTGGAAAAAGTTTGCGAGTCCTTTGGACTTTTGCGAGGTCCAATTAACGAAATAATAATTCTTCATCCTCGCGAACGATTGGCCAAATGTGCGTTCGAATAACACGCGAGGAAGACGAGCGCAACGACTGGAAGATTCTCATCGTGATTTTTCGATGTTTATTTTTGACAGTTGCGTCAGATGCAGATGAATTATTCGCCATGGGGAAAGCCGGGTGGTGGTGCACCCTACGTAGGTTCAATGAGGAAGAAAAACGTTCTTCTGGAGCCGCTGGACTTTACGAGTAATTGCAACTACACCGGTCAGGTAAAAATTCCGAAACGCTCAAATTGCTTCACCACCGATGAATCCCGCTCGGCACTATATACGCGATGTCTCCACCCACGCACACATACACACACCGTGAAATATTTCACCGTTTTTTTTCTTCCCTCTTCTCGCAATATCCGCCATTCGCAAACGATATAGGCGGTATGCAACATCGATATTTCACGATATTTCGCTCGAGCACTGTTCTTTCTTTTTTTTTCAATGAATTTTTGTCTTCTCTCTTACAAATATATCTGTCGCCGTAGAGCGGGTGATCTATTCGTCGGATGCATGCAACCCAACTCGCGCTATACCGCGATGCTTTCGCCTTGCGCGTTCCACGAGGTACCTTCAACTATTCGAACAATACATATAACTCCGCCTGTCGCTAAATACCTATAGCATAGTTGAGTATCCAGCCAAGTGCGCGCACGTATTGGGCGTTTCTAGTCGCATTCACTCACGTGGGTCATCATTGTTATTCGAAGATCGGACTGTGCAGTTTTTATATTGATGTTTGGATAAGGTTCCGAAAAGCCCCTTCCCCCCCCCCCCCGGTCGAGCTGAAATTTTGCACAAACTTTCCTTTCAATTAAGAAAAGCCCTAAAGGGATTTTTGGCGACCCGCAATAGTTTTCGAGATATTGAATTTTTAAGATTTGTTTTTAAGAGTAAGGTTCCAAAGCCCCCCCTCCCCCTCCGGCGAGCTGAAATTTTGCACGAACCTTCTTTTTAAGGAAGCTTTCCAGTGTGACAGCCCGAAAAATCGCTGTTTTTCGCGATTTTTTTTTTTAAAGAAAAAATAATCTAATCGGTCTGGTTTTTTTTTTTGTATATTAATTGGGTATTGAAGAATACAAAACAATTTTTTAAAGATCGATTTATTTATTAATTAATATCTATAAAAATGATGAAACAATTGTTGCAGAAAATGCACTTGGATGTGGTGTCCACGTTGGGGGTCACAATTTTGATCTGAAACAAAAAACACAAAAAGATTATTGATCGGTATATAATTGGCTTTCGTGCTATGGAGGCTTTTTTTTTTGCAAAAATGGCGCCGGTTTGAACAAAAAGTATCGATTTTAGCATTTTTTTTGGCAGTTTTTTTTACAAAAAAATAGGAAGCTGTCAAAAAAAAAAAAAAGCTTCCATAGCACGATAAACAATGACGTTAAGAATATTGTGTAAAAAATTCAACTCGATAGCTTTAAAACTCTGCCCTCCAAGTTGGACACCGTTTTGAAAAATGCTGTTTCGAGAAAAACGCGTTCAAAGTTTCGCTGTAGCTGTAGCGCTCCGTTGCCTTCTTCCAAGAAATGCTGTACAGTAACCGAAATAATCTGAATTTCGGCATGAAAATTTCAGGGAATATTCGGAAGAGTGTATACTATTCGATAAAGCAAAAAAAAAAAAAAATCGATTTTTTGAAAATTTCACACTGGAAAGCTCCCTTAATATTTTAAGATCATTCCTGAAGGAATTTTTAGCGACGCGTAATAGTTTTCGAGATATTGAATTTAAAAAAAAAATGGTAACGCGCGTCGACTATATCTATATCTGCTACGTCTCTGTTCATACCTATATACGTGCTCGCGCGCTCCGTTTTGACCAAACAAAAATACCCAAACAAACCCAAACCCAAAAACTATTGCGCGTCGCCAAAAATCCCTTTAGGGGTTGTCTGAAAATAATAAAACGAAGGTTTGTGCAAAATTTCAGTTCGATCGGAAGGGGGGCGGGGGTTTTCGGAACCTTACCCCTTTAGTTATTCATTTTTATTATTAAATTATTTGTTCGTCAATTCTACTTTTCTACTTCTTCATTTTCAATATTATTATATTCTGCTTAGTGATTATGACTGCTGTTTATCAAATTCTGCTTTTACTTTTTTACTTCTTCATTTTTATTGTGAAATGATTTATTAGTAAACTTGGGTGGGGATGAGAAAGTGGAATATTCCGGGAATGTAATAAGGGAATGTAATGTAATACAATCCACGATAAAAAAATAGTAAGTTTGGCTGTTACTGTTTTACTTATTTATTTTTAATATTTTATTATTTGGCATTAATTTCTGCTTCTAATGTTTTGCTTCTCCATTTGTAATATTCAATCATTCATTAGTAAATTCTGCTTTTACTTTTTCACTTCTTCATTTGTCATGACAAATTACTTAATAGCGAACTTTGCTTTTGCTTTTTTACTTGCCCTTTTTTATCGTCAAATGGTTTATTAGTAAATTCTGCTTTAACTTCTTACTTCTTCATTTTTTTTGTACTGTTCTACTGTTTTAGTTTCTTATTCGTAGTCGTATTTTGCCTAATCAGGCCACAGATCTGTAAAGACGATGTTCAGAAAATGTTTGAATAACTTCAGTGGTCCGAATCAGCGGAAAAAATTCATCCCAATGGTCCAAACTTTGCGTTAAGCGTACGCTTCTTTTATCGATCATTTTTATCAACTACCCCCAATAACCTATTAGAAACTGATTCGCTCCTCATATAAAAAAAATTGAAGTGAAGATTAAAAGATAGCTGGAATTTTTGCTTACAGTAAATCATTGACTAATTTATAAACAACTGCAGCCAATGCGGATTTATTCGTGGATCACTCATATAGGAAAAAAATCCGAAAAATTGTCGAAATAGTTTCAAAATGTACAATTCAGTAGCAAAAAGTGCAGAGTCAAGACTCGAACGATGTAGCATGGGTTGCCTCGTGTATGTAGACGTTGTTATAGAACTTTGCACCGAGATACGCGTCGGTGGTTTCGGCAAAAAGACTTGGCATTCTGAATGGAAGTCTATGCATATGTATATAAACGACATATCTGATATATCCGAGTGCGTGTATATAATATTCCTGCAACAAATCTAATATTGTACACATACTCGGGGACAGCGAAAGAGAGAAATCGCTGCTCCACAAAGCTCCTGGCGATCTCTAATATTTAGTCTCCATAGAATTGATCTTACACTTCTGTAATCTCGATATAAGTTATTCGCGTTTCGAAATTTGCCTTCGACGACAGAATAATCGAGCGATCATTTTGACAAACGATCGTAAAAACGTTAGTAATTATTAATAAAATATAATTCACCGGGAAAACTCTCAAAACATGAAAATGATCGGAATAAATACATCGTGAATTCGGAAAGGATTATTTTCGTTCATCGTTCAGTATTTTTTTTTTGTTCTACGGCCTTGGACATGTAATAGAGCAAAGTAGAATCCTTTTTTTGGGCCACGTGCTCGAACTCGGCCATTACTTTCCATAAAAATCATATAGTCCTGCGGACTTTTCGTCCCTGAGAACCGAAATTACGTAGAGTGGTGGAGAGAGAGACTAAGAGAGGCCAAGGCGTTCGATAACTTCGAGGATACTTCGATAAGATCATGAATATTAATCGGCGTCACAGCGTATATAGGTATATATATATCATGGATTTCGCCAATACGTTCATTTCGCAATTGATCTACGATTCCATATTCATGAGACTTTTGCACAGGGTGTGGCGATAACGGTTATCGCTCAACGAATATCCTCCGAAGTGGCCATTTCGAAAAAAAACAACTAGCCCGGAAATTCCTCATTTTTGCGAGGGCTTAAAGAATGGGCTTAAGGGCTCAAAGAATGCGTGAGCTATTCGCGAAGTCACATTGCAGGTTGTTCGATTTTTCCGGCCTGCAAATACGGATATTCGGATTGTTTGGCAAATTTTTTGTATAGTGTTAACAATTTTCGGAAAGAGACCCGGTACACCCAGGGAGCAATTTTCTTCACATATTTTTCTACCGAGATTTGGTAGGGGAGAGTGGGGACACTTCATCCCCCCTTTGGTTTTTTCCCCAAATTCCCTCACTTCATATAATATTCCAAATGTCTTGGCACTCAAAGACGTGCGATTTCATTGGGAATAATCAGTATAATAAAGAGTAAGGTAAGTACAAATTTTGTAAATATTCCTCAAAAACTAGAGGAAGAGAAATGTATCTAGTGACCCATATATGTGGGTGACTTGATCCCGCCTGTACGGATGACTTGATCCGGGGGAGTACATCTGCCATATATAGGGACCACATGATACCATTGCCTACATCTTCAGGATCAGCAATGTAGATATGCAATTAAAGATAATGAAATTGTTATAATCTCATTTAATGTTCATTAACCCTTCGTTATCACACTCACCTGTAGAAACATGCGTGTCACTCTGTGTCAATTTGACCCTATCAGTCGGATGACCATGAAAAAACTCATCAACATACTTTAAATATTGCATAATATGTGCCAAACATTATTATATCGAAAAACAGATGGCTACACGTAAAAAAAAACGCAAAGAGAAAAAATCGAAAAACAAAACTTTGCGACGCTGGTTCGTTTAAAGCCACAGTGACAACGAAGGGTTAAACGGACTTTTGCCAACAGTTTCATCATAGTTCAATTACAGCCTTTTTCTTGATTTAAATCAATAAATAATATCTCTTACTGCTTGTTTGAGATGCCTTTATTTTAAAATCTACTCAAGTATTTTCTTTTTTTAAATTAAGTTGGTCTCTTGTTGTTAGCTTTACTTATATCAAAACAATCAACATTTGTAAGGAGCAACTATAAGAAAATCTGCTTAGTCAAAAACACACAATTATCTAACAACTTCCATATATTATTATTTTAAATTTAATCAAATGTTCTCTTTCTGTTAAATAATCTGTAATATATTAGATATCACTATATCGTAAAAGTAATCATCTACCTTCTTTTCATCTTAGATTAATGATCTTTCTCACCATGACCTATCTTTTTCATGTATTATTTAATTTTGAACTTCGTCAATGCAAACTCACTGTTGATTATTCTCCTTGATGATAAATTTAGCTTTGGCGTAGGCAGCTTCTTCACAACTTGAAATTCAGCGATTGCACTGTTATCTTCTTGAATAGGCCACTTGAAACGTTTTCTGAGAGAAATTTTCAAAGAAAGAAAAACATAAAGGGACACTAGATCCGAGGGATCAACTTTCCCATAAGAAGGTGTACCAACTGTCCCCTAACCAGGATTCGGAAAAAAAAGTTTCATTTAGAAAAGCGGGGTATCCCTCCCTGGAAGCCCAATTTGAAGGCTCAGAATGTTGAATTCTTTTCGAGTAACATATCGGTTGGAATAAATTAATTTTTTTTCCCAGAATATTGTACACATGTTTGTGGTTACAAGATAATTTTGATAATGATAATTAATTGAAAGCAGAACAAAATTCTTCAAATATATCCAATTGGCTATGGCTTACGATTCACTTTTAGAAATTTCGAAAAATGCGAGAAATTACAGCTTCTCCAAAGAAAACCTCATTTTTCTCTTGACAAACGGCATGTTGAAGTCATTGTTATTAGCAAATGGTTCATCGAATTAAAAAATGTGTTCGCGAACCGAAAATCACTACTGTTTGAACGCTAACTGTGCAAATTCAAGTCAATAATGTGAAAGTTACTCAATATATCAATCCCGCCGTGTGAAGATATGTAGTTTCGAGATAATCGCGTTCAAAGGCGACGGATTGCCGTAAACCCGATGCATACTGTTTCACTATAATAGGTGTAACTTCGTCAATTTTCAGAATTTCAGGGTCTGCTTGGTCTTAAAATATTCTTGAAAGTTCACACTATAACAATATGCGATTTTTCGAAGTTTCCAGACAGGGATACCCCACTTAAATCCAAGTGTTTTTCTGTGCAAAACTGTTAATTACAACTATAATCACGTGTATCAAAGACGTAAACACCTACAGCAACTTTCCCAAATAACAGTATAATGACAATTAAAACTTACGAAAAACATCTGCCGCACCAAACACCAAGCCGTCCGCCATTTGTGAAGCTGCCAAGTCTGACAGGCGGCACGACTTTAGAAAGTCTGTGTGTACCACAGACGCCTAGCGTTGCCCGTCGAAAGTAATGCAATGTTCATAAAAGTTTTGTAAATTACGTGTATCGTGTCTCCCATAAGGATCAAGTGTCTTCAGTCTCCCTTATATTGCCTGGAGATTCTTTCACTCCAGAGTTCGCAGTTTCATCGTGAGAGGAATATTTTTTTGCAACCTGTACGAGCTCGGAATGAGAAATGATAGAGCGATATTCAAGTTCGTTGCTACGAGACCGAAAGTTACCACGGTTTCCATGGGGTTTCCTTGTTTTCTGTTTGCTCGTCGATAGTCGAGAACTTGACGCGCGCTTCTTTGGTTTTCCACAATACGAAGCAGCAGAGTAATTCGCGAGGCAAATTCTCGATGCAAACGTGCACAGTGCTTCATGTTCGATGCGTACAGTCTTTGCGCTATTTAACATCCCCGTATTCTTCCTCGCGAACCTGGTTAAGTAGAAGTGATGCAAACCGATGAAATCGCAATGCCTTTTCACATAGCTCGACGCACGAACTCCATTGACGAGATCTCATGCTTTCTCTTATTGTTGTTTTCCACATATGTTTGTATTTGAGAGCCTTAAAAATAATGACCAAAAATAACGAAAACATGACCGCCGGCAGATAACATTTTTTTCGCGCGTTTGACAATGGACACTCCGGCTTAAACGGTTCATCCGAAATCTAAAAACCAAAGGGGTTATTCAAGTTAACAATAAATACGAGCCGTTGACGAACGTCGATTCTTTAAATAATTTTGGTTCAATAACGTGACGTTGAATTGAAACTCAAGCATACAAAATATATGAAAAAAGTCGCCATTTTTAGGTAACTATTAAAAGAATGGAGATCTTTTATAAAGAAAGTGAGATCGTCAACGATCTTTACATTTTTTTCGTCGTATATTCTGTGAATTTGGAAATAATTCATCAAGTGGTTCTCGAGATATCATGTCCACCCACTTTGACAACAGTGTTCCGAAAAAAACGCGTTTGAAGTTTGATGGTAGCTCATTCAATTTTAGGAATGTTTCAATTAAATATTCTGGGAATGTAGCTAAAAATGGATACTATCAAATAGTTGAATGAAAACATTTTTGGAAAATGCAATTTTTTCACCCGATTCGGTAGATACAGCTCGTTAACGAGTCCGCATAAACGTGCGGGCCTAAAGAACAGGTCGATATTCAACCTTTTTTCTGATGAGGGTATTGGGATGATGAGGTCGGGATTCTACCCATAATTGATCGTATTCACAGTCTTGCCAAGTTTGAGTTCTTTTTCTCAAATGAAAAAATTTGAACGTTGAAAGAATTGAAGAATATTGCGAAACAACGAAGTTATTTTTATTAAAACAAAATGCCGCCGTCGTTGCGTGGCCAATCGGTGCAGGTAGTTTTGGCAACTAGGAAGATCTAAAAGGGAAAATAAATGGTAAAATAATAAAACTTACGTAAGACCGTGCACTTTTTTTCTATTTTGAAAATTACGGAAATTTCAAGGTGGAGAAAACGTGTTCGATGGTCGACAAAAAAATACCTTTAATCATTCGTTATCGATAATCGCGTATACATTAAAAACATCACCCGGTTGTACGATCGAAAATATTATAAGCTACGTTCTGTCCCAGTATGATGTGAATCGGACAAACAGGTTTTGAGATACGATTTACACCGTTTATCAAAGTTTCGATCAAAACACGAAAGAAAAAAGGGTGAATCGCAGTGGGGTGGTTCACTGTGGCGCAGGGGCGATCATACTCTGCGCGAACTGTTCACAAAATCTTTGTTGCAAATCAAAGTTAAGACCCTAGGCTAAAAAACCGTGCAATAGAAAAAACGTATTTTCGAAATTTTAAACGTATGCAGACCCCTTAAAAATGACCGTCTATTGGATCGAAAATTGCAGCCCTCTATTTCTACGTAACTCAACTACAGTATTGGATTTTCAGTAAGCCTCAAAACACTCGTTCTTTTAATTCATTCGGTGCCTGATCTCATTAACCTCGATTCCGTAATTAAATTGATGGAATTATCGATTACAAAATGTCGGGCTGAACATAAAAATGCGACCCTTTATACTCGTGCAAATCGGCACAATTGCGAGATCAAAAATATCCGTGTCAGCAAAAACGAAAAAATGTTTATCGACATTGGCGGACTCTAAAGCTAGACACTTTTGATATAGGATTCGTAAACGTTGGATATTCCTCTGTCCTCACATGCCACTCCGTTTGTCATGGTTAAGCGGATTAATGGAAGCAAAAGGCACGAATGCCCGCTTCATGGATGCATCTCTCGTTCGAGACATATGCACACAAAGGCATGCGCATATCAACTAGTAGATATTACGCACATACGCTGCTCA
The DNA here is from genome assembly GCA_951751655.1 of Ophion costatus. Taxonomy (NCBI): domain Eukaryota; kingdom Metazoa; phylum Arthropoda; class Insecta; order Hymenoptera; family Ichneumonidae; genus Ophion; species Ophion costatus. Next base: position 27,302,828 of record OX632361.1, read on the forward strand.
ATCGTACAAGGGCGTATGTGAAGTTGCTTGCAGGGCAGAATTTGCCACCGCACCTGTGACGCTGCTGGAGATGATACATATGGACGTGAATGTACGTATGTACGCGCACACACACACACACGCGCGCGCACACACACACACACACACACACACACACACACACACACACACACACACACACACACACACACACACACACACACACACACACACACACACACACACACACACACACACACACACACACACACACACACACACACGCACGCACAAACGCGCTTGCGCGCACACAAATATATATGAGGTATTCCACGTGAATCCGGTAGACTTTTTCTCTGACCCCCGCCAATGCGATTTATTTTTTTTTATCCCATTCCATTGACTCTAAAAGACACCCTGATTGTTTTTTACATTTTTCGAAACAACCCTTAGTCAAAAAAATTTGTTTTTTTCTGAAAAAAAGCGCCTTGATTCAAAAATCTGAAAAAAATCCCAAAAATATTCCCAAAAATGCGTGATTATATGTAAAAATGTTCAAGCTATCGCCCGCAGTGGAAGTATGATTTTTTCGTCAGCAGTCAAAAAGTTCTGGTATCAATTTCAATTAAAGTCATCTTCAGCACAGAAAAAATCATACTTCCACTGCGGTTGATAGCTTGAAATTTATTTCATATAATCATGCATTTTTGGGAATTGTTCCAAATTTTTAAATCGGGGCGTTTTTTTGGAAAAAAAACAATTTGTTTTTGGCTATGGGTTGTTTCAAAAAATGTAAAAAAAAATCAGGGTGTCTTTTAGAGTCAATGGAATCAGATAAAAAAATTAATCGAATTGGCGGGGGTCTGGGAAAAAGTCCACCGGATTCACGTGGAATACCTTATATGTATATATTCCGTACGTGGCACATGCACCACATTCCCAGCGTTTGTCCCTGTTCGCTTATGTAGCCGAGGCTTGACCATTTCGTGACTCCGCGCTTACATTTTGCTTTCGCCAACAACGTGTTTACCCATTACTAATTAATGTACCGTATGCAAGCAGCGATAACTGGCAAATTCAAGTGTATGATTGGAGCGATGTTTGCGACGGGGCCTCGAGATATTTTTTTTTTCAATTTAAATAATCATCTCTGATCCCGAAAACGTGTGACATTTGACGGAACGAATGATCAGGATCGGCGATGTTCAAAACTTTGCCTTCATCCATTTATCAATTAAATAAATAATAATTTATATTTTCAAAAATTGCCTCTGCAATCGTACATGTTAATTCGGAAAACGTCGTTTTTTTACGCGGGGTAGTAACCCCTCGAACGTTTTTATTCATTTCGCGGCGAACATTTTTGTTGAAACAATTAGTTCGGGCGCAAATTGCGAAGCAATGGGCAGATATAATTATCAGTCAGGAATATCGCTCCTTTCCTCAATTATTCTGCTTCTCCTGTCAATGTCCGCCGGAGAGCTTGTTTGTCCAAATATTGAACGAATAATGGAATTATTTCCTGACCGGACATGGAGAATAATGAATTGATGAAATAACGAATGCGCAGGATAATTGCGTCAAGAGAATGGCATTGGAATTATTTTGAGACAGCCAGAATAATCTAGTTGCGAAAGAATCGGTATCGAGAGTAGTATTTCAAGTTCTTTAAATAGCTCCATTGTTATCGGAGAATTTACTTCGGGCATACCGGACGTACCGAACGATCTTCGTGCCCAGAGGCACGAAGAGATAAATGGGCGAGATTCGTTGTTTTTAGCATGACCCGAAAATAAAAGGAAACGTGAAAAGCTTATATCTGACAACATACAAGGAACATCACTTAAGGATGTTGAGTCCCAAATCGCAAATGATGATAAAATTCTGAAAATTTGGTATGTTTTTGTATGAAGTATTTCAGAGGTCGTGTAAAAATTTCACGACAATTAGGAAGCTCGTTATTGAACAATTAACATTCACAAATTAAATGTTGTCTTATGGAAACTGATGTAACTTTGCAATAAGTTTTTTTTTTTGACCTCTCAATTTTGTAATATCTACAATATACTGAAAGCAACGGAAACAAAACGAAGTTTATTGATAAATTTTTTTTTATTTCTTTTAAAAATTGTTCTTAACAAAATGTTAATTTTTTAATAACGAGCTTCCTAATCGTCGTGAAATTTTAACACGACCTCTTAAATACTTCATACAAAAACATACCAAATTTTCAGAATTTTCTTATCATTTTTTATTTTAACCCTTAAGGAGGTTGAAGTAATGATGATAGAATTCTGAAAATTTTGTATGTTTTTACATGAAGTATTCAGGAGGTCGTGTAAAAATTTCATGACGATTAAGAAGCTATTTATTGAACAATTAACATTAACATGTTTCATAGGGACTCAACATCCTTAAGTGTCTGCCTTCGATTGTGTTGAAACGCTTATATGTACCAAAGCATTGAAAACTATTAGACATGTATTCTTTTCATCCGCGGAAAAGCGATATTAAGGGGGGAAACCACTTTCAAAGAAAGGCGTGTCACCCCTTATTGTCAATTTTTCTCAATACTTCTATAGTGGATTTATCATCGCTTTATATTGGAATAAATTTAGCTTTTGTTTCTTTAAGACCAGTGGACTGCTTGTGGGTGAAACGGCACGCTTTTCTTTGAGGGTTCGTTCTCTTCCTTAAAACTGTTTTTTTCGCCGAGGAAAAAAAATATGTGCGCAATGGTTTTCAATGCTTTATCACACAAGTGAGTTCCAACGAAATCGAAGGTGGACACGTAAGTGATGTTCCTTGATAAAAACCTGCTCAATATGTCATGGTGACAGTTTGCGTGTTTCGTGTGTGTGTCTGTGTGGCGTGTGCTTAGCTGGCGAAACCCACGTCACCGTGGGGTCGGCCTGGTCCTGGCGGAGTTCCATGGAGGGATCCAAAGTTGCTGGGAGTGCGATTTCTCGAGTCCATGGTACGCAACCAAACCTAAGAAGCCTCCCCCTTATCATCGCTGTAAACGCCGACGAGACGGTAGCATTTTTCAGCCACATCGTCATTCACTTGCACAACACACGTACATCTTGCGCATTCACGAAATCTCCCAACCAAGAGCATTGCCATTTGCGAAAAAACGAAAACCACATGTACTTTCTTACCTGCCGCACACTTCGATCCCTTTTTCCACCTACACATCGTGAAAAAGCACAACACCGACATTTGGCAAATCAAAATAGGGTTATTGACAAGACAGCTTGTTTATAATAAATGTACAACGCCTGGGCAAATAATTATTCATTTTATCGAAAGAAAAAAAAATAACAAAATCCCTCGAGGACCTTTTCGCGACGAATTCTAAGCTGCCGCGAAAAATTTAAATTTTAACGATTCATGCAAATTGCAAGCTTCTCCTTAAACGTCATTTGAATATTCATTTTGTTCGCTGGAGAAAGATAATTTATTCAAACTGAAATAGCAACCTTTTTTCTTGTTCAAGCCGCGATTCTTCGTAATTTCGTTCGATGGTTCGCAAAAGCGAAGGTTTTTCTTGCGTTCGGCATTTTTTGAGCTCCTCGTACATGCTAGTCTCGTAAAGCTTAATAACGAATACGCGCCTGCGAGTAATTCGATCGTACGGTTACAGAAAAGAGTTTTTCTTTCGCCCTCTCAAAAATCAACTATACATAGGCAATTACGTAGTCATAGGATCACGGTGTCTCGGGGATTGTTGCACGATACTCTCTCGGTGCTACATTCGCCAACAACCTCCGGGCGAGCCCTTCCTTTGCACCCATATACCTACGATTTACGCTCTTGCACGATTTATGACCGAGCTTTTCAACGTTGCTTATTCTGGAATAATAGCAATATCCTGCCTCGAACCTTCTTGAAAATATATGCGTTATCATTGGGCGAACAGCCTTAGATCTTTGGTACCACGCGGTTGCATGATTTACGAAGCGGGAGTACACTACGTCGGATAACTGCCAGCTTCGCGTGCAATGTTGCGTTTTCGAAGAGGTACGGGGAAACAAGGATGACTCGAGCAAAACGTGTACATGGAAATAAAAATTCACTTTGACGGGGTATCCCTTTCTGGATGCCCAATTTGAAGGGTCATAATGACAATTTTTTTTTCTAGTAACACATTGGTTGAAATAAATTATTTTTTTTCCTGGCATGTTGTATACATGTTGGTGGTTACAATGTAATTTTTTCGGAAGAAAATCTTTCAAAGTGTTCGTGGTGCTGCAGTCGGCGTTGCAGTCGTTCAGCGACGAGACCCGAAACGGCGGGATCTTTACCAGGTTCAAATGTAATCTGAAACGAAAACACAAAATGTTTTCTTCAAATATATCCAACTCTCTATGGGTTCACGATCCACTTTTCGAAATGTCGAAAAATACGAAAATTGACAGCTTCTCCAAAGAAAACCTGATTTTTCTCTTGATAAACAACATGCTGTAGTAATTGTTATTAATAAATGGTTAATCCAATTAAAAAATGCGATCGTGAACCGAAAATGACTGCTGTTCGAACGCTAACTGTGCGAATGCACGAGTCATTTTGCAGAAGCGTGGGAGTTTTTTGAGTTGGTTGCTTACGTGATCCTCGTTGGGAACGGTTTTTACTTCAGGATCGAATTTTTGTACGGTATTTTGTGTAGCTGACTGCGTCCATCGGGGTGGCATCGCTGAAGGCGCTTTTCAGCGCTCGGAGGCGTCCTCAAAAATAGCTCGAAAACCACTTGAAAATTGTTTTTTCAGCTATAAACGAATATGCATCATATTTTTGAACGTTCGAAACATTTTTTAAAAAGTGTTTCCGATAATTGCACGAAATGCCGTTCTTAAGGCTCGTGATTTTTGAGAATTTATAAACAAATACGAGGAATCGAGTGAGGATATTGTTCATCACGCATGCACATAATTAGCAGCTCTTTGTGTAATAAATATATATGACGAGAGGATATATGTCAAATCCATTGTATTTATAACTGGCACGTCCGGCTATTCTGAGAACGTGCGTTCAAATAACTTTTATATAAATATGCATACATTTATCTGAAGAGGATTTCGAACTCTTTGGGACTTGCATAATGTATAGTATGGGGAGATTAGGCTACTATGAGGAGGGTTCTCGAATTCTAATTTCATAAACTTCGCCTTTCTTCATATATGTATATCTTCATAATTTCTATGTATAAAGGGAAAGAGAGAGAGAGAGAGAGAGAGAGAGAGAGAGAGAGATATGTACACCGATAAAAAATTGTTGTATGGGTGAGATTAGGCATCACCCAGCTGAAACGAAATTTTTGATTGCTGTAAACAACACTATAGTATTCCGAACAGTTATTTGCGATTAAGCCTTCGACTGCACACTGGAACGTTTTGACCCCATGTTCTCTTCTGTGCAAGTTCGTATTTTTCAACGCTTTTCCCTCTGTGAACGAATGTTTGGGCACTCAATTTTGGTCCTTCTAAAAAAAATAATTTTTGGACAGAAAATAAGGGTCAACTACAAAAAATTCCTCAAAGCTAAATAAAACAAAAAATCATATATTTACCGAAATACAACGATCTGAAAAACTTCTTGGGTCCGATCGAGCTCACATACAGCCAGAGGTTCGTGGCGGAAGTGTGTAGTCGAAGGGTTTGACTTTCGTTGGCACTGGGTCATTGCGACCCCGACGAATTTTAACGAGTTGCACCTAGCCCGTGGCCAGAAAAAAGACGAATTTTCGTAATGTTTTTCTAGGGCAACGAGTGGAGGTTTTCAATTTTCCAAATTGAAGGTATCGATTTTCGGTGAAAAAACGCTCTATTTTCGTGGATAAAAAAAACTATGCAAGAAAAAAAATCCTTCGTTCAAACACTGCTGTTTGATATGTTAAAGAAGCTTGCAAAATTCGAAGTTTACTGGCGCAGTGATTTTTGAGTTATCGTGGTCATCAATTGAGGGAATCGCTGAACTCCCTCAATTTTTCACAGATCGAATTGACATTTTCAGATAATGTTTTTGACGTGCGATATTTTGAGAATCCATCAAAACAAAAATCGACATTTCCACAAATGTTAACTAGTTGTAAGCCTTCAAATAAAATGCTCGATTTTCCAAAATTGAATATTTTCAACAAATGTTTACAACAATTTAATTGTATATTTTCCGAATTTCAATTATGCAAACATATTAAGCAGTGTTGAAAGTGCATTTTTGATTGAGATAAAAATAAATACCGACCAAAAGGTTGTCAACGGCGAGTTTATGAAGAACCATTCATTCGGGTCAAAATCGTGGCCAGAGATAGGTCTGCCAACGAAAGGTTAAAAAGAGAAAAAAACGACCGGTTGAACGAAAAAATTGTTAGCTTGACCTGAAGTTTGATTTGCACGCCTGTGTCGACAAATATTGTTCGTATAACAAATTTGTTTTCGACTATGTATACATCGAGTTTGAAAGTCGAGATTATTTTCCTCACGGCTACGTCGAATGCATGCCCTGGTAGGGTTGGACGAGCGGTTCTCTGATCGCGAGACTTCGCGGTGGCAAAGCGGAAATCGATCCTGTCGTGCCACCGGATATGAATACGCTCTACGACGACAATTCAAGGTCCGGTACGTACTTCATACAGGTATACGTACATAAGATTACACGTTACCGAGAAATATCCACTTCAGCTTCCGCATCGCGACCTACGCTACAAATCCGGCGCCACAGCCTTTTTCCCCGAAATTGCACGGGAGTACGAACGTGTGTCACGATATCAAAAACAGCTTGAACTTTCAGGCAGTACGACGGATCCGTATCCCCGAGAAGTTGACGCTGATCGAGATGACGGCATGAGCGGTGACAGCCGAAAAAATTATCGTAAAGAGGAAGTCCAAGTTTACAAGCTCACGGGCGGCGTCGAATTGGTTCCGCTTTTGACGAGATATCATTATTCTCAACCTCACGGCAATCGTTACATCGCTACGGACGCTACGCGGCCTGGCTACACGATAGAGAGGTACGTAACCCGGGGGGGATTTATACCACCTTATGGGAAACTTGCAAAAACTAATTAGCTCGTGATTGATTAGATGTTTTTTTATTTCATCATCTGATTTTTTATGTGATAATTTTATTTTTTATTTCATTATTTGATTTTTGATTTTTGATTTTTGACTTTTGATTTTTGATTTTTGATTTTTGATTTTTAATTATTGATTTTTGATTTTTGATTTTTGATTTTTGATTTTTGTTTTTTGATTTTTGATTTTTGATTTATGATTTTTGATTTTTGATTTTTGATTTTTGATTTTTGATTTTTGATTTTTGATTTTTGATTTTTGATTTTTGATTTTGGATTTTTGATTTTTGATTTTTGATTTTTGATTTTTGATTTTTGATTTTTGATTTTTGATTTTTGATTTTTGATTTTTGATTTTTGATTTTTGATTTTTGATTTTTGATTTTTGATTTTTGATTTTTGATTTTTGATTTTTGATTTTTGATTTTTGATTTTTGATTTTTGATTTTTGATTTTTGATTTTTGATTTTTGATTTTTGATTTTTGATTTTTGATTTTTGATTTTTGATTTTTGATTTTTGATTTTTGATTTTTGATTTTTGATTTTTGATTTTTGATTTTTGATTTTTGATTTTTGATTTTTGATTTTTGATTTTTGATTTTTGATTTTTGATTTTTGATTTTTGATTTTTGATTTTTGATTTTTGATTTTTGATTTTATTATTTGATTATTTGATTATTTAATTTTTTATTTGCTTATTTGATTTTTCATTTCATTATTTATTCGAATTTTTTATTTTTGTGGCATTTTTATTTGAGCAGCGTTTGGCTGTACTGTTTTTACTTTAGAATGTTTTATTCATTTTTCTCACCAATCGCGGTACTTATGTCGATATTATGTCAAGGGAAGTACCTAAGGAGCTTGTGTGCCTGACTTGACCAAGTTTCGTCCTTTACAATCTTATTTTGCGAAGAAGAAACCAAATTTTATCGATATGGACTTCTTGCAACTTCTTTCATTGAAAATGCGTTAAAATCGTAATCTGCATTCTGGCGGGCCATTTATCAAGTAATATATGAGGAACGACATTGAGCCGTTGACATCCGCAGCCCCTTTTCTTGTATGTCTCTCGTACGTTGCAATCTATACCCTGGATGGATTATGTCTCTCGTACGTTGCAATTTATACCCTGGAAGATCTAGAAAAATTGAAGCAATTTCGAAAAAGTTCGAGCTAAAGCACGAGTCTCGCTTATAGTAACTGGGATAGTTTGTATGGGATTTCAATCAAGCATGGCTATGTTTGGAATTGTGATGATTATTACGAATTATCCGGCATGTAGAAATTTGCTGGGGAGTCCCCAGATCCTCATACATCCGTATGAGGATTTTAAAGAGCCTCCTCGCGAAGGGAATCACCATTGGAATCGAAGATTCCAAGCTATTTCCCGATTGACGTCGTTTGAGAATGTTTTATTTAAAATGCTTAACTTGAATTTGTTTGATCTCCCGAAAAACATCCTTTCGTGATCCTGTGCACAAATTTGTTGGGAAGTCCCAAGATGCATCCATATGCTCTAAGGCATGTTTTAGGGCCACTGCAAATAGAAACTTCTGATCGGGATCCAATTAGATTCTACACTGCTCCAAAAATCGAACCTACACGTTTCGTAAACGTATACGTGTGTGGTGATGTTTAGTCAAAGTACAGTAAAATGAACAACATACAATAAATAAAGTGGATTTTCACTGAAGTGATTTTAATCGATTTTTAAGATATAAGGGGTGTCTCAACATTACCTGACATTTTAAATTGCGCGCCATTTTTTTGTGGCGAACATAGAGTACCAATCTTTGACAAGTGGTGTTAAGAAGTATTGAGGTTTGGTCATGGTAAATTACACGATCGAGCAACGCACATAACTATTATTTGCTGCATTGTTGCTGCATAGTTATTGCAGACGAAGTTGGCGGTCATTTATCGGAGGTTTTGTTTCACACATGACTTCCATATTTGTACCTTATACGAAAATAAAAATATTTGTAATTTTCAAATCGACAATAGATTTTATAAATAAATTAAAATGTTAGGTTATTTTGGGGCATCCTATACTTTTTAAACGGATTGATACATTTTGAGATGAGGTTTATATATTTTTAAGATTCACTCTTTTTGTATATCCATATATTTCGTTCAGAAAATTTAACGTACAGAATGCGATGGGATTCATCAAGTATCGTATCGGATTCTGTTCGATAATTTGATTAGAATTCCGTGTGCGAGTGTAGCATTTTGGTACTGGGATCCAATGCGAGGACCCATTGGAGCCCTATCAGGAAGTAGGGTCAAGTATGGGAATCCAATTTAATCCCTATAACAATTTCTGCACGGGAAGGAAGCGAGCGCGATCGGTAAAAACGCAACTATGCGAGCGGCGCGCCGCCAGTGAGAATACAGATAAACTAAATATTCGCGACGGTAGATAATATTTTGAGCTTTGTTGATACATTTTTGTTACATTTATGTAAACAAAAATCAAAATGACTTTTCTCCGCCATTCATTCATGAAAACAGGCGAAACAAAGGTTAAAATATGTTTTTCACTGTCGAGAGCATGGTTCTCGTCAAATTACTAAAAATGCGATGCAATGGTTAATAATTCACAATTTTTCGCATGGTAACCCTAAACTGTACATTTTTTTCGCAATTTTGGAAAATGGCGTAAACCATGCTCTCGGTGCAAGCGTCCTGCATGCACGAAACAAATTTCATTCCATGTGGTTGTTCGAAGTGGGAAAATTCCCATTTCAAAATTTCGAAAAGTGGTCGGAGTTTTTCGTGTGGCACATCGCGTTGAATCTCGTAACGTCCAGTCGTGCTTGCCTTCCAGCGTGTGATACTTGGCGTTTTGTGAAAATTCAATTGCTCCAATTAATTCGCCTCACGAATACAAGACATTCTATACTGAGCTGTCTAATTGTGGTTCCAACTTAGTTCTGTTCGCCTGCTTTCTGCAAAAGTCATCATTACCGCTACAAATACGATCGCGTATTTTACATTCAAGGCAAAGTTGTGGAAATGGTCCAAAAGTAAAAACGCGTCTTAGACCGTTGGTTCGACAATTGAGAAAAAAAGATCTGACTCGCGTTACATCGGTTAAAGTAGACGGAGTTTCTAATAACGGCGGGCCTGTCGATTTTATCTGGATTACGCCGTCGCACCGAATAGTTTGAATTCTTCGAATATCGCTTCACTCCGGTTGAACGCTCGATGGACATACCTGCGCCATCGTTAGGGGTTTTTCGCATTAATAACTTTTCGGAGAGAGGAGATGGATCCAGGGGAAGGCGAGAGTTCTGGGGTCGTGTTAGAGCCAGTCGCTGTTTCCTCGTTCGTGGAAAGTGCGACCGCGAAAACGCCGGGAAGAAACTTTGGGGATGCTTGATTGCGATATCATGAAACTTCGATATCGCGCTTAACTGCGCTAAGAGGAAACAACGTGTCATAATTAGTCATTGGAATTTCACTCCAACTTCAGACATCGGATAACGGTAATTACCGATATCCGGAACGGTTTTTTTTCTGGTAAAACATGGGGAAAACTTGAGGGTAATTGTTGTGAAAGGATCGGGGTTTGAGATATCAGGCCATGGCTGGCTGTACGTTTTCTCCAATTACAATATGTCGGCAATCAACGCATCTGGTGGAAAAGTATCATCTTTAAATGCTGCATTTTTATTTGACGGGTCTGCATAGGCTCGGAACCTAAAAAAACAGGTCGATTTTCAATATTTTTTTCCGGCTAGAGTATTGGGATAGCGAGCTCCAAATTTTACACACGATTGATACATAGTCTAGGCAAGATCGAGTTTTTTTTACATTGTGAAATATTGATAAACAATTACGTTGTTCTTATTTTAACGAAGTACCGCCATTGCTGCATGGCTAATTGGTATAGGCCGTTCTGGCAACTAACGTGATCGGAAATAAAGAATGTCGAATGTGCTTTCAGCATAAAAATAAAACTTTCATATAACTGGGTACTTTTTTGAAATTTTGAAAGTTACGAAAATGGCAAGCTTTGCAGAAAAAGTTCAATTCGTGATAAAAAGAAACAATCTTTAGTCATTTGTTATTAACAAATGGATCGACAACTCAAAAAATCATCTGTCACACGGTACAAAATATTATGAACTCTGCTATGTTCGTATTTGAAGTGAATCGGACGAATAGATTTTGATATACGACTTATACCGTCTTATAAAACATAGTTTCGAGAAAAACGTAAAAAAAAAGAAAGGGTCAATAGCAGTAGGGCGGTTCGCCGTAGCGCAGTGGGCGATCCAACCCTTTACAAAAAAAACTCGTAACTTGGTAGATTTCCGAAGTTTTTTGCACCCAAGAGGGAGAGCTGCCGCTGCACTTATTCCCTACGTAACATGCTTCAGTTCTTTCTTGAAATTTCTAAAATTTTCCATGTATTAACATTAATGAGTTCATTAAAACTGACAGAGAGTAAATTCAATTAATTATTAACCCTCGAACCGAACACTATTTTTCGGCACCTTCCAACGGAATACATGGGTCATTGGCGACCGCAAGATTTTCAACAACCTCGAATGTTACAAAAAATGTATGGGTGTTCTTTGTAGTTTCAAGTAGAAGTTTACGCAACAATAATATCATAACATGAATTTTGGATTGTTAATTTAATCGTTTAATGTTGGAGCTCTTAAAGCATCCTTCGAACTATTTATACTTGAGATGATACAGTTTCAGAAAAAAAAATACGAGAGGCTTCGGGAATTCAAAAAAGGTATTTATTTTAAGGGTTGAATATCGCTATTTAGGATGGACACATATAGAAGATAAAATTGATCATAAATGTAAAATATTGATGGATAAATCGAAAAACTTTCCAATCGGAAAACTCATAGCACTCCTATTCTCTTACCTGATGATCTTCTTCTTCGATACAATCTTCATTTTCGGAATTTTCTTCGCCGAAATATTTCGCTTGCGTGCGAGGACGAAGTGATGCCCTAACCTCTTTGCTGGTTCTCACATCCATTTTTGCTTTTATTTACTCAACACTTGAATGAAAATTTATATTCTGAGGTAAAAACAGAATTATGGGGAAAAAAAATGTTTTCGTGAAGTTGAATTTTACATACGTTCCCCGAACACACGGGTCGTTTGCGTCCTCGTCATATTGTTACGGCTTGCCAGCTGGAGCTAAACAAACCGATTCCGGCGAGTCTGTGGCACTGAACTACCCCATCCCCAAACTTTTTTTTACCGGACAATACGAACATCCCAGGTAAACGGACCTTCACGGGACACCCCCTTGCTGAATTACCGAGGAGGCGCATAACCCATGTGTCCCATTCGAGGGTTAATATCGATCGCATGGGAAATTTCAAATGATTGAACTAATCCTGATGCATAAATAGCAAATTTCAATATTGATACATACCAAATAATGTTGACATTGATTTTTTTCCTCTTTTGATTGGAGAGGAAAAACAGCGATAGCTGTATTTCGCTTTTCATTGTTTCTCATACGAAGTCGCAAATGCTCCATCGTATGAAGTCATCGCACACCGATTTTTTTTTCGTACAGTTGCACTAATTTCACTGTGGACTAGGAATAATGATTGCTCCATCTAGAAATGAAGTTGGTGAAAAGTTGGAAAAAGAAACTTATTTTCCGCAATCGGCGCTTCCCCGCATGAAAATCCTCCAATGCGATCGTTGCTTCAGTACGAAACATATCCTTCACTATGACGATTAGTGGTTGTTTAAGGGGTTACTCCCACTTGCGATTTTGAAAAAATCGTTTTTTTATTGCATTTTTTTGAAGTATAAGTATCTGAGAATATGTCCTGAAAATTTCAAGTCGATCCGAACAAAATTGACTGAGATATGAGCGTTGAAAGAGAAGAATCCGTTGTGTAAACGACCGGCTGGTCTGCCGTCTGGCGCGCTCGACCCTCCCTCCGACCTTCAATGCATTGTTCGATGAAAAGGGTCGTATACCTGGCATTCATAACGTTCATATAATATACTGGAATTTATAAAAACGTATTTTCGTTGTCTGTTATGGTCTAAACTCGTCAGTGTAGCTCGAAAGTTCGACTATATAAGACGTATATTCCGCCGTTCATAATATTATACGCGCAGTTTTTATTCATTTTACATTAAAAAATGGATCGAAAAAAAGGTTCGCGACAAACAAGAAGCAGTGATAATTTACGGAAATCTCGACCAAAAAAAAGGAAAGGTGTTTTTAACCCCAACCTGGCCGAAACGGAAACTGAAAGTTTCAGCACGTCTGCGAAGAAACTGAAAAAGAATATTGATATGACGTGAATCAAAGTCCTAATATTGAATATCGGATTTTGAACTTTTGGGTTGTGTTTGCTGCTATTTCAAATTTAGTGAAGTGCAAAACGTGTAATTGAAATATTACATTTGAAATGGCAAGTGCAAGAGGACTAGGCTTCAAAATCGTTGTGAAATGTGATACCATTTGATACCATGATACCATGAAATTTGATACCATCTTCTCCTTTTTTGGAACATTCGTATGAAATAAATCGTCGGTTTATATTCACCATGCGAGTTCTCGGCGTAGGATTGGCTGGAGCACAAAAATTTTGCGGACTTATGGGCATGCCGAGGTTTCTTACCGAGACTACATATTCAATAATTTTGAAAAGTATTTATGAGTCTGTGAAAACATGTGCAGATGTAATATTTAAAAAAGCCGTACGAGTAGAAATTGAAGATACAACTAATGCAGACGGCGATGCAACTCCTCAATTAACAGTTTCCGGAGATGGATCCTGGAGGAAGCGAGGATATACGTCGTTGTTCCGAGTCACATCAGTCATAGGCTACTACAGTGGAAAAGTACTTGATCTTGTGGTAAAAAGTGCGTATTGTAAAATGTGCGAATCATGGAAACATAAGCTAAATAATGAGGAATACGAAGAATGGTACGAAACACACGAAGATAACTGCAGTGCAAACCACGAAGGCTCCTCGGGAAAAATGGAGTTGGACTCCATTATCGAAATCTTCAAGCGTTCAATAGAAAAATATAATGTCCTGTACCGTTACTATATTGGAGACGGAGATTCGAAAACGTACACTGGGCTAGTAAATTCTCATCCTTATGACGACGTAGAAGTTATAAAAAAAGAATGCATCGGTCACGTCCAAAAGCGTATGGGATCCCGCCTTCGTAATTTAGTAAAAAAAAAACAAAAAGCTTGGTGGTAACGGACAGCTGACAGGAAAATTTATTGACAAGCTCACTGTGTACTATGGACTTGCTATTCGACGCCATTCTGCTTCTGTTCACGATATGCATGAGGCAATATGGGCGACCTTCGATCATTACAGTTCAACCGATGCAAATCCACACCATGAGAGATGTCCAACCGGTGATGAATCGTGGTGTTCGTATCAACGAGCTCAGGCGAGAAACGAGGCTTTCCAACACGATTACAAACCACTTCCAACAAATGTATTGGATGCCATCAGACCTATACACAACGATCTGAGTAAGGAAACTTTACTCGAAAGATGCGTCGGTGGCTCAATCAAAATAACAACAAAAGCTTCAACCAACTTGTTTGGAAAATCGGCCCAAAAATCGTCTCGAGTGGAGCAATCGTTGTAAATTTAGCAGCTTATATTGCCGTTGGACTATTCAACGAAGGTTCAAAATCATTATTATTGTATTTGAACTCAATCGGAGTGAGCTGTGGGGCATCGTCGGCGGAAGAACTTCTGTATGGGCCCGGAATAGATGACTCTATGCAAGTTTACAAAAAAAAAATACTTTCTTCGTGTAAACTGAAATTGAAACTTTAAACGCGTTTTTCTCAAAATGGCATTTCTGAAGTCGGTGACCGAGATTACTCGAACGCTAATGAACTGATCTTCTTAAAATTTTGCAGGCTTATTTAATACATAAAAATGTTTTATAGCCAAAAAACGGCCGTTTTTTTTCGTTAAAATCGAACCATTAACTTTGACTGTCCGCCATTTTGTGAAAAATGAATATTTTTTAAAATCCTTCGATTAAAGACTAGTTTATATATATATTTGACTAAATCCATCCGCATTATTTTTTTAGATGATCCACTTCGCCGCAATGTTGGTCACCGCAAACCATGTATATAAAAACACTATTACATTGACGGCTATTTGCCACTAAACAATGTAATATTTTTCAATAAAAAAATTACTGAAAGTTCTTCAAGATGTGTTCTTGAAGATGGTATATTGATCGATTAAAAAAGTTTTGTAGTTTTCTTTAAAAAAATTCATGAAAAAGGCCTTTTTTTCCAAACGTCATAGTTATACCCCAGCATATCACTTCTGTATCGATATTTTGTTTATACCAACAATTTATAATTATTGAACATGTTTGAAAGACCAGAACTCTTTTGGATTTTGTGTGAGGGAGTTCTAGTGACCGTTTAACATCTTATTACGACCCAAACCTCTTAGGTATACCCCAGCATATCACTTCTGTATCGATATTTTGTTTACACCAACAATTTATAATTATTGAACATGTTTGAAAGACCAGAACTCTTTTGGATTTTGTGTGAGGGAGTTCTAGTGATCGTTTATCATCTTATCACGACCCAAACCTCTTAGTTATACCCTAGCATATCACTTCTGTACCGATATTTTGTTTATACCAATAATTTATAATTATTGAAGATGTTTGAAAGACCAGAACTCTTTTGGATTTCGTGTGAGGGAGTTCTAGTGATCGTTTAACATCTTATCACGACCCAAAACTCTCAGTTATACCCCAGCATATCACTTCTGTATCGATATTTTGTTTATACCAACAATTTATAATTATTGAACATGTTTGAAAGACCAGAACTCTTTTGGATTTTGCGTGAGGGAGTTCTAGTGATCGTTTAACTACCGGAGACTTTAGCCCATTAGGAGGATCGAATCTTCCCGCTCGTCAGGGCTAACGTACGCGGTATAGAGATTGGATGTAACAGCAGAATAGGGCGTTACGATGGTCGCCACGCTTTCGATGCAACACTAGCTCTGGCTTATCGACCAATAAAGCTGCGCCCATATAAGCGGATCACCCGTGCAGAAATGCATTGGAGATTCCGCAGATTCGACCACATCCCTATAGGGTTTTGATAAGTACGCCGTATGTGGGGAGTCAACATTGGAGTCGAAGTGGATTCCGTGCGGTTTCCTAATTGATGTCGTTTGAAAAAAATATATTCTACATTCTCAAGCGGGATTTGTTGGATCTCCGAAAAAAATATCCTCTTGCGGTCCTGTGCACAAATATGCGGGGGAGTACCAAAGGCACCCACAGCTCTGTATATAGGAATTCATTAGGGACGCTGGGCATAGGGGCCGTCCATATATTATGTCATCGATTCTTGCTGATTTTTACCCCCCCCCCCCCCCCGCCCCTGAAATCATTCTATTCTTCCTAACGTTATAATCCAATCATCGTCATCCAACGACCAGATTCTGAAATGACGAAATTTATAGACGGCCCGATAGGGATTTCCCATTGGGATCTAATTCGATTCTACACTATTCCCCGATGAACGTCCCTTGAGAATTATTAGCACCTTCGAGTCGAAAATATGTCAAAAATCACGAGAAAAAACTCGGCGTGTTGAAACATAATCTGCACGCTTCGTGAGCGTGCACGTGTGTGATGATGTGTCAAAGTCAAGTAAAATGAATAATAATCGATAGTGGCAGTGGATTTTCAGTGATGCGATTCACATCGATTTTAAGGATATCAATTTTCAAGCGGCTTATACCTTTTTACAAGATTCATACTTTTAAGGGCGAGAAAAAAATTACTGATTTACATGGATTTTTTTTAAGGAAAGATTTCTGCATCATTTTCCCGACTTAGGGTATGTCTTGTTACTACTTTTGGCTATTAAATGGTACTCATTTTATTAATCTTTACAAATGGCGGAGGTATGGAACGATCTTCCAAACGAGTTTTGGCGGATGCTGTCAGACGGCGCGATACGTAGCGAATGCGAAATGTGAGCCAAGAAAAAGTGAGAAATGTTGAAAATCGATGAAATGGTACGCTTTGGAAAAAAAGATTGAATTTTCCGAAAAATATGGCCACATTTCGAAATGAAAAAGACTTTTTTTTCGTTGTGTTCAAGATTACCCAGAGTCACGTTTTAAACAGTAAGGTTAGAAAGATTTCTACCAAATTTGCTTAGAGTCGGTCGATTAGTTTCTTTGCCATACGACACGCCAGTTTTGAAAATGCCGTTTAGAAGACCCTGCCATACCTCCGCTATTTTTAAAGATTAATAAATAAAGAATACCACGTAACAGCCAAAAGTAGTCATAAAACAAACCCCAAATCTCAAAAATGGTGTAGAAAAATTTCCTTTAAAAAAAATCATGAACATCAGCGAATTTTTTCCTCGTGTAAAAGTATCTCTTCCCTTAACCATCCAATTATTTTGCGTATCTATATATTTTGTTTGAAAAATTCAACGTACACAATGCGATGGGATCTATCGAGAACCGTATCGGATTCTGTTCGATAATGGAATCCTTCAGGGGTCAAATTGAATTCGTACATTGGCTTCCAATAAGGAACGCCGATGAGAATTCAACGACTAGAATCCTACGCGATGAGCCATTGGATCCCTATCAGGATATAGGGGCAAGTGTAGCCATCCAATTGGATCTCTACGAAAATTTCTGCACGTGCATTGCCGCGAATGCCCGTCCACCTCGGACGAAGAGGACGGAGCGGCGTCAGAGTCATGGCTGATGTACGTAATGAGACACTTCGATAGCGTTCGATGGGACAGTGCATTAACGCATCACCGCGGCTCTCCGAAGTTACCCCAAACGCCGGGGGGGCGGAAAAGGGATTGGCGACAGGATCAAATTTGCGTCCGCGCTTTGTCGCTTGATCGCGGCGCAATAACGTTTATGGTGGTCGAGCGGGGCGGACTTTATCCGAGTGACATTTGAGCGAGTGCGTTAGATACGGCTAATTAATCATTCCTACGCGAAACCCGAGCTACCGCTGTTCTGTTTGCAATCAACGCATATACCTCAATCAATTCGTAATTTGAACCAGGACTGAAGAATGTTAACGGAATATCCGGCGCAGCAGGTTGGAGAGTAAAAAAGATCGTGATGGAAGAGACATCGGGAACGAAACTGGGTGACAGCGAGCGGCGAGGGGGCGAGGGGGGGAGAGAGAGAGGGGGGGGGGGATTTACGTGCAACATACGTTTCGCGTTAGCGTGCTGACACTGTTCAAACCATTACCGGACACATTGTGTGTTATACAACAGTTCAGCCTCCCTCCGGAGCCAACCTGTTTCCGAGAGTCCATTTCCTGTCTGCTAACATATTCCAACAGTCAACTTCGCCACACGAACAATTTTCTCCCAGCTTTAACCGCGGATGCACATCGCGCTGTCAGATGACAACACCTCTTCGAAGTGACAAACAACACGAACTATCGACGACGGTTTCCGCAACATTTGTAAGCAATGCCTTCGATTTTGTTGAAACTCATATATGTGATAAAGCGTTGATGGCTATTCGACACGTGTTTATTTTTATCGTGGGAAAAACTGTTTTAAGGGGGGAAACCACCGCTCAAAGAAAGGTCGAGGGGTGATTCTGCAGTTTCACCCACATGCTGTTCACTATTCTGAATGAAAGAAAGACCAAAATTATTCTGATCGAAAGCAATGAAAAATTCATTATAGAAGTATGGAAATAAATTTACTTACAGGGTACCCCCCTTAAAGCGGTTTTTCGCCGGTAAAAAAATAGGTGTCTAATAGTTTTTAATGCTTCATCAGATACATGAGTTTCGACATAATCGAAGGAGATTACGGGTGAAATCACCTCTTCGAATGAAGCATGTGAAGGATTGATTTTGCACTTTCACCCGCAAGCAATACACCATTTTCAGTTAAACAAAAACGAAAGTTCGTCTCATTTAAAAGGATCAGACATTCACTAGAGGAAGATTGAAGAAACATTAAGCGGGTGAACAACCCCTTACTTGAAGTTCCTTGTCACAGTTTTTCTGAATTTGAAAGTATGTTCGCTGATTCAAAATATGTATACCAACTCCACATTCACGTTTAGAGTATGGGAAAATTTGCGAAAATGAGTGGTCCGAACAAATATGCGTCTAATAGGCTTCAATGCTTTGTCACATATATGGGTTTCAACAAAATCGAAGGCGAACACTTAAGTGGTCTTCCTTGTGAGTAGAGCTTGAATGGATTTCGGAAAGCTGCTCCCCGATGATAGAGTATTTTGGCTTTTTTTAATTCGGAAATACGAATAATATGGCACGACATCGAAGAAAGTTTCGCGGAAAATTATCAACACAGAAGTACGAATAATGGAGGAGGATGAAAATTCAGCAAGTCGACAAGTGATAAGTCTCGTGTATTAAACTCATCCCTTTTGCGCTATTGTAAGTTTAAATTCGCTTTGTAAGTGTAAAAGTACGCAGGGAGGCACGCTTCGAGTGTAAAAGTCGAGGGAGGGAAGTGAAATATAGTCGAAATTGTATTAATAAAAGAAAACCGATATACCGTAACTTTCTGTCTTTTCAATTTGGCGAAATTTCAATCCCAACAGTTAATCCAACGCGAGGTACCTTATTGTACTTCCAACAGCTGCACATTTATACGTTCGTAATAAGTTTCCAACGGTCTAACGGAGTGTTGAGCAATCAAATACAAGAAACTTCGTATACATCGACTTTTGATACCTTAATTGTGCTTCTTTGTTGCGTGCGAAAATAGTTCAGGCGCAACTCACAACTTTAAAATGCCTAATATTTTGATAGAAAGTTGCTTTGTACGGAAATTATTCGACACAAAAGCAACTAGACATTTCTTTTCTGCTAGGAGAATTTTTCATTTATTAATAAGGCACAAAAATCGTTCGTTCGGATTGAACCTTTCCTTTTTCTAAATGTCCTGCTAATGGGCAAAACGAAGACTTCAATTAAACGCAAATTTGCATATATTTTATTTACGGATAGCACTTCAAAGTGGTCATGAAATTAAAGTTCACGTATTTTCGTTTTTTCGCCGGAACGCAAGCTTAAGGTAACCATACATTTTCAACGATTTTTAAAGAGATTTCAAGATTTTGAGAAGCAAAAAATATCTTGATCTTAAAAAATCGTTGAAAATGTATGGTTACCTTAAGGTTGCGATCCGGCGAAAAAACAAAAAAACGTGAACTTTAATTTCATCACCCCTTTGAAGTGCCATCCGTTTCACTTAATTTAATGCACCCCTTTTCAATAAGGGGTGAAAGGAAAGAAGAAAAATGAAGACCTGGCGAATCTCTTAATTTTTTTTTCAATGTATCCGTAGCGAATAACTGATCGTTTTTTATTAGAAGAATTTTCGTTTCTGTTTCACTGAAATTGATGAACTGCTTGTCGGTGAAACTCCAAAATCAGCCCTTAACTCATCCTTCACTCTAAGGACTTGTTTCGCGCCTTCACAACAATTTTTCCGGCGATGAGAAAGACGTATCTAATAGCTTTTAATGCTTCACCGTATACATGAGTTTCGACGAAATCAGAAGCAGTCGTCAGAGTGATGTTCCGGGTTAGTAGGAAGCAACAATATCCGTTATCTCCGTCGATTCAAGTTTCCTATTATTTTGATATGCTGCTCAAAAAAAGAGCCCCGGCAACCAATTCCAATACCTTTAGCTTTTTCATTCACCGAGACGTCCCTTAAGATTTTTCGTCAAAGCTCCCCTTTCGCGAGAAGCACGAGGAAATTATTTTTAATTGTGATAAAAATTGGAGGTCTAAAAAAAACTTGTTTTACACGCCCTAATATATAACTCGTGTGCGTTGTACATGATGCCCGATTGGCGTCATACCCAATGGTCCGGCGAGTTCGCTTCCACTCTTCTTTACATCACCGTTTTTCTCGTATCACTAATGAATCTTCACGTCGTGCCGGAGTAATGGAATTAATATGAAATCGGAATGTCGACGCTGCTAGTGTGAGCAAGCTGACACACTCTGCCAAGGAAAAAAATCCGTGCTGAATAAAAACACTTTTTGATTTGCGACACTGTTGCTCAAAAAGTCGAAAATACCATCGGTTCATATAATTATTTGCACGTAAAAAGAATTTTTGTGGCAAAATAGACAAATTTGAACATTTGAACCAAATATACCTGCCAATAATCATTGGAAATGTAAATAGGAGACTTGTTCCTAAGATGACATACTTTTTTTTACGATAAATATTTAAATCAATGATGGCGTATGAATTGAAAGTCAAGCGTATATCAACAAAGGTTTATTATTCTATCAGAAAAGAATCAGTTTCAGGATATTAGTTACTTCAATGAAAAATAGAAAAATTCAAAATCCCATGTAGGTCGATGTGCGTAAAACGACATACTTCAGTCTAAGATGACATATGTATGCCATCTTACACACTTCGACCGAATTATGCTCAGATACATCAATTTCTAGATTAAAGGTTAGTTTATACAACTCATATTCACTGGAACTCTATTAGAGTGACAAAGTGTTACCTGCGGCATGTTAAAATGTTTCCATGTTAAAAGCCAACCCATTCTATTTTTCTTTTCAGCTTCAATGGTCTTGGTCATGTGTTTTTGTGACCAGCTCTTACCTGTTGAGGCTCGTTTATAATAGCCAGGCATCCTACAACGATAACCCCAAAAAATCGGATTTTATATTTACTTTTGTTCGCAGCACCGTAAAATGACCCGTAAGACGCCCGGGCAGCGCCAAGAGCCCGGGCAAAGCGAATACCCCCCACTACGTGCAGCCTTTGCGCGTGGGGGTATTCGCTTAGCCTGGGCTGTGCGCGCTGCCCGGGTCTCTTCGACAATTATTCTAGATTGTGAATAAATTAGTTTAACGAGAAAGAATCTTACCCGACGGGTTTTTTAGCACAGGAGAAAAATTACCGTACTGACGGCTATACTAGATTTCGCTACTGGCAACACTCATTGGCCGACCATAGAACGTCATCGTTACCTGTATAGCGCCAATATTTGAAAAGATATTGAGAATGTGTCGTCTTATCTGACTGTCATCTTGAGCACGGCTCCCCTACATTTCGAACCATATAGGTATTCTAATTTCCAAAGCAAAGATGAACGCGTACATTTTTTTTCATCTGTGATATTTTATGATACACCGTAAAACGGGTAAAAATTGGCACTAAGGGTAACTTTGCCATTTCTGGGGCTACTTTAACAGGGCGTCAAAATACGGTTGAAATGTGTGCGCATTCAAATCGGTTTAATTTAATTGTTCGAGTTTATTATAATGTTGCTAAAGTTGATCGTAATGTTGCTCATGTTGATTTTGATCTCAATGATAATTACAAGATTGATTAACCGCCTGTAAAAGTACCCTAGGTGCTTGATACTTTTATGTAGAATGTTTCCCTAACGAAGATGACAATTTTGATTGTAAAAAATCCTTATTCTTCTTTTAATTTCATGTATAATGCATGAAAGATTAATTTTTTATTGCAATGATGTCAAAGTAACCTTTAATCTCTGACTCAAGTTGCATTTCCATGCCTTGTCAGAGAAACCCCACACTCGAGGTGTTACTTTGACACTTAACAAACAAAAAAATATAAAATTGTTGGGTTTCGGTGGGGCTTGACTTTTTAAAATAAATTTGATACCCAAAGGACACGTTGTTCCATTGATGCAAAAAAGTTGGACTTTCCGATGTTAAGGCGTTACCCCACTTGTAGCGCAAAAAAGGCCTTTTTCATGAATTTTTTTAAAGAAAACTACAAAACTTTTTTAATCGATCAATATACCATCTTAAAGAACACATCTTGAAGAACTTTCAGTAATTTTTTTATTCAAAAATATTACATTGTTTAGTGGCAAATGGCCGTCAATGAAATAATGTTTTTATATACACGGTTTGCGGTGACCAACATTGCGGCGAAGTGGATCATCTGAAAAAAAAATGCGGATGGGTTTAGTCAAATATAAGTATAAACTAGTCTTTAATCGAAGGATTTTAAAAAATATTCATTTTTCCCAAAATGGCGGACAGTCAAAGTTAATGGTTCGATTTTAACGAAAAAAACGGCCGTTTTTTGGCTATAAAACGGCCATTTTTTTTTCAAAAAAAAATCGAACGATTAAAGACTACTTTTTTATGTATTAAATAAGCCTGCAAAATTTCAAGAAGATCGGTTCATTAGTGTTCGAGTAATCTTGGTCACCGACTTCAGAAATGCCATTTTGAGAAAAACGCGTTTAAAGTTTCAATTAGCCGGTCGTTTACACAACGGATTCTTCTCTTTCAACGCTCATATCTCAGTCAATTTTGTTCGGATCGACTTGAAATTTTCAGGACATATTCCCAGATACTTATACTTCAGAAAAATGCTATAAAAAAAATCGATTTTTTCAAAATCGCAAGTGGGGGTAACCCCTTAAAAAAAGTTACCTACAAAAACGTCCAAAACCTGTTCAAAATAGCTCCATTTTACGGCTTACTTTGGATTTTTTCGAGCATTCTCCCACTCGGCGATAAAAACTACACGTGCTCACATATTACAATCGCATTATTAAACTTTTACACGACTGAAGCAATGAATTTTTCTCTGCTGGATAGTTTGCGATCCCTCAACGTCGGCAATAGAGAACACATAACGGCTCTAGCCGAGCAGATACGTCGCAAGCGCGACGCTCTTTTGGTGAGTACGAGAAGTTTATTCAGTTGGAAATACGCTAAATAGAATTGACAGCTCAAGCAGTGTATTGTCACGATGGGGATGGTGATTTTTAAAGCTGTTTTCCAATTCGCGGGTAACACCGAATTATTTCAGGAGGAGAGGCGGTTGGAGCGGGAAAGCTGCCGACGACACTTCGACACGTGGAGGCGATTGTGGGGCAGGCCTGGCCATGGTGCGCCTCTGGAGCACGCACGGAGGAACGATCTGTACGATATTCTTCATCGTAGCGCTGTTTATTAATCTTCGATCAGATGAACAAAACTAGTCTAAATACTCAGGTGATTGAAACGTGGATGGCATCCGTATCGCAATTCGAAAAAGTATTCAAAGTCGTATGAATTTGATATTTATCGACGAAAAGTGACAGCTCCGTTGGCTTGACGTTTTTTTCCAATTATTCTGGATCGTTTTTTTTCTCCCATATACGTTTCGTGGTTTATTTTATTCAATGCTTCAGCTTCGTTCGAATGTCCAAGAGACGTGGGAATATTTTATACGTATTGACACACGGAGAGAATTTTTAAGTAATTTTTACTGTGAAATCACAGTAACTCGGTGACAAATGTGCAATTCTTCAGGTTTTTAGGAAATAAATTATAAATTTTCATGGAAATGCATCAAAATTTACTTTTGCGTAACAGAAATTTAAAATATTTTCCAGAATTTTTACTGAAATTAATAGTAAAATTTCATGAAACGTAAAGATTACGACAATAAGTTAAAAAAGTGCTAATATAAATGAAATTTTTCAGTGGAACATTGAGAAATTTGCGTGTTTTCCATAAAAATTTAAAAAAGGAAGCCGAAATTTTCCGTGCGTCCACCGGAATTTTACGTTCTTTAGAGTAAAATCAGTTAGGGCTAGGTCGCCTGACCGTACGCGTGAGCTCGGTGTGTAGCATGCGTATACGTGAACGCAAGCTGTGAGAGAGTGCGCTGGTGTATGACGCAGTATGGCGAGCACGAACGACGCCGACCCGCGTTGCTTAGCAACAGCGGTACCGCGCATGCGCATTATAGTACGAAGCATGGGCCAAGAAAGCCTCGTGGTCTCGTGCAGTCTAACGTGTTCTACGCAGTTCTACGCAAGAAAACAAAGAAACGTGAAAAGAAACTTCGATAAGGGACGTCTACAATGGTACGGAAAGATGATATGCTAAAATAAGGAGCAATCAAGAACACAAATGTTCAGAAATACAGTATATAGAGTATTTTTTTAATCATAGGGAATTAATTTTTCGCTAGGGATTTTAGAAATTTCAAGTTTGTCCAGGTTATTTTTACTGTAGAAACTTGGAATTTTTGAGGCAGCCCATTGTTAAAATTCTACATGAGAATGTGTCAGAATGTTTACTGAAAGAAATGTAAAAAATTATGCTACTTGCTTAAATTTTTACATGAATGAAAGCAAAATATTAAAAGCTAGTGTCAATTTTTGACTGTGTGCACATTTGTCACCGGTTTCAAATTGTTAATGTAATTTTTACGGAGATTTCACCGTAAAAAATACTTTAAAATTCTCTCCGTGCAGTTGCGCGACGATTCGCCTCCCTTGGGCAAGAAAATGAACGATTCTGATGATGCATATTATCGCAGATATTATTCATTGACAACTCGACGATTACCCACGTCTATTTCGAAGTTATAAAACGGGTAAAATAAGTATGAGCGATAAAAAAATTAGTACATTCTAACGTTCGAAGATATTCTTAGCGGAATTAATCGATCTATCGCAACTGTGTATGTACTTCAAGATATTACACGGTGTCTCATTTATGTCGAGACATCGAAATAACTCGAAAACAAAAAAACCCCGAAACTAGGGTCGAACGGATTCGCACGTCGAGAAAAAAAGGCACGATTCATTTTTTATTCGGTGAACGTCCTCGAGGTAATTTGGAAGTATATTTTTTCGGGGCAGAATTATGTTCTGAAAAAAAAACACATGCCCGGATACTTTTTCTGCGTTGGGTCGTTACTTTCAGAATCAATGAACAAAATAATTTTTGTTCATTGATTAATCATTTTATATAAGGTAAATGTCCCAATTATTGAACAGCTAAGGGTTTGGGGGATTGAATTCGGTGAGAAAAAATATAAAATAAAGAAAAAAAACCATCGCTTTCATGTTCAAATGATACTTTGATATTTTTACTCTCGAAAAATCACCCTTTAAATTATTTTTAAATGATTTCGAATGAAAAAAAAGAATAACAATGTGAAGCATGCGAATGTCCCAATTATTGAAGACTGGAACTGCCTCTGTCCCTAATATTGAACAGGCATGTCCCAGTTATTGAACACTCTCGAGAATTCTTTTTCCGTTCTGAAAATATTATTTTGGGTACAATATTAATAAATAAACGCAAAATCAAACACTTAAATAATCTTTTATTAATCATGTAAAAATACAAAAATATATATTTAGTCCCTTTTTTGGTTCATTCGCATTTGGTTTATTTTTGCTTTTCAACTCGAACTTTATTTTCTTTTTCTTTTCAGCTTCCTCGTTTTCATTTTCTCTTTTTGTTTGATTTTGTCGCAGCTTTCTTGTTTTTCGACTCCAGCTTGATTTTCTTTTTATTTACCGCTCTGCATATAGTGCGGTTTTTACAACTTCCGCACTATATGCAGAGCGACGTCTTTTTGTCGCCATGTTTATGCCGTTTTGTTGAGAAAATTTTGTCCCTGAAATATCGGAGAGCAAAAAATATTGAACATTACATTCGTATTTTTAGGTTACATTTAGGTTATATTCTCTTTTTACTTTTCTTTATATGTTTATTGCACGAAAATACAAATAAAAAATATATGTGACGATCTTAGAGTTATTATTAAAAGAATAAAGGTAAGTTTATTCAGGAACTTACAGTTTTTGTTTGAATAAATCCAATTCACACGATCTGTCACACGTTAACTTTCTCGATGTTTTGATGAGTTTAATGACGCCATCTTGGAGAATTCGAGTGTTCAATAATTGGGACACACGGCATCTTCTATGTCCCAATGATCGAACACCGTATTTTTTAACAAATAATTAATTAACATTTTTTTTTTACATTGTTATTTGTGAGAAATTTTCTGAGGAACCTGAAACGCCTTTACTTTTTGAGATGTGACAGTTTTTGAATTTTTTATGCCCTTACGCATGAAGCGGCGCGTCTTAGCAAAAACGATAAGCAGTTACCACGAGACGTCAAATCGGGTCACCGTTGCTGATTAAATAATTTGTTCCTCTATTAATTAAAGCTTTTTTGCACAAGTAAGGTAACATTTCGATAGCTAAAAGTTCCATATATGTAATGAAATTTTTATAAATAAGTAAATGCATGCAGGTGAGTGAGAAATAATAAAAATACAAGATAGTGTTCAATAATTGGGACCTGTTCAATAATTGGGACATGTACCTTATTTTAAATATTTTTTATTTATTAAATTTTAAATATTTTATAAATTAATAATTTTATAGTCGAAGATTACGGTCGACTTAACATCCGAGAGAAATATATCGATAAATTATCAAAAATAAATTGTTTAAGAGAAATTTAAATACGAGTCGAATATTGTACTTGTATTCATGAACGGAATACCGAATGTCTCAACCGGTGAGGAGATTTTCAAACAGTGAGCGATTGAAACAAGTACTTTGACACCTACTCAATCAAGCTATGAATAATTTCGTTTGTGTTAGCGCGATGAATACGATACTTCCGCAAGTAATGATCGAATAAATGATATTTCGAATAAAACGTAATAGTGTTTTCATTCAATTGGGGTGGGATTTTGCCATAAAAAAAGGTTGCTATGAAGTCAAGTTTACCTTACAGTTCCCTCGTCAGAGCCCATCGAATGACAATCGAAGCGTGCCTTTTTTTATTCGCCCGTCGAATAACTTCAACCCGTGTTTCAGCAGCCATTTTTGTTTTACAATTTCGTTTTCGAGTTCGCAGAAACAAATTTCTATGTGTCAATATGAATGGAACGCCCAGTGTACATATATATACATATGGGTTTATCTATATATGCATACATATATAGAAACGCTAGATACCACTGGCAATTGATGCGTACCGGTTCGAAATCTAATATCTTTTGACTAGACACCGAATACCGAAAATATTGACTCATCTCTTCCAATGCCGAACGCAAATGGAATTTCCAATGTATGAATATCGGATCTGGACGTGGTAATAAATACATATTTGCGTAAGGGCGGCCGGGGTTACGTCGTACATTAATATAACGATTCCCTGTACGAGTAAAAAACTCGAAGTAATACGGCGAAAATATGCGCTGTGAAAAGTCAAAGATGCAGTGTATCGCGAGAATAGCCTTAGGCAACGAGTGATCGTAAATTTCGCTCGAATTCCAATATTGCAGCTTGGTGCAGATAGAATTCGAATTTGGAATGCCAAAAATGCACGAAATAACCCTGGTCGCCCGACAGATCGGCTAATAATATTGCAATTCGTAGAATACTTTGCAACATACCTACGCACGTCCTGTCAAATTTCATTTCAAATCTGCAGTCGGACAGACCAGATCCTGGGCCTTCGGCATGCCGTAAATATACATGGGCTATTCCAGTTCCATAGGAACGATATCTTTATCATTTAGTCACTTGTTTTCCGGCTCTGTCCTTGTGACCTCACAGTCTAGGGAGAAATTGATAAATAATATGATACTGCATCGTATAACTATACTACCACGTGATGCTGTAATTTTGCATGTGTCACCCGCTACTGGTCGATCGAAAAAAATATTTCACCAATCAACGAATATTTCTACAGATTTTCCATTTCGAGACTATGGAATATTCCTGCTCATACGAGCAACATCACTTGAGTGTCCGCCTTCGATTTCGTTGAAACTCATATATGTGATAAAGCATTGAAAATTATCAGACACGTTTTTTTTTTTAATCGGTGGAAAACGGGGTTAAGGATGTTTAGTCCCAAATCGCAAATGATGATAAAATTCTGAAAATTTGGTACGTTTTTGTATGAAGTATTTCAGAGGTCGTGTAAAAATTTCACGACAATTAGGAAGTCCGTTATTGAACAATTAACATTCACTAATTAAATGTTGTCTGATGTAACTTTGCAACTGATGTAACTTTGCAATAAGTTTTTTTTGACCTCTCAATTTTGTAATATCTACAATATATATTTTTTAATAACGAGCTTCCTAACCGTCGTGAAATTTCAACACGACCTCTTAAATACTTCATACAAAAACATACCAAATTTTCAGAATTTTCTTATCATTTTTTATTTTAACCCTTAAGGAGGTTGTAATGATGATAGAATTAGTTAACCATTAAAAGTAATGATGATAGAATTCTGAAAATTTTGTATGTTTTTACATGAAGTATCCAGGAGGTCGTGTAAAAATTTCATGACGATTAAGAAGCTATTTATTGAACAATTAACATTAACATGTTTCATAGGGACTCAACATCCTTAAGGAAAGAAACTACCCCTCAAAGAAAGCCGTGTCACCCCTCAATTCAATTTTTCTTACATAATTCTATAGTGGATTTTTCATCGTTTTACAATCGAAGAATTTTGGTTTTTGTTCCATTCTGATCGCTGAACTGCTCGAAAACGTTTTTCCGCACATCAAAATATTAACGTACCCAATAGCGTTCAATGCTTGATCACATGAATGACTTTCAACAAAATCGAAAGCGGACACTTAAGTGATGTTACTTGTTGGTGTTTTTTTTCTTCTATCCATGAACAATATCCCAGACGCAACGAACGGAATCAACGTTAAAATTAATTTAATCGCAAGTGACGTACCTCCTGCGTCATCTATCTTCCAAAAAGACGTTTTTTTTCGTTGATATCGCGGCGATCTCGCCTCTTCCGCGATTCGGCGTGAAACGCCTCGTGTTTCATCCGCCGTAGTGACGTAACAGTGTAGGAATATAGGAAACGTGCGCGATATTACGAGTTATGATATACGTAGGTATAAAAATGGATGGAGCTTTTGAAATTGTGTTTGGTTTCTGGAAACTGCGGGTGCTCGGGGGAGGAGCAAGGGAGACTGAATTGAGAACAACGAAATTATATGGAAATCGATACACGGGTTTCGAACTCGTATACACATATATATGTATATGTGGGTGTGTACATACATATAAATATATATATATATATATATATATATATATATATATATATGTACGCGTGTTCTATGAAAAGGTCCCTAAGGGAACGCGTGTCTTCGCGATGGCGATGCGTCCTATGCGTGTTTTGTGTCCGTGTGTGCCAACCATCTGACCCGGTCAACGGTCAATTTGCATAATAATCCGGCAGATGTTAATCAGACAGATATGAGGGCTCAGTTACAATTTCATACCGAGATGTAACTCACCCTGGGGATTTTCGGCTTTTGATCAATATCTCGCGATTAATTCAATACCGTGTACAAAATTAATATTCCGGATACAACATTAGGCTCGCGACGATTCGAGTGCTCATGTTACGCGACGTCGAGTAGGGTAGATTTTGGCCGGGATCACTCGACACTCCGGATATTGCCAATTCGCGTGGAAAGCCAATTTTCACGCTATTGAAACGAAAAAGCTTATACTGAAGTCAATGTGCAATCATACGATTTTTTCATTTGTTAATCAATGCTTATGACAACCAAGTTGAGAAACGTTCGTACCAATAACAATTTGGGTATTACGTATGCTCATTATTATCTGTTCTGACTAGTACAGGCTTTCTTTCTCGTATGTGCACACGAATTAAGGACGCCACTTTCACCGGCCGAAAAAGTCGTTTTTTCGTTTTTTTTGTGTACTACATTATTTATTTGGCATTTGGTTATAAAGTATGTGATTACGCGTACATTGAACTTATTCGGTGTGAATTTGTATCGAAAGGATAAAATAAAAATTAAGAACGTTATTCGGGTATGATAGAGCCTCTGTAAAAAAATGTGGTCCAACGACCGAATCGATAATTTTACGATAGTTGGTCTGAAAAATAAAAATGTAAAAGTTGCAGAATCGATATCAATATAATTGGTGCTGTACGCGGCCGATTGAAAAAAAAAATAATAATTTGACAATGTGGCGGGTGTTTAAAAAAGTCTAATTCTAGCCGTAATTTTTACTTACATTCGGGGGCTTGAAAAAATAATAAACTTCAAACAAAAAAACGGGGGCCTACAATAGCAGCTACTGCAATTGCGGAAATTTTGGTTTTGTCAAATTGAAAATCGGACAATTATAGCTGGAATTATGATTCTGGCGAGGTTAAAGTATGTATACTTTATAGATACTGCGTGTATATTTAGTATGCCAAAATATACAAATTTATCCGGATGGTAAATTTTGAACGTTGGAAAAGATTATAATATTCATAGCGGTTCGCTTTAAATATTACAAAATGCCTTCATTCTCTTACGGGTATCATAAAAACGCTATTTCAAGATATGCAGAACCTTGTTAAAAGGCAAAGTTAAAATTGAAGTAAAAAGTTCATTGTTACATCTGCTCCGGATGCTGTATTCATCGTAGGTCAATTTCCTACCGTTTACTGTAAATTTAATTAAAAAGTTAATTATTGCAAATCGCACGCGTTCGAAAGTCGTTTCGAGAAAAACGCGATTGAAAGTTTTCGTATACGTAAATCGTTGCCCTACCTGCTCTCATTAAATTGCCCGTAACTCGGTCAATTTTCGATATTTCGCTTTGAATTCTTTTTCCACATACTCTTGAATATGTGTACTCTGCGAAAATAAGAAATAATTGATTTTTTTTTACCCGTGCCAGTGGTGTTCCGCTTGAAATTCTAGACGAACGTTGGGGTTGACAATGGCTGGCCAAAATCTGCTCGACTCGAGGCAGAACGTCTCGTATGTAATTTACGAATGTGGGCTGGAGGAGAAAGAGAAGCATATATACGGATACATACACATGCACGCATATGTACATTCGTATATAAAGTCAGTTCTCGCGCTACCAAACAGCATCCCCATTCGGGCTAGAAAACTACGAGGCACCGTTCCCAAACCGCATGAACATAGAGCTTCCATTGTCCGACTATTGTATCCCTTTACCACTGTGTAGTCCTCGTCCTCCGTGCGCTTATACAACTGGGGTGATTCATTTTCCACGGAAATATCAGTTCCTGTGAAAAGCTACATTTCCAGCTTCCTTTCGACTTCCCGCTCACTAAAAAAACCAAAATCCTTCCATGTCTCGTTTGCGTCCCTCGTGACGTTTTCGCTTTGCTTCAAGCTGTAACCATCGCAGTGAAAATTGAACTCGTTGTCGTACAGGCCTTTCGCACCAACCGCATCCAAGTATATCTCTCGCCTCTTGCATTTGCAGTCCGCTACTTTTCATACAATTCTTGGGCGTTGTATTGTTAACTGTAAAAAAAAAACGTCAATGCTTTGCTCAACTTCGGCAAAAAGTTTATTCGCTCGTAGTGCCAATTTACAGAATAATATCAATGAAAACAGCAGAAGGACGAAGGCAACAAAGTGATCTATTATTAGTTTCATAATAGACGATAATTATTTTCTAATGAGCGTCAATAAAAACGAACAGCACGAAGACGCGTCAGAGATAGTTTCCATAAATTAGTCATTGAAAAATTAATAATAATTCTTTGCTCAAGTTATTCGGAGGATCGAGAGGCAGTTTGGAAATTTTTCATCCAGGCAAATACTGCAGAACGCTACCGCAATGCTCATTGAATTTCGTAACTGTGCAATTGAGTTGATTCCTCTGGTCACGGGCGCAGAGGTGACAAAAATGAAATACGATTTTTTTCACAATTGAAACCGGAATTCCGTATGTATGTATACGGTAATGAATTCGATGAATTTCCTACCATTGATCAATGGGATTGCTATAGCTCTTCCTATAATAAAATAGAATCAAATGGAGCGGAGCTTTAAAATCGTTGATCCCCACGTAATAAAGGTACCCGGACTTTTGTAATTACCTGTATGTACATATATATATATATATGTGTGTGTGTGTGTGTGTGTGTGTGCACGCACGCGCGCACACGCACGCACGCACGCACGCACACACACACACACACACCCACACACACACACCCACATGCATGTACGTATATATAATTCTCACCGTGACCCGTGTACATTGTTATGGAACTGGGTCATCTGCATAGCCCGAAACAAGCTCCTGCGTTCTTCCGCCTACCTCGCCTACGCCGTTCCCGAGTTCTCGTATTCGCGCTACGCTTTATCTCTCACTTATGGCGAACAAAATCCATGCTACGTGTGGGCGCAAAGAGAGAGAGAGAGAGTGGGGGCGGGGAGTGGAAGGGGAGGCGAGGGGAGGTGAGGGGAGAGCGAGAGAGAGAGAGAGAGAGGGAGAGAGAGAGAGAGAGAGAGAGAGAGAGAGAGAAATTCGCATATCATTGTACAGAGGAGTACATGGCTCAATGGGCCAATTCTCTTCCTGCAACAAATCGGTGTCAAAAGTTCATTGTACGCTCTTGTCGGGTATTTCATTTCGCGAGATAATATCTGATTATGTGTAAAAAAGTAATGTACGATTTCAACTGCGAGCTTGTTGGAGAAAAAAATTTCGCCGATGGGTAATCACTAGGAGAGACACGGTGGAAATTGATAAACAGAGTGAGACGAAAGCAGGTAGAAAGAGAGAGGGAGAGGGAGGCTAAAATGGATCAGCGGTGTCACTCGTTGCTCCGGATGCTGTATGCAATAATTGGGGTTGATTCATGGCTTTACGTTAAAAAAGCCCCCGTTTCGAAGGCACAGTCAAATTGTATAGGTCGAGTTTCAAGACCCGCACACAAGCACAACTGCACGCGTGCACTCTCTCTATATGGCCCTATGCAAGCATACACGCACGCATCCATACGTCGATGATTATTTTGCCGAGAGAACTCTATCGAATTCGACTTTCCGTGCAGCGTTCGTCAATTCGCAAAAAGAATAACCAACGAATTCACAGTTCTGCGCTGACCTGTAATTTAACTTTTGCTTCTCCCGCTATCGCGTTATAAAAACGAGAAAAAGGCATTACACGTTCGAGGAATGAAATCATATAAACGATATTCCCAACAATGTCCGAGTGGCGCTTTGCTTTAGAGTGTGGGAGAATTTTTCGATGACGGTTGCATGCGAAATTTGGGATAAATTTCTAACGTATTCCTTTCACTGAGGGCCGTACTTTGTGGGGGCATAAGAAGGGCCCTTCGGAATCATTGATAGATTACTGATTTAAAAAAGACACAACCAATCATTATACCCAACGATAAACTGGAATAAAAAATACCCCCAAATTTAGTAGATTTGGACATTTTTATATTTTCTCTGAAAAGTCGAGGCTACAAATATTCTTCTGCTAATCACATTTTTCTTTTATCCCTGTTTTTATTGTCGTTACGGCATGTTTGGAATTTTTTACACGCGTGAGCAGGTTATATCAGGAATCTAGAGTTATTCACTGTATAAATTATTAGAAAGAAATATGGCCAGCGTGTCATCTCCATAAAGTGCCGTATAAATGAGACGATTTTTATTGTCGTAATTTTTCGGTGAAAGTTCGGTAAGTTGGCTTGAAATTTTGCCAGTTTACTGGGGCGTATTTTTACTTCATTACACGCGAAAATCACTTAGTTGTTTAATTATTCGGGTTCGTGAAAGAAATACTCGAAATTCAATAAAGTGCATTACGCGCCACGTCATTGGTGTCTCAATACGACTGACGCATGGAACAAAATCGCAATTACCCAGCAGTGGCAAACAAAAAATTGACGAAGAAAATTTTAACGTCCACGAGGCGACCATAAAAAGATCGAAAATTGTGGATTATCGGCTAGACTGTGAGAGCCGCGTAGAACTGTCGATACGTCCTGATTTATTGCCTCACATATAGATATATTTATACGCACACGCATATATACGTATATACTTCTGTACGAGCACACAGAAAGCCGAGTTTGCGAATTGGGGTAGTTTCTGATAGTGGCTCGAGGTACGCGAGAGCGTTGCCCAAAGGAAGATAGGAATGAGACAAGTGTGGGTGTATTATAGCATGCATAAGTGAACGGCGATAGAAGCGACGACAGAACTAGCCGCTGCGGTAACTTTGCGAAATGGAAAGCTATCTCCAGCAGCCTGGACGGTTCATTACCGACTTTGCATGGTATGGCAGTTATACCAGCGTGTTTATGTAATACGCGGGAGTGGAAGTGTATCGTCAGGTGTACGTGTAAGTCTCCACGAGGACATTGTAGTCAACAGTAACGATATGGAACTATCGCCGTTAAATCTTGCCACGATATATAAATAGAATAAAACGCTAGCTTTATGATAAAAGTTTTGTGCACCGAAGTACGAGCTGTGGTAGAATTTCAGTTATATCGTAGGCGTTTCTGTCATTGGTGCACAAACGTTTCAACCACGACTGGACATTTTTCAAACTATGTTAACAAATAAAATTCATCGAGAGGTAAATAGTACTGTTGAAAGTAAAAATGTTAATAAAGCTTTGGATAAATAAAAATCAATGGGTGTATCACGACGCTAGATTTTGGCTGAGAGTCAATTTGAGACTCGATTTATTGCCCTCAGTCTATAACGTCACAATAATACGAGGATAAGGAGATATTCCAACGTTGGAGATTTTTTTGCAGCGATTTCGATCATTGAAAACGCTTTTCGAATGAATTCTAACGGAAATCCTTTCCCGTGGGAGCGCGCACAAGACGCCGGGACGAATTTAAATTTTCCGAGCCAAGGGATTCCCATTTGCACTCGTATCGCACGTAGATCCGTTTGACGTTCGCGCGCGCGCGCGCGCTGCCTCGACCTATCGTTTTGTCACAATTTCCTATGCGATTTTTCGCTCGTGCCATGTTACTTCGGTCGATATGGTACAACATTTCACGTGGAAAAATACGTGGATAAACGTTTCATAAAAATGAGGGTATTGCGTATATCGATGCGATGGAGCCACAATGCTCGTATGATATGTTTATTTTTCCAGTTTTTATTATCACTGTTGACAAACACACGTGTTTAAAAAAATCTAAAGTATCGAAAACGCTTCGTTCTCCAAACGAAAATTTTGTTGAAAAATATTTAATTTTCGTTAATAATTATTACGAGCACACCGAGACAAAATAAATACACCATTCTTTGAAAAATAGTTCTCTCGTGTCAATTAGAATTCGTCGAAATTTACTTTACTATTGCAAATCAATATAAGTTTCAAATGGAGTATTTTTGTGCGGCTTTCCAGTTCCTACATGCAGTAGCATGAGAATTTCGTGCAGTATATATATAATCTATGAGAATTTTATATGTCCATTTTCGTACAACTCTATAGAATTAGTTTTTACATTTTTTATAAAGACATCATATAAAATGTCACCTTTGGGCTCGCTAGTTTGTGCTCCGTACAAAACTTGCTGGGCCCTGAGAAAAATTGTAAACGGCATAAATGCACGTTTATTGAAAAAAATTATCGTAAAAAACTGTCTCGCTAAAAAGCTCGTACGAGAGGCCATAACGAATTCGGCCTTTTCAATTAAAGCGGAATTCTCGGCACGCCGCTCGCATCGGCCAACGTATACATAACGCATAAAAATGTTCCGTGCCCGTATGTACTGTATGGAAATTACTGTAGCCATGAAGATGCCAGTAAATTCATCGCAAGCTCCGGGAAATATCCCTGCACAGCTGTGTATTCCAACGGGCAACGTTGAGATCACATTTTGCACTTGTTCGTGGTGAAAACCATATAATAACAAAGAGGATGCACTTTCTTTGGTAGGTACGTGATTTTATTATAGTTCTGAGAAATGGTGTTTTTTAACGCAACAATGTTGACATTACTTGCAAAGAATACAATGTTACGAGAAATGCCTTCATCCTCTAGGATATTGAAGGTTCCATCATTGGAACGCAACGAAACTTTAGGAACGCAAACTTTTTTCGCAAATTTTGACCACAAAAATCACCCAACCGTATTTTAGGATCGTCATCAGACATTTGTAGCACAAATTTGCAAGAAAAGACTTTGGATGATGAAGAAACGCAAGATATGAAAAAAATTGAAAAGAATTTTCGTTGGATTCCAACGATGCAACCATCAACACTATTCATTCTCTTACACTGAAGTTTGCCTCGGTGGAACGAGGTGGGTATGATTTTTTTTCTGATAGCTTGTTTTTACAGATTTTTTTGTCGTTAGACAATATGTAATTTGATACGTCAGAGCAGTACAGCATAATTCGCCACACGCATCTTATCTACGAGGAATTAACTATGAGAAAGATGGAATTTAAATGTTTCTATTCTCGCAGGACTGTTTTAATTCTCTAATGCCTCTAATGACGCTACCTACAAAAACCCGCTTAACTGGGTTAAAATGAAATCGTAAAAAAATCTCGAAAATGTTAAATTTTGGAAACGTGAGCTTTTTATTTAAAATTCGTCCGCGTTCAATCGTGTGTCATTGGACGGTTATAATCCATATTTACACTGAACCGTGCAGAATTTGCCGTGGGGATCCAATTTGATGCTCATACTTGTCCTTACTTCCTGCTAGGGAATCATCGCGTTCGATCTTTATAATAAAACGTCACGCGCGTACATTGGATTGTAATCAGGATTCACCATTGGAATGTAATGCCCGTATTCAATTTGAACTCGATTTACACATTATCGAACAGAATCCGCTACGATTATTGGTGGATTCCATCGCATTCTATACGTAAAATTTTCTAAACAAAATATACAGATATACAAAATGAGTGGATCTTAAAAAAAGATATGATCGCTTAAAAAAGTGTACCTTAAAAAAGAATTTGAATCACGGCACTGAAAATCCACTGTGATTAGCGTTTCTTATATATTTGCCTGCGCATTGACATAATATCACCATACACATACACGTTCACGAAGCGTGCATGTTATGTTTCAATTCACCGAGTTTTTTCTCGTGACCTTTCACATATTTTCGATTCGAACGTGGTAAGAATTCTCAAACGGCGTTCACCGGGGAACAGTGCGGAATCCAATTGGATCCCCATGAGAACTTCCTATGTGCGGTGTTCCTGACAAATCCCTATAGAGATGGATCTTGGGAATCCCCAATCGATTTGTGCACAGGATCACGAACGGAAATTTTAATTGAGAGATCCAACAAATTCCGGTTGAGAAATTCAAATCAAAATTTACGGATGTTACACAACGTGCAACTATTTCATGGCATTGGAAATGTAAGCAAACCTTCCGGGTAATGAAAAACAAGTACATGTAAATAATATGAGTTGGTTTTTATTATTTTTAAAGAAGCATTGATACATTGAGGTGTATACATTGGATTATTATGAATTTGTTTGGGTTCGTTTGTACAATAATTGTTATATCATTTTTGTTATATATTTGTAACATCATTTTTAAATTAGTAACAAGATTAGAATTCGGTGGGCGGAGGGCATGTTTAACCGAGCACAGGCATTCAGCATGTCGCAGCATGTCGCAGAGTGGGGGTAGCGTTGGTTAGGGGTTAGGGGTAGCGTTAACTCAGACCCCTACACCCAGCCTAGTTCAACAAAGATATACGATTTTAAAAGTATTTTCATTGCTAAAATTCTCAAACGATGTCAATTTGAAAGTAGCGCAGAATTCACTTGGATTCCGAAGTGAGTGTGGTAGGATCCGAAGACTCCCCAACAAACTTCTGCTCGTGCACTGCATACCTAATTGTGCGAAAGGCAATAATTTAGTCATTGCAATACGACTTTTCATAAATCATCAGTTTTCAGATATGTTGAATGCACTTCTTAAATTTATAGCAGCTTTGTAAAAAAAATTCATCAGTGACAAAAAGTTCGTTTATCCCGGTGAAATTGTTGCTTATTAACCTGTCAAACGAAAGCCCCGAGCGTCTCTCGTCGTCGTTCATTAGCAGTCTACGAATGAGCTCGTCGTACACATCGTGCGCATGTTCAAACGTCGACGCAACTGCGTCAGACACGTACCTTCGCGTCGAAGTAGCCTTGTTCGCAAACAGTCCGGCGTGTAACATCAAACAATTTCCTGTATGTTAAAGCCCAACGTCGAGAGGGCGTATCGAGGCAGTTTCGAAACGTAGACTTGATGTTCTTTTGGCGTTGAACGGTATCGGTATGCAACGAGTGTTCCGTGACTAGAACGTGCGGTAAGGAACGTCAAAATACTTTGTCAAGGGTTCTGATTCATAGCTGCGTTGGCTTACGGAAACGTTCACCCACGTCTCCGATCCTTACAGCACTTTGCTGGCTGATATCACCGATTCATAGCGGCATACTTTTCGTTCTCCTGAATCATCAAAATGGATTCAATAGTTTGCTCTTCATCAACGAAAGAATAAAAAATCTAAGAACAGGGTTAGAGTTTGAGGCACAATACAACCATGCAGCTGGTACACAGGCCGCCGTGGACGATCTGGGTGTTACGACCCTTCGTTCGGATGCACGACTTTTCGTTTGCCTTTGAAAAATTCACGGGAACGATTTTTTTTAAACGCTTCGATACGAATTGTTTTTGTTAATTTCGCAGTGCGTGACCATTTCTGACAAGAAACATCAGTTAATTGTCCGCCTTCCTTTTTTTGTAACTCACATATGTGGTTCAAGCACTTAAAGTATTAGACACGTATTTTTTTTATCGGCGGATAAACGGGTCTGAGGGGAATACCACCCTCAAAGAAAAGCGTGTCACCCCTTAATTTTTTTAAATTGTCCTCCAATGGTTTTTTCATCTGTTTACTGTAGGAGAATTTTGGTTTTTGTTTCGTTCAGATCGGTGGACTGTTCGTGGATGAAACTGCAAAATTACCCTTCGGAAGCCTCGCTTTGAGGGGTGCTTTCTTCCCTTAAAACCGTTTTTCGCCGATTAAAAGAAAATACCTGTTGAATATTTTTCACATATATGAGTTTCAACAAAATCGAAGGTGAACACTTAAGGGGGAAGATACCTGCAGGCGAGGAAAAAATATCCGATTTTCATTGTTTTTTTTAAGGAAACTTTTTTTCACCATTTTTGAGACTCAGGATACGTTTTATTACTACCTCTGGCTGTTAGATGTTTTTTCTTTATTAATCTTTAAAAATGGCGGAGGTATGCCACCGTCGCCTAAACGGGTTATGGCGAATGTCCTCAGACGGCGTGATACGTAGCGTCAGCGGAATTAATTTGAAAAAACATCAACGACGATTTTTCTTTTATCAACTCTCATACACAGAGTATGAACCAAGAAAAACTGGGAAATGTTGAAAATCGACGAAATGGCACGCTCCTAAACAAAAAGATTGAATTTTCCGCAAAATTGCTACATTTTGCAATCGGAAGTTACTTTTATTATATTCAAAAACATTTAGGGCCATGTTTTAGACAATAAGTTTGGAAAAATTTATGCCGAATTTCATCGGAATCGGCAGATTCGTTCTTTGGCTATCCGTTCCCCAGCTTTGAAAATGCCGTTTGGAAAGCCGTCCTATATCTCCGCCATTTTGAAAGATCTATAAAAATTAAAATACCACGTAACGGCCAAAAGTGGTAATAAAATATCCCCTAATTCTAAAAAATGTTGAGCGAATCTTTCGTCAAAAAAAAATCATGAAAATCAGCACATTTTTCTTTAACTGATGCGCCTTCCGAGATGCATCTCGATGAATAGAACGAAACGTCAAGGGAGAAAGGAGAGATTATTGCTTCATTATTATCCATTCGTCTACATAAGGTGGCGGGGCTATTTTCGCCTTCGAACTATGAATGCGCGACGCGATATGCGTACGTGCATTTACTCTCGTCGAGTGATAAAATTGATGGCTCATAAAAAATCCTTCAACCTTGCTCGCAGCGAATGCCCGAGGGAATCTTTTTACCTCGAGGGGCGGCAGATATACCGGCAGCTCGGGCCTGAAGAACTCGTCTCATAAAGCAAACAAAAGAAAAGACGATGAAGTGGAAGATAAAGATGAAGGGGAGGATGGTGAAAAAAAAGTCTTTCGCCTCGCGTCGCGAATGAAGCTAGGAACGAACGAGAAGACCCCCTTATCCACGATTTCGTAAATGCACGAAGAAAAGGCGGAAGTACGAATAACGGAATGACGTTGCGGTGGCAGTAGAGAAAGGGGGCTGGGCACAGCGCCGTTCAGGGATTGGTAGTTCTCGATATCGATGTGAAGTTTAATTTATGACTGCCCAGGCACGATGGTTCTTAAAGTGCATGTCGTTAGAATGAAACGTTGACTCGAGGCACTTTGCCAGAGTCCAGAAAGAGGTAAAATATCATCCAGGGCCGTCGGGAGCTATTTTTATGTACTACAAAAGTGTATAAATCGACCAGCTCTTTCTTATCCTGCTTTACGTCGTTACCATTATTATCGCTCGAGATGGCATGGCCGATGTTCTCTCAACTGCGAAATACGACGTCTGCCGTTTCTTTTTTTTCCCTTTACATCCTCGCTGTCGCCCTTGTTTATACAGTCACAGCATGGAAGATCCTCGGTATTACTCGGCTATGCAATACACGAGAGATGTCATGTGGTTGTGGTCATCGAGTCCACTCATGGGACTTCGAAGCTCCACTGGCACGTCACCGGCATTCTATTCATCCGAACTAAGTTCGAATGATACTGTCAAGCTGACGAGCAACTTCATTTATACATTCCTATAGTAGATGTGCAAATCGCTTTAGCAGGTAGCCTGCCCCATATTAATCTTTATCGTTCCCAAACTTTCAACTGGAAAACCTCCTGACCCTTCTGCAATTAGACCGAGAAAATGTTGCTATTCTTTGACACCGTTAATGAGACTTGACGTCTCGAGTACGGTGAATCGAGGAATTCATATTTAGCCTCATAACAGATTCAGAATTATTCATGTCATATTCTGAAGCCATGCTATTCGTCAATTTGATGATATGCAGGAGAATGTATCGTCAAAAATTCAGCAGGTCTAACCTACATGTCATGGAATATCTGTTGTGTGTTAAAA
Organism: Ophion costatus; assembly: GCA_951751655.1. Taxonomy (NCBI): domain Eukaryota; kingdom Metazoa; phylum Arthropoda; class Insecta; order Hymenoptera; family Ichneumonidae; genus Ophion; species Ophion costatus. The sequence goes on from OX632361.1 coordinate 27,344,679, forward strand.
AATATTGGTGGTTGAAAAGGAGAAAATAAGCGTCGTACGTAGAGTTTATGACGCTTCGACGTTCGCTAACGATGGATATGTGTATATAAGAATTCACGTTCTAGGTACATTTCGAACTCGTTATATCTGTGTAATGTTCGGTATTGGCACATCTGGCTCTTTCGAATACGCTCTTTGGAGGATGTTAGGGCTATATTTACCTAGGTAGGTCAACAAAAAGCATTTTACAAACTTTTTTTTTCTATAGTATTACCTTTTAGCTATAATCCTTGTAAATATCATCGAAATATTCTTAAAATTGAATGAGCTTCAGCTACTAATAGTCGTTCGGGCGAGCGGTAGCAGCACCATACTTCAAACTTTAAACCCGTTTCGCTCGAAACACTTTTCGAAGTGGACATGATATCTCGAGAACTTGAAGGGTTGTTCCCAAATTCAGTGGAAATACGACGAGAAAAATTTGAAGCTCGTTGACGATCTCACTTTTTCAAACCGATCTTCCTTTTTTAATAGTCACGCAAAAATGACGACGTTTTTCATAGATTTTGTGTGCTCGAGGTTCAATTCGTCGCCACATTGTAAACAAAAATTATTTTTTAAATCGACGATCATCAGCAACTCGCATTTATTGTTAACTTGAATAACCCGCTTGGTTTTTATATTTCGGATGGACCGTTTAAGCTGGAGAGTGTCCACCGCCAATGGTCGTGAAAAATCTTTCATCATCTGCCGGTGGCCATATTTTATTGTTTTTCTGTATTTTTTGGTGATTTTTTTCGAGGCTTTCACAATAAATGTACCTTTGTGTTAAAAAATTGCGTTTCTTGTACGCCAACCCTTTGCCAGAAAACAAACTCGGAATTTGGCCATTTTTTTCGGGCCTTTAGGTAGATGTAGGCCCCTTGAGGCCCGTCCTTACTGTCGGGAAAGAACAATTTGTTCAGCTTGAAGGCGTTACATCTGAGTAGAAAACAATTTTCGACCCTTTTTCAATTGGCTAAAATGATGTACAAACATTACAAGAATTATACGGGATTTTTAGTTTAATTTTAGCGCTTATTTTTCGAAGCCCTCCCGAGTGCTCCGAAACGCATGAAACAGCCTAGACGGTGAAAGTCGAATTTTGGAGTTGTTTAGTCCAGTCGTTGTATAAAAAATATACAACGACCTAACAACTGAAGACCTACTATCAAAATGGCTGGGTGGGTACAAGCAGAATTCAAATGAGAGGTTCAATCCCGTCGTGTGTACGACAGCTACTAAATCAGTTTTGTAACTGCAAACGCGTTTTTCTCGAAACCACGTTTTTGAAATATCGAGAACGCATAATTCGAGCCGTTTTCATCCGATCGAATTGAAAATTTAAATGTAGCTTCTTAGATAGATACTCTAGAAAAGTATACCCGGTTTTACTGGAAGCAGTGTTTTCAAAATCGATACTTGGCATAGTTTTTTTCTTTTTCATCGTAAGTACTGAACAATTTTGAGGCGAAAAATCGCCTGTATTCCAGGGGCTGCCATGACCGGAAAAATTCAATTTTTAAATTTTGGCTCGATAAGTACTAGTTTTATCTATCTACTTTAAGAAAAAAATAATTTTTTAAAGATAAAAAATGGCAGAGATCCGTCTGGTACCGCAAACGCTGTCAACAAAAACACGTCTGAGGAAAACAACTTTAACTTTTTTACCCTTTGAAATTTTATAACCAAATTCTTACACAATGTAGATAAAATGTCATAGTTTAAAATGTATATCATGGTTGTTCAATAAAATTCAGTTTTATACACAAAAAATATTAAACATAAGCATATTTTTAACCGCCTCAGGTTTATGTAACCCCTTAAAGTTACACACCTTTTCCAGCGCCAGAGTAACGTTGCCGTACGAGTGAAACGTCAATTTTTAAAACCAGATGGCCTTTGAAATATCCTTTAGATGAACGTGATATTCATGTAGCGGTGATGTTGAAGTCAAGGGGGGCTTGAGTAAAGTTAAATATCGGTACAATAAACCGATTTGAGGACGACCCTCGCAGTCGAATGCCTTCAAAATCACTTAGCTCCAAACACATACTTGTAATTATGAGCGTATCTTTGTCGTGCCTTTGAACGAAATTCCTCAACGCGACGAAAAATTTGTCCCATATATATCTTACAAGAAAGCGTGCGAAATAGATTTTCTCGTCTCGTAAGATTGTTGTGCATAGCACGCGGCACGTATTCCAGTCAGCTTGTGACGAGAAGCCGAGGTAAGTTCTTAGCCCATTTCGTACCAGTGGAGAAGGTTATAACCATTGGCCGCACTGTACGTAGCGAGCAGACACGCGGAAAGACAAGTCCGAATGGGAACTTGTTGGAGCACAGAGAAAAACAGCACGTTGCAGCCTCGTAGATCCGTATAACGCTGCAATACTGTCTTTCGCTTGGCTTGCCTCGCTTTTTTATCTTCTTTCTCCCTCATCCTTTCTCCACATCTACCTTTTTTAACGCCACGCCGCCTTTGTAGAAGCACGTATAGTCAACACGTTTTTTGTCTTTTCATTCCGCTCGGATTACACTTTTTTCTCAGTGAGCTTTCCCAATTTCATCATCCCCACAGCTGTGCAGACGATTTCCGGCAAACGAAATCTTTTTGCAATTAAGCCCGTGCCAACCACAATCTCGTCTGATTAGGACTCGTGTCTGTGCTTCGTGAGTGAAATAAATTTTGAGAATCCATTAGCTTTGTTTTTTCTTTATTCTCCTTGAGGGGTTAAACCTAGTGGTGAAAGTTGAAAAATCACTATCGAAAATTGAATTTTTGGCACATTGAATATCGAAATGCACTTTTGGGCACGGTTTTAAAAGTAATGTTTCAAGTTTCATTCTGTCGACTTTTTCTGTTAAAAAAAACTATAGCAGATTTCAGGAATATTCTAGTTCGGGTGAGAACTGTAGATGTACTGACTATACCATAAAAATTTGAGCGAAATCCGTTCGATACGACCGCTTTTTGAGATATCGTGGAAGTCAATGTGAAAAATACAGTTTTGAGAAAAACCGCGCTTGTTCAAGTACGATTTGCACATAGCAAATGTTGACTCACCGTTAGTCTGCTATGCGGGGTTCATATAATACATTACGCACACATATCATGCAAAGTGTGAAAAAAAACGTTTCGATTTTTTGGACGTCATATGGAACGACCGCCTTAAGAGTTTAGGCGTTTTTTCCGAAACTATTAGGTGGACACATAAGTACTGAGCTAAGCTTGTGGACCTACAGCTCATATAGCTGATTATTTATGTGCCAACCTAATATGTTACCGCCCTGATCATAGGATAAACTGATACACTAACGAAATCTGTTCGATTTTTTTTTGTATTAGATAATCCGATTCTGAAAGGCATTGGTCACCGCGAAAGATGTTTTTGGGCGGTGCTTCATAATATATAACAACAATAATAATAATAATAATAAAATTACAAAGGGACTGATGAATTACAGATGACGTTTTCTTCAGATACTTGATTTTTGTAGAAATGTATCATAACGATTTTCTAAAAAAAAAAGTTTTGTGAGTTTGTTTGTTTGGGTTGAGCCGTTTTCGACAGTTAAAACTAGGCGTAAATCCCTTAAGTGCTGCCTCGAGGAAACTTGTACTTTGGTGGATGCGAAAATTCCTAATTGTAGATCAATACTATTCGCAGGGCTTTGGAAAATGTGTAGGACGAACTCATCAGTTATCTCTCGATTCCCCAGCGTTCTATCACGATTGACGACTCGGGTGACGGTATGTTGGTGGGTAAGTCGAGGGTTAAGATGGTCAAGGGCTCGAAACTGTACCGTTTCAGAAGGACATTTCCATAGACATATGTTGGTATGGGAAGCAAGGTTGTGTTGAATTTCTCAAATGTGTGGCGAAAATTACATTTCGCGGAGAGTCGAGTACACTGGAGATGGTATATGAAAACTTTTTACTTCTGTTGTGGCCTGGCGAGGGGAACTCTTAACCTAGTTAGGAAGACTCTGGAACCCATCGAGACTACATACACTGAAACACGTGTAGCGACTGAACCCATCGGAATTACATACGTGTGGGTGTGTGCTTGTAACGAACGAGAGTAGGTCTCTCGCGCCCCTGCATTCGCATTTCCAAATGCATAGAATCGCTCAATCCTTTTACCGTGTTGCGTCTCCCCATACACTGGCAGTAATTTAAGACACGTAGAGCATGTAGAGTTGCGGCGGTGATAATGATGGAAAAAATTACACGTATTTCTAAAAATTGCACATATTTTCACTGGTTACGAGTATATATTTACATACAACGGTGTCAAAAAATTTGCTCAGCGTACTTTCGTTATTATTGTTCCTACTGGGAGACGATTTGCAGTGTCAATTATTTCTATCACACCTTTTTTCTCTCTGTAGATCCGAAATACCATTTTGCAGCACCGATGATTCTTTTTCTCTTTTTTCTACGCTTCCGAAAATTTGCAATTCACACACCTAGCCGTGTGGATATTGTCGTAAGGATCCAATTGGACTCTCATACCTGTTCCTACTCTGTAAAGTTGGGACAGGTATGATCATCAGGGACAGGTATTTAACAGCCTCAGGATCCAATTTGAAAACTAAAGGGGATTCTCACCTTATCAGACAGTATGCGATACGATTCTTGATGAATGCCATCGCATATCGTACGTTGAATTTTATAAGTAAAATATACAAAATGAGTGGGTATTGGAAAGTATAAATCTTTTTTTTAAGTATAAATCGCACAAAAAAGTATATTTTAAAAATCGATTAAAATCACACAAGTGAAAATCCACCGTAATTATCATTTGTTATTTATTTTCCTGTGCTTCGAAATAATATCACCGCTCACGTACACGCTCACGAAGCGTGCAGGTTGTGTTTTAACACGCCGAGTTTTTTCTCGTGATTTTTCTCACATTTTCGATGCGCACGTGGTAAGAATAAACGGCGTTCATCGGGGAACAATGCAGAATTAAATTGGATCCCTATGAGAACTCCCTATATGCGGTGTTCCTAATAAATCCCTATAGAAATGTGGGTGTATCGTGGGACTCCCCAACGAGTCGGCAACGGAATCAAGAAAGAATATTTTTCATTGGAACATCCAACAAGTTCCGGTTGAGAAATTCAAATTAAAAAATCTCAAACGGCGTTAATTGGGAAATAGTACGTAATCCACTTGGATTCCAATGTGGTTTTGGGGCCACACCAACAAGGTTCTGCAAGGGTGGGCATGTATCGTTGTATTGCTTCGCAGTATTCCGAGCTTTATTGGCATTATCGATACGACGATATGAAGGGTGCCTTACAATAGCCGGACATTTTAAGGCGTTACCCCCACTTGTATCGCAAAAAAGGCCTTTTTCATGAATTTTTTTAAAGAAAACTACAAAACTTTTTTAATCGATCAATATACCATCTTAAAGAACACATCTTGAAGAACTTTCAATAATTTTTTTATTGAAAAATATTACATCGTTTAGTGGCAAATGGCCGTCAATGAAATAATGTTGTTATATACACGGTTTGCGGTGACCAACACTGCGGCGAAGTGGATCATCTGAAAAAAAATGCGGATGGATTTACTCAAATATAAGTATAACCTAGTCTTTAAGCGAAGGATTTTAAATAATATTCATTTTTCACAAAATGGCGGACAGTCAAAGTTAATGGTTCGATTTTAACGAAAAAAAACGGCCGTTTTTTGGCTACAAAACGGCCATTTTTTTTCGAAAAAAAATCGAACTATTAAAGATTACATTTTTATGTATTAAATAAGCCTGCAAAATTTCAAGAAGATCGGTTCATTAGTGTTCGAGTAATCTTGGTCACCGACTTCAGAAATGCCATTTTGAGAAAAACGCGTTTAAAGTTTCAATTAGCCGGTCGCTTACACAACGGATTCTTCTCTTTCAACGCTCATATCTCAGTCAATTTTGTTCGGATCGACTTAAAATTTTCAGGACGTATTCTCAGATACTTATATTTCAAAAGAATGCAATACAAAAAATCGATTCTTTCAAAATCGCAAGTGAGGGTAACCCCTTATTTTATTCATCAAACGTGTTATTTATGGGTGGGGGTAAAAATGTCGAATGACCAAATGTAGAACGACAAAGATTTCGAAACGGTAGAATTATGAATTCTCAAAATAACGAAGGTTCAATTATTCGAAATTTTATCTGTCGACTGATAAAAAAATTGAATGACTATAAATCGAACCATTATTTATTGGAGAGCTAATTTATTCGAAAACGAATATTCAGATCGTCTGCAATTCGGAACATAAAAATACAGAATCGAAAAATGTAGAACATCCATATTTCCGAAACAGAAAATAGCGAGTGCCTAATATGCGTAATATCGTCTATGGCGAAAAGCAACGAAACGCAAAATGTTTCGATGGCCCGAAATGTCGAACGCCGAAAGGTCGAACGGCCAAAATGACGAACGTGGTGGGGCCCGTCACGTGGGATGACTGCCTTACGATATTTTAGCCGACTGACCGACAGCGCCATCTCGCAGCTGCACTCTGAAGCGCAAGTAACGTATTGCTCGATTCGCCATCCGGGCCGTTCTACATTTTGACCCTTCGCGATTTTAACCACTCGACTTTTTGGCCGTTCGCTTTAATGATTTTCTGCATTGTGAACCGTCGCAATTTTTTTAATTCGGAGAATTGTCGTCTCGAATTATTTGGTGTTATGCATACAAGCCCATCGATATTGCGTTTTTCGCTATTTTATTAAATCTGATTTTTGTTTTTCGCTATATATCAACTTCCGAAATGTTCATATTCGTAATTGTTATTTTCGATTTTACAGACTCTAGTAAGATTGACTCATCTATATTCGAACATTCGGCATTTTCGAATTCGACATTTTGGCCCATCTGCATATCGATTGTTCGACATTTTTCCCCCCACCCGTTATTTATTTGAAAAGTACGAATATTTTCATTTCAATGGACGGTAAAAACACAGAGATTAGGTGTGAAAGACAATATCCGAGAAATGGTCGCCTCGTCTCTATTTGCAAACGTTCATTCTTTCAACGACATTTTCAACACCGTTTTGGCATAATTGCGAACGAATTTCATTAACAGCACTCCAGTTGCTTCCTTGAGCTTTGGAATGATCTGTGGATCATTGGCATCGGTTGGCATTGTTTCGCTCGCAGTGTAGCAGTCGGCGGACTTTGAACCTTCGCTGCAAATTGTTAACCATTTTCAGAACTTTTATGCGTTGCTCGACTGTGTAATTCTCCATAACTAAAGCTCAATACTTCCTGATGCCGGTTTTCAAAGATTAGTACTCTACATTCGTCACAAAAAAATGTCGCGGAATTTGAAATGTCAGGTCATTTTGAGACACCCTTTAGTTATGGTGTCGAGGGTTTATGGAGGTGGAAGTTTGGGAAGCAGGTATTGATGCTTGCGAAAAGAATGAAAAACTAGAGAGAGAGAGAGAATTTGCTGGCCAGGTCATTTTGCTAGGTGAAGCCTCCGACGCGTGAATTTGCTTACCGACTATGATCGACGACCGCGTCTGGGGCTCGTTCAATCATCAACCTCGAATATGGAAGAGAACATCGGCCAGTTTCGCTCCTCCGCACCGCCCGACGTTATTTCACTCGCCGCAATTTTAGCGTTGAGAACGACCGCGCAGTATGGCACTTGATTGTCCGTTTTCTACATACTTTGCAAGAGACAGTTCACATTCATCCGTATTTTTACGGTCCTACGTTATTTATTTCAAGTTTAGATACGTTTACGCGGGGAAATTCCTTTAGAAGCCCGAAAAAAGTAATTTTTCATTAATTTTTTTAAAAGTCATAGAATAATCGCATCATTTTTAAATGTCGATATTATCTTGTTACAACGTTCGGGTGTTAATTTTTTAATTATTTTTTTTAACAAAACGAAATGGCGGTGTTCTAAGGTATTCCTTCAGGCGTCTTTTGAAAAACTGCTCAGGTTATAGCTCAAAAAGTTATTGACTTTCTCACTATAACATTATTGGAAGGACATACCAAAAGTTTTAAGGTTATTGCGTAAATAAATTACTTTTTTGGGGTAAAAATAGTCGAGAAAATGATCAATAAGATGAAAATTTGATTACAAAGCCTACGTTATTTTTAATTTTATACTCTTTTATTTTTTCATTGGTATATCCTTTCAATAATGTTATAATGAGAAACCTCCCAAAATTTCGCCAGATCGGTCGATAACTTTTTGACCTATAACGTTTTTCAAAATACGCCTAAAGGAATACCTTACAACGCCGCCATTTATTTTATTATAAAAGACAACATTTTAACACTTCAAAGTTGTCGTAAGATAATGTCAACATCTTAAAATCGTGCGATTATCTTATCACCTTTAAAAAATCATGAAAAATGACTCACTTTCGAGTGTCTAAAAGGATTTCCCCCTTAATGGACATCGGTAGTTGCCGTAGGGAGGGAGCTTCTTTGAAGATTTATCCCCATGGACTGCGGCGTCACTCGGGAAATACGACTATACGGAATATTCTCGTCGGAGCTTTGGGAAAATTTGTACGTATTCTTAAAAAGCGACGCGCTAAATGGCGAAACATCTATATTCGTCTACGTGCCCCTGTCCGAAGCACACGGAAGAGTATGAAAAATAATTGAGAGTAGGATAAAAAAAAAATGCGTACAACTCTAGCGTTCTGTGCAAAGAGAAATACGATTCGCCGTGTTTATTTTTCCAGCCTCCAGCCTTTGAAATATCTTCCGTTTTTCCGTCCTTGGATTAATAAAGCGAACCTATCCGTATCCCACTCCTAGCCATCATTGTGAAATTTCCGCCGCCAATAAACTGGATGAAATTTCATTAAGCGCAACGAAAATGCTCCGGCTCATTGATGGCCTCTCTGCGAGTACTCCGAACCATAAACAGGATGCCTGTCCTTTGTCCTCATGAATATTTACGCATATGTGCATGACACAGTCGAGGTTCTCATTAATCGTATAATTGAATGGACTGAAGATATTTATCAGAGTGACATCGGTGGAGAGTATACACGATGTTCTATACGTGTATACACATCTACCCCTGATATACACATGTATGTCGTTGTCGTCAGCTAGTCCACTTTTAGTCGAGGTTACCTTCGTCCCTTTGAGTAATCTGCCAGTTTCTGTGGCCGAGGCAGAATTAGTCAAACTCAGATTTCGGTACGAACTGTATTCGACCGCTAACTACAAGGTTCGTGCCTCGTGTGATTTTCGATCAATTATGCAAATTCAGTCGCTCTACCGTCGAATACCCTTTGTTGCACACCTCTCATTTAGCCCCTTCGATGCAGCAACAATACTGGTTACCCCAAAAGTTTAGCGTTTGCAGTGTGGGTATTATACGCCGTTTAAGGGGTAAGGCCACTGTAAATTTTTTGAAAAATCGATTTTTTTTTATTGGCTTAAAAAATAGTTTAAACCCTCTAGAATAAGAAAAAAAAGGTCCTGTGCGAAAAAAAATTTGTTGTCCTTAGGAAATGAAGGTCGCCGCCAAGCGTGTCAAAACTTGCTCCGAAACGACTGCAATTATATCGAGATGGCGATTCCAAAACTTTCAAAGGCATCGTGGATTCGAAGCCTTATGAAAATGTTGATGTTAAAAAAAAAGAGTGCATAGATCACGTGCAAAAAAGAATGGGCACTCGATTGAGAAACTTAAAAAAAGGAACAAAAGGTCTCGGGGGAAGAGGAAAACTCACTGCCAAATTGATTGACGAACTAAGCATTTATTACGGCTTAGCAATCCGTCGAAATTCCGATTCCATCAAAAATATGAACAATGAGATCTGGGCAACCCTTTTTCACAAAATGTCAACGGATGAAAAGCCTCAGCACGAAAAATGTTCGGAGAATTGGTGCAGTTGGAAGAAAGCGAAAGCAGAAAATGCCTTGGATGCGTATCATCACAATCAGCCAATGAGTGAGGAGGTTTATCAAGCCATCAAACCCATCTACATGGAATTGAGCCGGGACGAGTTACTGGAGCGTTGCTTGGGGGCCTATACTCAAAACAATAACGAAAGTTTCAACGCTACCGTTTGGAGTTTGGCCCCCAAATCATCCTCAAGCGGAAAAACTGTACTAGATATTGCGACGGATATCGCTGTTTGCATATTCAATGGCGGCCTTACCAACGTCTTGCAAATATTCAAGATGTTGGAGGTGGAAATTGGTGTACAGTTATATAATTTCTGCATCGAAGCCGACGCCAAACGCATCACGCACGCAGAGACATCTCTGAGCGACGCGGCCAAAAGTGCGCGCGCGCTCCAAAAATCAACCAGGAAAGACGAAGAAGACGAAAATTTGGCTATCGAAGGACAAATGTATGGTGCTGGGATTGCAGACTAACGGTAAAAATTTTTTTTAACTTCTTTTTTTAATTTTTTCCAATAAAAAACTATTCGCAAAACTTTAAACGCGTTTTTCTCGAAACATGGTTTTTCAAAATGGCACGCAGCATAACTCGAACAATTTTCATTTTTTTTACTTGAAATTTTAACCAGATGTGAACATTTACATTATCTTGAGAATGTCGATCGGAATTTTCAAGAACTTTATTTATTGATTTTTTATTAACAAAAAACTTGCCGTTTTTTTCGTCAAAAATCAATTTTTTTTTCAAACGCACGCCAAATCCACAAAAATTGATACTTTTTAAAATCCGATCGACATTCTCTAGCTATAGCCCTCTAGATTAATGGTTTTTTTTTTTTTGTTCTAGATTCAAAAGTGCACCAGTGGTGCTGCGTGCCGCGGAGCCCTGGAAGCAAAACATGTCCCGGAAAGATAGCTGTGGAACCGCCATTTTGTTTTTTTTTTACTGTAAAAAAATTTTATAATAAAGTTTATTGTATGCCCGATAACTCCATTAAAAGTTTTTTTTCAAATACCTTCAATTTCGGGAGCAAAAAATTAGTGAAAAAACCTTTTTTTTTGGGCCGTTACAGTGGCCTTACTCGTTAACCTGCTCGAGTCTTCCGCCATATTGGAATTTTGATCTTTTTTTAAATCGCAAGTTATTTCATTTTCGACAACGATATTGTGAATTAGATGTAAAAAATATTTAAAAACTCAAGCCTGCGCTTAATGTACTAAAAAGTAGAAAATAATGTTCTTTACCAAGTTACCTATATGTGACTATAAATAAAAGCTTGCGGCGCTCAACTTTTCAAATGCTTAATACATTCGATCAATTTAGTTCCATTAACCGTATTTAATTTGGCACAAATGTAATTAGAGAAATTGTTATTACACGTTTATAGGTACTCAGTTTCGCGATTTTCATTTAAGAAATCTAAGGCTGTTTTGCAGTAAATTAAGTACATTTGATATGTTAACGGATTTATGCAAATTAAAGATTTTATGTCTAAATTTTGAGAGCTCCAAGCTTTCATTTATAGTCTTATATAGGTGACTTGGTAAAAAAAAGTATTTTCTATTTTTTAGTACATTAAATAAAAGCTTGTTTTAAAAAATACTATTTTTCCGTATAAATTATTTTCTGCTTGTTAGTTTTTGATCGATTTTACTAGTCAGTTGTTACTAGGAGTTCACTAGTTTACGAGTTTGTACGTTAGGAACATGGAATGTTTGTAAAAAATAACAAAGAGTGTAATTGGGTTTGAATGGACGACTAATTGCTGCATAAAAACTTTTCACCTACAAACGTAGTCGGCTACGAATTTGTTTGTACGTGTGAGTGAGCTTTTTTTATGGATGACTAGATATCGCTAATTTTACATGAAAAGTTGAATATTTTATGGATATTTTTTAATTTTAAATTGAATCATGCATTGTCACCTCTGGGATGCATGTTTGCAAAAATTCAGAGCTCTAAGTAGTCGGGGTACAGGTGAAATATCGACATTCCGTTTTGTATTTCACACCAAGTCAAGTTAAAAACAAGCTTGTGAAAAAATAATTTACTTGCATGAGTTTGGCTGTGTTCCGATCTAACTAATTCATGTGCGTTTTTATCAAGAGCTCTGCATTCGTCTGAGCGCCGAGAGCTGCAGAGTTTTCGAGCCAGATCATGCGAGAACACGATGATAAAAGGATCAGGCCTGTAGCACCGCTAAAATTAACTTCTCACTTTAGACGCTAAAAAAGGCTATTTTCATGATTTTTAAAATAGGTTTATATTATATACATTGATATAAAAATTGTTACACTTAATAAATACACGTTCGAAATACATTAAATTAAAATAAAATCTATCTGCGTAACCTAAACAAACTTCAAACGCGTTTTGGAGATGACACGCTGGCTACATTTCTATATAATAGTTTATACACTAAATAACTCTTGATGCCTGACATAACCTGCTCACGCGTGTAAAAAAATCGAAGGATTCCGTAACGAAAATAAAAATAGGGTTTTTTTTTTTATTGTCTTTCCCGGATGTTTAAAAAAAATATTAATGATAAAACTTAGAAAAATGTGTCTACCAGAAAAATGGTTATAGTCGCGACTTTTCAAAGAAAATGTAAAAAATGTCTAAAGCTACTAAAATTGCACGCAATTTTTTATTCCAGTTTATCGTTGGGTATAATAATTGATTGAGACTTGTAATCAAGCGCCACTGTAATTTACCAATGATTGAGAAGACTCCTCCTTATGCCCCCGCAAAATACGGCCGTCCGCGAAAGGAATACTTTAAACTCAATCATGACCGTCAGAAAGGTTGAGAATTTTTGAACTTTTATTTCGATTCCTATTGTCCACACATTTCCCCCCCGCCCCCCACTCGCTCCTTATTTTTATTATTTTTAATATTTATTTTTTATTTTGGATGTAAATTGAATTTTTATTTCTTTTTTATGATCGATTTGCTGCCTTCAATTTTTGCGCTTGATTTTTGGGGTAGTTATCTACGTGGTTTTATGCATACGATTTGTTCGCTTTTTCATGATTTATTTGATTTGCGTCAGATCTTTATTTTTTGGTTCAATTTTGCGCTCGATTTTGCAGTAGTTCTATGCGTTTGATTCGTTCGATGTGTGGCGTTTAATATCGCATTTAATTTTGATTTTAGGTTTAATTTTGTGGTTGCTTTTTGCGGTAGGTATGATTTGAGTACCTGATGAAGCTACTGTTTATCTCATGTATATCATTAACATGCTAGCCCTCACATGTCATATTAGTTAACATATACGTTATTTTCACTTTATTGTATTATTATGTCACCTGATCTGTAGATCTATTACCTAAAGGTTTTGACCAAGGCATACAATAAATCATCAATCAATCAATCAACCTTCTCTCTCTCTCTCTCTCTCTCTCTCCCTCTTTCTTTGCCGATTCTTGACCACACATCTGTGTAATTGACAAATCTCTCGGTGGTCTATTTTTCCTTCGTTGCCTTTGGTATCCCGTCCATCCCTGGAAGGATTCGCGTTTCCATCAAAACGCAATTTATCAAGCAAACGACGCGGACAAGCTGTGAGATCCGTTTCTGAAATCCTCTTATCTTCATTTCTAACCTCTGCGAGGGCGCCACCTTTTTTATTCCACAACTACGAAGAGGTCTGCTGATACACAACCAGCGGATTACAATTTCGCATTCTAAAGGAACAATTTTCTCCGAGATAAAGTATCCGCCAATGTTTCGAACCCTCCCATGCTCATTTTACTATCGCATTTCTTATATATACATATGCATAAGGAGCATTAATACATACATACTGTGTGCATGTGTGTGCTCGACTGGTCCGAAGGAGTCGAGATTTCGTAAGCTGTACCCCGTCCTCGGCAGAAATATCTCTGGATTTCCGGTTACCGCGTACATTTGCACCGACGAGAGAAATGGATAGTGGAAGAGGAGGAGAGACAGAGAGGGAGAAATCTTTCAGGTTGGCTTAATTACTACAGAATAGTACGCGGACGGGACGAGAGAGGGAACCTTCCACGATGTCTTTGCAGGATATCTATGGGTATGGAAATTCGCGAAGCTTTCATACGTTCCGAGCTCCGGACCAGTTCAAGAACTTAAATATATATATATATATATATATATATATATATATATATATACACATGCATACGTAACAATTCTCGTAACTCAGCTTGCAGGCGTTGCCCGCAGCTTTCGTTGATTACACCCGGTACACGGGACACTCCGGAAAAAAAAGTACTAAAAATTACTCATTAACCGTGAGAATTTATTTTCGCGAAGATCTGGTGGTGATGTGTTAATAGCCACCGTCCATTTTCGGTTTTCGTTCGGATCTCACGAGTATATGTATAATCTTGATAAATATATAATCCCGATGAGCAGTGGAATCGGCTAATATGATTTACCTTTTACGTATATGGAGCTCGGGAATAAAAAGTAAGCTGGGACTGTATAGAAAAAAGTTTTTTGCATTTTATTACAGTGACGTAGGTGTATTATATGGTACAATTGTGGTATTTGATGCATAACCTGGCTGATACAATTCGTTTGGAGTAAAATCGATGCGACCTAGTGCGTCGGTCACGGCAGTTTTTCCGTAATGTCTCTTTTCTTTCTCTTCTTTTTCACGAACGCGAGATCGTGTCATCTCGACACGCCACGTCGAGCTCGATCGAGCTCTTCGATCCTTGGCGAATAAACTTTTTTCTTTACTGTAGCTCTCGATCGTGTCACGATTGTATGAAAAAAAAAAAAAAAAAAAAAAATACGATAACATCGATTGTCGTTTCTTCACGATACACGTTCGCGGAGAGACACGAGGAAACGTAAGTGCAGTGGCTATCACCCGCAAAGAGCACACTCTCACCAACGAATGTCCTTGTTTTGTTTTCTCCCTATAAAAACATATATTCACACAATAATGGTAGCTCTCCGAATTCTCATTACGCGGAAACAATATCGAACGATTGTTCCATGCGAATATTAATTTCCATGCGAATATTAGTCTCGATAGAATAATAACTCGTGTGATTTTCCATTAGAACGAACCCGCCGGCTATCCATGTACAAACTCATCAATTCATCTACGGTGGGTCGAATCGGAATGACCGACAATCAATTATTCAATGCAGCTCGACTCAATTAAGGGGAGCGGTGGAAGAGGAGAAAAAGGCTCCAGGCGCCAGCGCAACTATATTAAATATCTGAAGCAAACGGTTGCTAATTTTTCCCCCCTTACTTCTTAACCACAATCCGGATAATATCGCCGAAACACAATATCATTTTCACTATTGAACGAGTGTCTATGTCAGCTCTCTGTTCCAATCAGTCCTGATATCGCACATTTGGAAAGCCATACGTCTCTCATTCGGTCAAATATTTCTTCACATCCGCGTCCTCGGTCGTATCGGTCACAATTTTTCATCAGCACGAGACGGTCAGTGAAGTAAGCAGTTACGAATGCAAGGGATCAAAAGAAAGGAAAAATTGAGCACGCAAAAAATGGAGCTATGGAGAACAAAGTAATGGACGTTGCATAAGTTCTCGCTGTTTTGCAATTGATGGCGTTACCAGAACTGCGTGCCCGAAGGTTAAGATGGCAACGCATCTATGAAGAAGTACTATAAGCAAGCTTAATATTCAGTGTATGTCATTTCGCCGAAGTGTAAATAACTTTTTCGCTCCATAGTGTTAAACATGTCAAAATTCGTGTCAAAAAAGAGTATTTGCGGAGAATTTTGGCGCGCTGGTTTATTTAAAAAAAATATATTTTTTCAAAAGTTGAATTGGAGGCATTACTTCATGAAGACTCATGCCAGACACTAGCTGAACTTTCAGAATCATTAGGAGTCGATCACACAACATTTTCGAAACGTTTGAAAGCATCAGAAACGATTTAACAAAATAAAACATTCAATTTGACGAAAAAAACAGCGAGAACTTATCTAACGTTCCAATAGCAACCGTCGATGATAATTGCTTGTCCCCATTTTTTAGCCTGGAGCAGCTTAGCTCCAGACACTTCGCAGTGTCAGTATACGATTAAAAAATACGATTGTTCTCCGGACTGGCCGATTTCAAGTGGTCGGAGTGGCAAAATGACATTCGGAGCCAATGAGTCTTTTTACTCCTTCAGCGTCGAAGAATCGTACAAATGTAGGTACGGACGTCATTTATTGACTTCTTTCTCTGTCTAACATCTCAGTCTCGCGATTTCATTCATATTCCTCTCTTGCTATGGGCAGAACGAACTCGCACTGCACGGTGCTCCTCCTCAGTAAAAATCGTTTACGGCTGTTTGTCTTTTATATGTTTTCTTGGATGTACCATTTGTTGTTGACACAATGGCGAGAAACATGAAGTAGATGTTGAGTGTGTCGATTTATCTCGCTTATGGCTCTCTCTCTCTCTCTCTCCTCTTCGTGCTCCGTTGCCGGTGCTTCGTGAAAGACCGCTTGGCTCCAATGCAGAGAAAAACAGGTGCTTGTGTAAAATTGACATCCTTTATTTATAACTCAATTTAACGATTAACGGATCATTTCAGATTCGGAACTCATGGTGATCATAGGCTCAAAATAATTATCATCCTTTGGTGGATGAACAAAAATGTTGAAAATGTTGAAAAAATGAAACTTTAACCTGGAAAATTGAATGTTAAGGATGTTGAGTCCCTATGAAACATGTTAATGTTAATTGTTCAATAAATAGCTTCTTAATCGTCATGAAATGTTTACACGACCTCCTGAATACTTCGTGTAAAAACATACCAAATTTTCAGAATTCTATCATCATTACTTCAACCTCCTTAAGGGTTGAAATAAAAAATGATAAGAAAATTCTGAAAATTTGGTATGTTTTTGTATGAAGTATTTAAGAGGTCGTGTTAAAATTTCACGACGATTAGAAAGCTCGTTATTAAAAAATTAACATTTTGTTAAGAACAATTTTTAAAAGAAATAAAAAAAAATTTATCAATAAACTTTGTTTTGTTTCTGTTGCTTTCAGTATATTGTAGATATTATAAAATTGGGAGGTCAAAAAAAACTTATTGCAAAGTTACATCAGTTTCCATAAAACAACATTTAATTTGTGAATGTTAATTGTTCAATAACGAGCTTCCTAATTGTCGTGAAATTTTTACACGACCTCTGAAATACTTCATACAAAAACATACCAAATTTTCAGAATTTTATCATCATTTGCGATTTGGGACTCAACATCCTTAAACAGTCAAGGGGGTAGGCCAAGTTGAGAAAGTAAAAAAATCACTTTTTCCGAAACCAATATACTTTCACAGTTTATCATCTTGTAAATGTTCCCTGGAAATTTTAAGATGATCCGATCAATAGTGACGGATTTGTAGGCTGTTATGTTGACGCCTCCCGGAACGCTCGGAGCGTCGTTTAAAACTTTAAACGCTTCTGTCTCGAAAGTACGTTTTAACAGTCGCCAAGCGAAATATCTCAAAAACAAATGTGTCGATCGTTATGTAATTTTTCGGGCTTTTTCTTTATGTAAAAATATTGGTATCGGATGCGAGGATTTTTTTCTGACGTGTACGTTCGATTTGATGAAAAACGAACGAAAAATGCCTGATCTGTTTACGACTATTACGACTAGGCATAACCCTTGAACCCAAACAAGCTTATTCTATGTATCGATAAAATGCAAAAAACGCATTTAGTCTCGTCGTAAATTATAATTGGGATTTTTCGTTCCGGGAGGTCTCTTCACGCAGAGGAGGAGTGCAAGCTTTAAGAGGGCGTCAAAATTGACAGCGCGGAGATGGTTCCACTTGGAGTGGTTATATTCCACGCGTATATCGCATAGCCTTTCTATCACAGTATAAAATATACGCGGTGGCGCATACAAGAGCGAGAGCAGCCGTCAAGTTATACCAGCTTCTCGTTAATCTCCCGTGGTTTCGGGTGTCGTATCAACGTCGAGAAATGGTCCTGGACTGATCACCGGCGACGACAATGCGACCATGATACGATAATGGCGATAACGTTGAATGCAAAACATTGTGGAAATACGTTGCAATAGCAGGGGAGCAACGAAATGGAGGGAGAGAGAGAGAGAGAGGGAGAGAGAGAGAGAGAGAGAGAGAGAGAGAGAGAGAGAGAGAGAGAGAGAGAGAGAGAGAGAGAGAGAGAGAGAGAGAGAGAGAGAGAGAGAGAGAGAGAGAGAGAGAGAGAGAGAGAGAGAGAGAGAGAGAGAGAGAGAGAGAGAGAGAGAGAGAGAGAGAGAGAGAGAGAGAGAGAGAGAGAGAGGTAGAGGTAGAGGTAAGGTAGAGGTAGAGGTAGAGGTAGAGGTAGAGGTAGAGGTAGAGGTAGAGGTAGAGGTAGAGGTAGAGGTAGAGGTAGAGGTAGAGGTAGAGGTAGAGGTAGAGGTAGAGGTAGAGGTAGAGGTAGAGGTAGAGGTAGAGGTAGAGATAGAGATAGAGATAGAGATAGAGATAGAGATAGAGATAGAGATAGAGATAGAGATAGAGATAGAGATAGAGATAGAGATAGAGATAGAGATAGAGATAGAGATAGAGATAGAGATAGAGATAGAGATAGAGATAGAGATAGAGATAGAGATAGAGATAGAGATAGAGATAGAGATAGAGATAGAGATAGAGATAGAGATAGAGATAGAGATAGAGATAGAGATAGAGATAGAGATAGAGATAGAGATAGAGATAGAGATAGAGATAGAGATAGAGATAGAGATAGAGATAGAGATAGAGATAGAGATAGAGATAGAGATAGAGATAGAGATAGAGATAGAGATAGAGATAGAGATAGAGATAGAGATAGAGATAGAGATAGAGATAGAGATAGAGATAGAGATAGAGATAGAGATAGAGATAGAGATAGAGATAGAGATAGAGATAGAGATAGAGATAGAGAAGAGATAGAGATAGAGATAGAGATAGAGATAGAGATAGAGATAGAGATAGAGATAGAGATAGAGATAGAGATAGAGATAGAGATAGAGATAGAGATAGAGATAGAGATAGAGATAGAGATAGAGATAGAGATAGAGATAGAGATAGAGATAGAGATAGAGATAGAGATAGAGATAGAGATAGAGATAGAGATAGAGATAGAGATAGAGATAGAGATAGAGATAGAGATAGAGATAGAGATAGAGATAGAGATAGAGATAGAGATAGAGATAGAGATAGAGATAGAGATAGAGATAGAGATAGAGATAGAGATAGAGATAGAGATAGAGATAGAGATAGAGATAGAGATAGAGATAGAGATAGAGATAGAGATAGAGAGAGAGAGAGAGAGAGAGAGAGAGAGAGAGAGAGAGAGAGAGAGAGAGAGAGAGAGAGAGAGAGAGAGAGAGAGAGAGAGAGAGAGAGAGAGAAAGGGAGATTCTCGTTGTCCCAATTCTCAGTGAGTGCGTTAAGTATCCGAATACGAAGTTGCAATTCGTCATAAGATCGGTACATGCGAATACACTTTTCTCCGCCCTCTTTAATCGTTGTATCGTCGTGTTGTACGAAAGTTTTTCCCGTTGTTCCCAAGAAATTGTTTACCGCCATACTTCGGGTATAAAAAAAGAACTATTTTTTGCGGCTGCCAGACTCATTTCACGAGATGATTTTCGGTAAAGTCAAACATTCGTACGAGGAGGGCAACTCCACGCGTCTCTTGGATACATCGTTGTCACCGGGACAATCGTTCGTTCTGCTCGAACGAATCGAAGCGTTCGTAGAAAATGGCTTATAAAATCACAAAATTGCTGAGGTCACCGCACGTTCGTTTCTCTTACGGGACCAGCCTCGGGATCCATGAACTTCTCGAAGCAAAGTCGCGGCACACCGACCGAAACTACCTAACGCATGATAACAAATGAACAACGACGCGTATAACGCGTAAGAGTACAGCCGTGTTTACACAAGCACGTAGTCGTCCGTTTTCCCCGGCAGGCTGTTAAATTAAACATTCAACGTCGTCGAGTTGTTGTTAGCCACGGTGGTTAAAAATGTCGTCGGTTGTTGGCCGTCTTGACTGGTTGTCCGGGCCGCTAGTCCTGCCTCGCCGCTTTGGATACTGAAATGCCTGTACGATATATATTCCGGTGGTATCGGCTGGGCGTCCCGTTTAACGGATTCCCGCTGCTTCTTCACCTTGAGATAACCGAGCACGGAGACGAGAAGGATAAACACGACGAAGCCCATGCAACAGCCAACTATGAGACCCAATCTTCGTGTCAGTATGTTCGTGACACCGCTCACGTCGCTCATCGGTGAACCGTCGCTGCTGACTATCGCGTCGGGGGCCTCGAGTGTTCTGACCTCGGTGCATCGGCTTGTCGTCGAATCCACCATTTCCGGTAGCGAGTCCGCCTCGAAAACGTCCTCGCCCGAGACATTGAACTGACCGATGACGTTGTCCTCGTCGAGCCTGGCCAACCAATTACCCAGACCCAACACGCAGATCAGGTAACGCGTGTTGGACGATAATTTATCGAGCTTCATCGATCTTGCGTTAGGATCCAGCATCTTTCCTCTCACCTGCAATCAAAGGAACACATGGCGACTACTTTTTTTCCTCGTTGTAAAGGAAAGGATATTTTGATCAAGCATGCGGTGACTATCCTCAATACTTTTTTTGGGTATGGCGTTGCTGATATCGAAAATGATTTTTTTTCATCCACGAATTTTTAAAGTCATATATGCTCCGGTACACTGACAGAAAGATGTACGGTGTTCTCAGCCATATTTTAACTATATTTTATAGTTCCCTGAGGGGGCGATATATTTTATAGCCATAGTTCCGGCCAAAAGTATAGTACTGCTTATTGATATTTTAGCAGTTGCATGAATCATGCACATATGTTAACCGCAACCACTAATCTCACCAACGTACGTTCATTCGGCAATGCTCTATAATACAGTAGGTTTTCATAAAATGGACATTCCCTGATACTATCAACAAATTACTTCTTCAAGATTCTTAAAGTGAACTGAAAGATACATACATTGATTGAAAATATTGCCTGTGATTTGCGACGATGTTTATTGTGATTTGTACCATATTATAAGATACGACCTGCTATATGTGTATTTGGTATGCTATTCAAGTGTCGCTACAAGGCGTCAATGCTCGTCCACAAAATGTAAGTGTAGAATATTTTATGAATTCAAAATAAAATAAAATACGCAACCGAGAGTTCTACCCCGATGATTTTTTAAAATTATAATTCGCCATTCCCTGACCTCCTGAAACGATTTATTTCGAAGAAAATATTTCGCCCAATCGGAATCGAACCTAGAACCTATTTGCCCATCTTCCGCCTATCCTACGCGCGCTGCCACGACGCAACCGAGTACTTTTGGCATTTTTAGCAAAGATATGGCATAAAAGACGAAAGTAATTTTGGCTGTACTTCCGAATAGCTGTTACCTGCGATTTACTATTCAACTATTCAACTCTGAACGTTTGATGATCGTCCTCTACGTCATTCGAGAGTAATGCTATGTGCATTGACTCCATCGTATGCATCAGTTAGTTTTAAAGTCACCCAGAATAAAAAACATCTTTCATCCTCGTCCGTGGATGCCATGTACAGCGACCACCGCTTTTCAACTGGCAAGTGGAATAGTCGGGGATCGGTCGAGTTTGTATGTGACTCTCTGCCTGGTTACCCTCTCGATGGTGTACTTTGAGTACAATGTTGAAAGTTCTCCGCAAGGGAGAGCCGTCGAAAGTATGTGTGTATACCTCGTCAACGTCGTCCAACGCGTGATAGGCGACCTGGTAACCATGGAGTCCGGTATGATTTCGACTCTGCCACGAGACGACAACTGAGAACGGTTGAATGTCCTGAATAGCCAATTTGAGAACCAACGGGGCTGAACAAAAGGCGTGAGGATCCAGTTCCAGAAATACGAGACCACGAAGCTCAGGCGGTTGCTCGCATCTCAGCAGTCCTCCTTTAATATCGTTGATTCCCATACCATCGTCGCCTCCACCGCCGCTACCGCCACTGCTACCTCGATTCCTACCAACCCCGCCACCGACAAGTTTCTGATGGTCGCGCAACCATTCCCAGAGCTCTTGAGACTCACAACCGCAGTGAAGTGGATTCTCTGCGATACAATACAGTTAAATGATGGTTATGGTACTTTATAATTGGAAAATTCTACGACGACACTCGTAAACACTATTGATTCAAGATGGGTGTCCGGGATCGTTAATTGGTCGTTGATAATGAATATATTAATATATACATAGCACAGAAGAAAGATTCTATTTGAATGATGGATAAACGATAACATTGATAAGGCACTCCAACTTTACGTCGTTCGCAGAAGGATCTTGAAAAAAATATATCCGCTTAAGGCAATTAATTTTAATGAAGGCTGTTCCTATTTCAAAGTAACCGCGATTCAATGTAAATATATTGATAAATCTGGTAATGGTATTCGCATTATTAGCGCGAAGTAGACCGTCGTTAAAAGCTACTAGACCGAAAGCCCGTTAATATTCGCTGGACTCGTACCGCAGCTGCTGGTGAATAATCGATCCTTAGAAATACTGCAATCGATCTCGAGCTACAGGTTCACTATATGCAGTAGATACAGTACACAGAGATAGCATAGAAATGCAAATTGGTGCGCGTTATTTCGATGATTCCACAAGACTCGTTGATCTTTGCTTGAATGTTGGGAGATTGGCTCGATCTCCCAAAGATTGAGCCCCTTGCGCAGAACCGATGACCATTTTGCAACCGTCGTTCACCTATGGAGAAGCTCGTTCATCAGATTAGCCGTTCATCTATGGAGAAGCTCTTCCTCTGACGCGGCACCTCACACGTATTTCACCTAGGGTCACTGAGGTGTGCTTGCAGTCGCACGTACGAATAGAGCGGAGCTATTTACTTCACTTACCTTCCGTTCGCAAGCTGCGTATCTGGGTCTCCAGTGGCCTGAAAGCGTTTAGCGGCAAATTCTCGAGATAGTTGCGACTCAGATCGAGAATGCGAAGTTTCTTGAGCGGCCTGAAGGCATCGGGCGAAATGGAAGAAATCCAATTTCCGAATACATGAAGTTCAGCAAGATTTTCCAGATGCTGAAAAGTGTTTTTTCCGATGGTGGTTATCTGGTTGTAGGAGAGATCGAGAATCTGAAGTGCTTTGAGATCGGACGGAAAATCTTCCAACTCCTTGAGCTTGTTATGGGTGATATTGAAGAGTCGCAGATTCTCAAGACCCTTGAGCCTCTCCTGAGGCAACAGTTCCAGCTCGTTCATGGATATGTCGAGGGTCAAGAGTTTCGGCAAATTGCGGAAAGCGCTCGGTGACACTCTCGATATAAGATTACTGCTCATGAAAAGATGCATCAGGGATGGGAACGCTTCGAAGTCTTGACTCGTGACGATCGTGAGATTGGTGCCGCATATGTGTATCTCCTGAAGCTCCGGGTATTTCGATTCCGCGCTGATCTCGTGAATCCTCGTTAGCGGATTGGCCGTTACGTTGAGCCATCCGAGGCTCGGGATGTTTTGGGCGGAGAGTGCAACCCCCGGTATCTGACGAAACTTGTTACCCGCAATCTCAACCTTTCGAAGCTGGTTCGCGTGAACGAAGAAGTTGGCGGCCAAAGCGGTCAGATGATTGTGGCTCAGATCAACGGACAGTAGCCTCGAGAAGTTCGCGGCTGCGAAACCGGACAACGACATTATCGAGTTACCGTGAAGATCCAATTCACGGAGACTGCTCAATCCGCTTAGCCTGGCGATGTCGACGTGGGGTATAAAATTTTTCGCCAACGAGAGAAACTCGATCGTGGTTGCATTGATGAATACTTCGTAGGGAACTTCCTGAAATCTGTTGCCGTCGAGTTTCACCTCTCGCAGTGATTCCAGACCGAGAAACAAAAAAGCCGGCATCGTTCTCAGGAGATTGTTGCTCAACAAGAGCTTACCGAGATTCTTGTTGTTGGAGAAGATGTCGGCAGGCACGCGACGCAATTGCGACGAGTCCATCGCGAGGTGTTGAAGCGAGGGCAGCCCGTCGAGCGATTCGCCGTTTATTTGGCTAAAGTTGTTGTACGATATGCGGAGTACTCTCAATCCCGGTATGTCGAGACGATCGAGGGCGCTCGCCGTTAGACGATTGTTTTCCAAATTCAACTCGTAAAGATTGTTCAATCCCCGGAATGCCCCTCGCTCGATAACGCTTACCGTGCAATTACGCAGATTCAACGTTCTTATCGGTAGACCTTCTTGAAACATCGCGTCGTGCAATGTAGCGAGATGATTGTTGGCGAGATCGAGAACCCGTAGTCTCTTGAGTGCCGTAAGAGCGTAAGGGTCGAGTCGACGGAGGCCGTTGTCTTGGAGATAGAGCTCCTCGAGTTCGTGCAATTCCGAGAAAGTTCTTGCGGTGACGTGGCTCAGTCGGTTCATACTTAGCTCGAGAAACTTGAGGGCTTGCATCGGTTGAAAGGCGGTATCTTCGATACGCGATATGGAATTGTTCGTGAGATAGAGCCTCTCGACGAGCAGGAGATCGCGGAAGAGGGGCGCCTGTAGTCGGGTCAGACGATTGTGGCCGAGCCACATGATCCTGACGGAAGCTTGACCGCGAAGGGAATCGTTGTGCAATACACCGAGGCCGTTGTTATCGAGTTGAATGGATACCAATGAACTGCCGACAACGGCGTTTTGTCCCGCGTCGTTCGACACTTGAAACACGTCCCCGAGGACCGCCAAAAGATTGCCCTGAAGATTTACATGCTGGAGACTGTGAAGGGACCTCAGCGCACCGGTCTCCATATCGGTGATGGCGTTGTTCTGCAAATGCAGCTCGAGCAGCGAGGGCAACGGTGTGAACACACCCCGTCGCACTTCCGTTATTTGATTGTCTTGCAATCGAAGCTCTCGGAGTTGTTTAGCTTTTGCGAACGTGCCGACCTCGAGCTCACGAATGTTATTGCCGTCCAGGGAAAGAGTCGATAGATTCTCGCAATGCATGAGAAAATCACGTGGCACTTTCTCGATGTAATTGCCACTCAGATGGAGCTGAGCGAGTTGACCGAGGCTCGCCAATCCTCGCGAGTCGATTCTACGGATTGCATTTTGCTGGAGGTAAACGACGGAGAGGCTGGTGCTACCGGCGAACGCCTCGGCTGGAATCTCCAGTATATTGTTCTCAGCGAGAAAGAGCTCCTTGAGCTCGGGCAGCCTTGAGAACACACCGCGTATGTAGTGTATGTGATTGTGGCTGAGATCGATCGATCGGAGCTTTTGATTGGCACGGAACGTCGCCACGTCGAGAAACACGATTTTGTTGTGACTCAGATCAATGGACTCGAGATCGATGAGCGATATGAAGGCGTCCTTGTCGACCGACTCGATCGCGTTGTAGTAGAGGGTTAGCGTTCTGAGCAACGGACAACACCGGAAACAATTCAAGGGTATTATCACGAAATTGTTGCTGCTCAGATCGAAGAAATTAAGGGCGTCGAGACGCGAATAACCGTCGCCGGGCAACTGCGATATCTCGTTCCAAGCGAGCCTCAACGAGGTCAGATGCTCGAGACGCCGCAGCGCCGTCATTGGGAACATTCTTATTTTGTTTTCGGCAAGATCGAGATCGGTCAGGGTATTCTCGAGGCCGCTGAACGCGTATTCCGATATCTTCGTTATTTGATTGCCTTTCAAATTGAGCTTCACCAGGGACAGATCGTAGAAACTGTAACTCGGCAAGTCGTGAATGTGATTACCCTCGAGATCGAGGGCGCTCAGACGCCTGAGATTCGATAACGCTTTTTGCGGTACGTGCTGCAAATGACCCGCCACCAGTCCCAACGACTCAAGGCTCGATCTGATCCTCTCGAACGCGTCCTCGTTAACCTCGCGTATACCCGAATGCGATATCTGAAGGTGACGTATCCGAGTGCCCGGTGGAAATACAGTCCCTCGGAGCTCCTCGACCCGGCGGTCCAGCTCGTAAACGCTCAACGACTGTACCACCGCTTCTGAAAATAAACCGAGCAATTATCGCCGAGTCTCGAAAGCGAAAAGAACTCCGATTCCGCCTATTCCGTCGGGAGTTATTTTGCTCGCGGTATCTCGAACGGTGACATTTGTATAATTGTCAGGCGCATTTTTCGGCTTGTCGAAACCGCGATAAGGTGAAAAGATCGCCGAGTCTCCGTATACGTATATTCGGCTCCATCTACTAAATTGCCTCCTGACATTCGACACAAGCGGCGAACGAAAATATGTCAAGCTAGTCGTTTCTTTATCTTTCTTCCTCTCACTCTCCATCGTCCATCACGAGGTGAGGTAAACGTTCGAGAGGGCGAGGGGGGGGGGGGGGGGGGGGGGCTGGGTTTAATCATCAAATGAAAATGATTCTTCCACGTAGATTCACGAGAGTACCTGGAAGAGAGACTGGTGGAGAGTATCAGGGGTAAACAAGTCGCGACAGTTTTAAATTGAAATGCCCCAGCGAGCGAGATCGAATAAATGGCCCCCGGGTGGAGAGTAGGTCGCGTCGCGTCGCGAGGCATATCCTATTCGGGTCAGTTCTTATTTTTACTTCGCGCATAGCGGCCCACAGGAGTGTATCTTGCGTGGTACAGGTCTAACGTGCTGTATAACGGAGCGCGCGTAGTGCACCTCATATGTTACTGCACCGCAACCCCACCTGTACTTGGCCGTTCACGCGTCGGGGTCACTAACTCTCCCTGGCTGTAATATACATTCCCACGTGTAAATGTACGAAAGGTGACTTTGAGGACGGCCGACTCCGTGCGCCGTCCTCGTAGTCACCGATACTCAACGTTACGAAAAATCCAATTCAAGTCACCTCTGGATGAATATAAGCATTTTCATATGAAGTGATTTCGAGAAGCTTTCTTGAAGCAGTCTCCGAAATAAACTTTTCGCATATACAGGTGTGTGCGTGGAGGACAGTTCGCTATATTGAACAACACGACTACATAGCATCGAGGTTTTACTGACCAAAGGGTAACGGCAACCAGCCCGTTGTGGAGTGGATCGATATTATGTTTATAACGCGTCGGTTTTACGGTACGGGCAAATGTATAAAACGCATGTACGTAAGGCGTATAAAAGTTAGCGATAATAAAAGTGAAGTGACACGATACCTTCGGCACCGGCGACGGACAGCACCCCATTTAGCGCAATCCTGAGCGATTCCTCGGTAGCGCCGGCACACTCGAGAAACAAGCCATCCTCGAAATTGTAACACGGACATCCCGGTATGGTCTCGGTTTGGGGGCACTCGATGCTTTTGGCCTCGTTACTCGCGACCCAAGCTGCCAGTACCATCGAGTATATAATACGAAAGCCGGTTCCACGGCGATGATGATGATGATAATGGCGATGATAATGATGATGACGACGATGGTTATGATGATGGTGGCTGTGATTGTGACGACGCGGCGATGATGAGGAATTGCGAAGACGCTCCGTGTGAGACTGTCGCTCGCGTTCCCATTCACCCTTGCTTGAGAGCGGATCTCGCCACTTCCGCCTCGTTCGTGGCCATGTCGACCACATTATCGTACTTTCTCCAATCGCGGCCCTTTCTCCAGCATCGTCTGGCCCTCACTTTGCAATGCCAGCCGCTGATTCCTTAAAACAGACGTTTAATTTTCTTACATTTTATTGCGATATTGGAAAATTCATAAAGTTTTCGATTATTTCCAGATTATAGACAGCTTTAGTACACACTTTTTCTTTCCAGCGAATCTTTTTTTACTTGCACCGCTATGCATTGTTGACAGCTCCTTGGGCCACTATTGAAGTTACTAACGGGGCGCGTATGTCTTTAAGTTCGCGGCACTTCTGTTAACCTGGGCGTTACCATATACCACCATTTACGACTTTGCCAATTCGTCTCGCGTTAATAGAGCGAAAATAAGTTATAGAAAATAATTATGCAAAGTAATGAAAACATTCAGTGTAATCACCGAATGCTCAAAACTGCATATTTTTACCCATAGATCTAGAAAATTAGTTCGAAAACGTACATTGAATATGACGATTACTTAATAGCTAACAGTTATAGAATAGGGCGCGTCCCTCGCACTTCACCTCCGACGGTTAGTTCCCACAATAACCTTAAACGAGATTTGAGCGAAAATCCAAACGACAAGGAATTATTGTAGTATGTCGACAGCACTGAATTGTAGCGCCAAATGATCTCCGATCCCATCGAGAATAACATACTTTTTTCCGAACGTGTCACTTCGTCGACCCACTGAAGTGAATCGTCTATCAAGATTGCAATTCATTTTCATAGCGACCTAATTTTTTCACCGTTCCCAGAAAGAACGTAAAATTACAGAGGGAAAAAATTACGTCGGACTGTAGGACCGACAAGAATCGTGCCACGGTGATTATTGTCACAGTCCGCGGCTCCGAAAGCGTTTCATTAAAGGGGCACAGTCCGTCGAGCACTTCCTGCATATCAAAAGACACAGTAACGTCCAGACGCCAAGTAATAAAAAAGAAAATTTGGACCTTTTGATGTCGTATACTATTTCGTAATCCCATGCTGGTACCTGGATATTTCTAGTACATTAATATATATTTAATTTTGTTTCGTCTGCTGTAATTCATCGCTTATTTTGCCTTTTCTTAAATGTTACCCCAAAATAATTCAATGACTTCGATGCACTTTCGCATAATAAGTCGGTTACGGTACTTGTTCGAATATATGAGAAATAATGAGAAACGTGTAATTTTTCCTATAACTCTCAATAAGTAAAGTGTACTGCGTGGTTTGCGTGACTAGTGTTCTATAGCTCTACGTTAGCTCTTAGCCTGAAACGAAAAGATCCCGTGCCCGAACGTAAATATACAAAAAGTATAGAATAATAATCTTTTGGACTGCTGGTTCAAGTCATATGTAGGGGAGACCGGAGCAAAATGGTATAGCGGGGCATAATGGGACCGGGGCAAAATGGGACCGGGGCAAAACGGGTTTGTTTGGCGTAACAATTCGATTCGAACAATTTAATTGTTAATGAAATTGTTTAAATAATAATTTTTTATCATTCGGTTAGACTCTTCGCAAGTTTGGTGTAGTCTATTAATGCATTAATGACTGTGTGCCCCATTTTGCCCCAATTTGATATTCCACTCCTCTCTGTCCCATTTTGCCCCGATCCCAATATGCCCCAGTGCCGTTTTGCCCCGGTACCGTTTTGCCCCGCTATACCATTTTGCCCCGGTCTCCCCTATGTCTTCCGTGCTCCACATTGATGCATTTTATAAAGTATGTACGATGGGTAGCCAGCCTCGTCGTACAACTCGCATTAGTCCATTGCAGTCAAGGCAAAAGCTCGCAGCTTATGAACTCGTACTGCAGTAGAGAAAGCTTTAATCTCACTCGGGTGGAGGCAAAGCGACATCACGAAAACTCGTATAAATCCGCGTGTATTTGTTTTTGATCGTGTGTGTGTGTGTGTGCGTGCGTGCGTGCGTGCGTGTGTGTGTGTGTGTGTGTGTGTGTGTGTGTGTGTGTGTGTGCAAAAGAAAGCAACAGAGATAGCCACAAAGGTATCATGATTTAAGAAAAATTCCACGATGAAACACGAGATCAAAGAATGTTTCACTGTCGTTGGCATAACCTGTTTTCTGAGCACATCCGCAAAATGCTGTCGAGAGTTTTGTCTCTTCATTTTATTATTTTGATGTTTTTGACCGGTATTACAAAAGACGAGAAGAGTAAAATAACTGATGCCAGTGGAAAGTGAACACTTTGATAAGGAATCGTCGTAGAAGTTTCGTTCCATGTGTTGGTGAAGTTTGGATCGTAGAAATGCAATAAACTTTATTTTTTATTTACCGATTTCTTGTCGCTCAGCTTTAGGCTACCTGCTCCGACTATTTTGACGCTTTTAACTAAAGAATAAAAACCTAAAAATGAAAAAAAATATACTTTCGATCATAATGTAATAGAATGCGGGAACTTAATAGCCAAGTGTTTTGCAATAACTTTCGCTGCATTTGGAGGATGCAAACTTTGCGATTGTTCGTTCCATGAGCTACACAGCGAAGGCATATTAGATTGCATTCTAATATTATGCATAATAGATTGCCAATACAGATTCCATTTTAAATAAAAAGTAAGGGAAGTGAATATGACCTGATGTTCCCAGCATGACTTGGACAGATGGTTGTGATGTTCGAATGCTGCGCTAGATTTGTTATCTTCCTGCTAGCCTCCCACAATCGCGGGAAGAAATAGCATGACTTTACCCACAATAAAAATCACAATTAGCCGCATTTCAACGCGGTATGGAAGGCTATTAATGTAGTCAAACAATGTTAAGTAGCAGGGACCTGAAAGTGTACAGGAAGCAGTTCCTGTGGCACAAAATGGATTAATTCCCACTGAGCATAACATCTCCGACCCTGAAGTGAAAAGCTGTTCTCAATGTGGATCAACTCGTACACTCTCCACTACGAATAAACGGTTCTCCAATAAATGTATGCAGAGTAGTGAAGGAATAAGTTTCGCCCTGAACCGTATTTCCTCGGCTGGAGTAAATTTGCGAAAAAATGAAAAACCCCTACCGAGAGAGCGTGCACGGCAGATAAAGCTATTCATCCCCTTAGTATTCTGAAAGGCTAGTATTTCGGAATTTGGTTCCGGTTAAATGAGAGCGGAACTCAAACACGTTGCGAGCGAGCTGTGTATCCATTTTTTTCAAGTGAGTTTCGCGGTCCTCTCGGGAAGTGGTCATGCGGCGGGAGGGGAGGGGGTTTTAAAGTACTTGGCGTAGATAATCGGAGCTCAAGCGCTTACCGAAAGTCATAGCGAACGCCAGGTGGCCAACCGGTTCCACAGCGGCTTCGTGGCCACGATTTTTTGCACTATTAGAGCCGCGAAGAAATGAAGTTTTCACTGTTTCTTCCTTGACGTGCCTTTGCGCAGCGTGTATTCACAAATTGATATATAAAACTACAGTTGAGCGCATGAATTGCATCGCGAGCCAACTGCGAAGTAAAAAAAAGTGTTCAGAGGCGAGAAATGAATTCTTGAATCATAAACGAGGTATGAGTGGAAGGGAGGTAAAGGCATTTGCGAGTCACTCTATAATGCAGCCTAACTCATTTAATTTAAAAGGGTGAGGTCTGGGAGAGGCATGCGGACGCCTGGCTTCGAAATAGCTTGCGGTTGCTCTGTATCCTGTCTATGGAAACTGCAAGCCTTTGCCTCACTCTTTTTGTCTCTCTTCCTCATTCACTGTTCCACATATGCTTACAGTATACTCCCTATTGAGGTGCGACCAACTGGCGTTTCGTGTTTACGAAGCGAATTCTAAATGTGCATCGGGGCGTTGTAACATCTCGCAGGACGTACGTACAATGTTAGGCACAACGAGCTGAATTCGCAATAGCTACTTGCCCGTATTTCCAAATCTAGCAATTTCGTGGCTAGTTTCGCTCGAAACCAGACGGTTTTTTTTATACATACAGGCCCATAAAGTGTAGCAGGCGGATATGGAATTGTACAACAAAATTCCGTTATGTTTGCTCGAATTATTCATTTATCCGGAGTATTAGCCGGGATTTATTTATTTATTTATTAGGACGTTGAAAAAGTTTGCGCTGTTTTCCGACAGACGGCGGTACTAGAACTGCGTGTATGTAGTTTAAGCAGGTACCACATCTATAAAGATGTACTATACGCCAGAGTTGGGCGTAATTCTATTTATAAATACGAATACGAATTTATTCACATTGGATTTTCATGTGAATATAAATACAAATTTATTCATACTTCACTTATTTGTATTCGCATGCATGCATACAAATACACTTGTATTCACAAATATTCTGAACTTACAAATAAATGCACAGAAAAAATTGTGAATATTTACAAAAAATCTTGTGAATAAAAAAAAATCACATCAAAGTCTGTGAATGCAAATGTATTCACAAAAAATTGTAAATACAAAAAGTTCATAAAATGAGTTGTGAATTTTGTCGTATTTAAGACAAATTAAAATCAAATTCACAATGATTAGATTAAAATTTACACCAAAAGTGAGTTCTTACGTATTTTGAGAAAAAACATTGCGTCGAGGCAAAGAAATTTTTGCAAAAAAAATTGTGATTTTTAAATATTACATTATAAATATGAAAAAAATCAAAAAATGAGTTGTGAATTTTCTCAAGTTGAAGAAAATTAAAATTGAATTCACGACAATTATATTAAAATTTACACCACAAGTGAGTTCTTACGTATTTTGAGAGAAAACATTGTGTTAAGGCAATGTTTTCTCTCAAAATACGTCAAAACTCACTAATTGTGTAAATTTGAATCTAATCATCGTGAATTTGATTTGAATGTGTCTTAAATACGAAAATATTCACATCTCGCTTTGTGATTTTTTTTGTATTCACAATGTTTTGTGAATACATTTGCATTCACAGATTTTGATGTGAATTTTTTTTAATTCACAGGATTTTTTGTGAATATTCAGTTTTTTATGTGAATCTATTTGTATGTTCAGAATATTTGTGAATACAATTGTATTTGTATGCATGCATGTGAATACAAATAAGTGAAGTATGAATAAATTTGTTTTTATATTCACATGAAAATCACGATGTGAATAAATTCGTATTCGTATTTATAAATAGAATTACGTCCAACTTTGCTATAAGCAAGCTTGACATTCAGCGTATGTCATTTCGTCGAAGTGTAGACAACTTTTTTTCATAGTGATAAACATGTCGTATTTCGTACCAAAAAAGAGTATTTGCGGGGAATTTTACTGCAGTACTTTATTAAAAGAAATCTGCAGCCGAAGCACACAGAATTCTTGTTGAGACTTACGGTGACCATGCTTTATCGAAAACAACGTGTAGAGATTGGTTTAGACGCTTCAAAAACAATTATTTTGATGTGTTGGATTAGAGACATTACTCCATCAAGGCTCGTGTCAAACGCTGGCTGAACTTGCACAATCATTTGCAGTTAATAGCACAACAGTTTCGAAACATTTGCAAGGATCGGAACGGAAAAAACAGCGAGAACTTATTCAACATCCCAATATATCCTTCACTACCTCTACCCGTGAAAGAATTCAGCCAGGGCTTTGACTAGGCCCCGATCATTTTTCCCTTACTCTGCAAGGGTCCTAACATGGCACCCGACCAGGTCCCTTGGAGGCTAGTCAAACTTCGCCGACGAGGGCCTAAAGAGGCTTATAAATCAGGGCCCGACTGGTTGCCTCAACAGAACCCAATGGAAGTCCTGAAGTAACCCTATTACTGCACTATAATTATCAGTTTCATTAGTGGATACGGATCAAGCGAGGTGTTTTGCAACAATGAAAACTATTTTCTTCAAATAAAGGATTATTTATTATTCACCTCGAAATAAGAAAATAAAAAACACGTTCAGTTTTACAGCTTATATTGTATGCCGCGTCCCAACCATTGCCCTGATGAATCCCGTCTGGGCCCTTCACCATTTTCCTCGCTACGACCTTTTTTGAATACATTACCCAACCCTGTTATTTTCCTGCCGGGGCGTAGTCCGATTGTATTGTGGAATTTGTTTATGGCTGCCCTCTTAATTTCTTTCACGGGTACCTGGAGGCCTTTACACTTTTATCTATTGTCATTTTTTTTTGTATAATTTCAACGAGACTTCGGTTCATACGTGGATTCCCTCCCATTTCAAAGCCACGCAATTCCTGATGACACGGTAACGTATTGGGAGCAAGGGACACTCGTTTTATGGTATGCGTGAAAATGCGATCGAAGAGAGGCCACCCAGGGAAGGGGGCCTGGTTCACTCCCGAGCGTGCTTTTCAAGGGTAAAATACATTCAGCGCCGACATACGGGGATGAAATTATATTATAAGGTGTCGATTCATATGAGGGACGAGATTATGCGGCGTCAATTTATGTCTGGAGTAAACTTGATTTGAAAAAATGTATTCCAACATTCATGTCAGCCGTATTATTACCCACAATACCAATTAGGTGTATTCGGTAATCAAATTGGCACCAGCTTATTCGATTGTTTTGACGCTTCAACGGGAAGGACTATTAGTCTTCGCAAAAAAAAAATCTGGAATATTTTTCGGGCAAATAGGACGAATTCTCAAGTCGCAATTTATGCATATCCTTTTCTTCCTGGACGAGTAATTTGATAATTGAATTGTTAGGAGGAACACTTCTGGGAGCAGTTTAACACAATTGAGTGCTGAATTAATTACAAGCAACGAAGGAATATTGAATATCCCCTTGATTGAGAAATTCCTTCTATGAACTGCCGACGCAATGTACTCCTGTAGGATATCATATCACGTAGCTGAGAGGTTTAGGGCGGAAATTGCCGGGGAAAATACCGATCCCTGGTTAACTTTAGCACACTTAGGATACACAATCGCAGGCAAGCTCGAAATTCCCTAATATATGTTTGTCATGTGAAGTAAAATCAGCCGTAAATGGCATGGTATGGAGACCACGCTCAAAATTCGCCAGCTTGAATTACTTCCTTTCGATGATTGTTTTATCTAGATTTATTAAGGCAGTATTCTAATCTATAAGTTTGAAAAGTTTGGACAAGCCATTTTTAGCACTCTCTTAAGGTGTAGACTCTTAAGAATATGTCCTCGAAAGAAAATGTGGAAATTCCCAATATTTAATCATCATTTTGAAGTCGAGAAAGGCACACTGTACGAGGCAGGAATGGTCGGATGATATAACATAAGTATAACATGCCATTATACTACTAAAATAGTTGTGGTTGTCTAGAATTGTACTGAAGCCTCTAAACGCGTTTTTCTCGAAACCAGATTTTTCAACCTGATTGACTAAAAATCTCGAGTTCTATTCATCCGATTAACTTGAAATTTGGTATGAACCTCTAGTATATATCTGTTTATCCTCCCTACCTCGGGCATTGCGAAATTATTTTTATCACTATTAACAAAAAACTTTTTAAAGAAGGGCGATAAAATAACTTTTTTCCAACAGTCGGCGTACATTTTTTCCCTTTTTGGTACCTGCCACAAGGAAATTCTTATCGATAAAAAAAATTGGTTTCATTTCTATTGATGAACGGGAGCTTTGGAATTATATCAACCGCCTAAATCCTTTCTTCTCACGGCCATATATAGAGGTCCGAAACTTTGTCAATTTTTATTTGTTTGCACAAACATTTTTTTGTGAGTTCTCGAAACATCAATTGAAAGCCCTCGGGAAATAGATGGTAAAAAATATATATATATTTTTTTATCAAGCCCGAGAAAACGCCCGGAATATGGACCTGTAGCCTCGAATACTGCCTCGAAATTTCACTTGTTTAGGAAAAAACTACAAAGCCTATGCAGCGGCTCACAACTGCCCCAATTTTCTATTACAATCAATTTCAGTACAATTAATCGGCGAATACCTGTGAAATTTTCTAAAAATGACTGTCCCGTATTTTTATTGTTTTTCGTATCATGCCTGCGAGTGATACTTTATGCCATAAGACGCATACGAAATGACTGCAAATAAAAATAATTATAATTCTTCAACGGGGCAGTCGACCCGAAATACCGCATACTTTCTCACAACGAAGAACGTAACAATGCATCCAATTTTGTATGGCCATGGTAGCATTTCTGGAAGACTCCTATACGTTCTTGAATGAGGCTGTATAGTATGAGGGACAAATCAATCAAGTACACCACTGCACCGGCGCGGCGCACATCGAGTTTGCGATTAGCCACACTAAGTTTAAACTTCGAAAACCGATAGGGGGGATATTTGTGATCAACCTGCTTCCTATTTCCCGTACGAAATAACGGCAGAGTGCACAAAGCTCCGAAAGCTCTGACGCCAGTGGAGTTTGCACCCTTAGTACAAAGCTTTAAACCATATACTGGCTTGTCTGCTTGCTTGCCTGCCTGCTCGTTGTTCACCCATTTAAATAAGGTCGACGATGTTAATGAGAATGCAAATGGCTGCATGTCAGCGTGAACTTTGTGCACTTGCCAGTCGCGACATGAAATAAAAGTAACTAACTTCGGATAAGACTGACTCCGGTGTTCTTTTCCTTCTATGTCTTTCTCTCCTCCACCTTTTCTCGGTCCCTTTCACCCTCAACTCACGTACTCTCTGACAAGCCTTACGCTGTCTCGTTAGATCGAAGACCTACGACTCATCGCACATTTCTTTCTCTTTTCTCTTGCTCTATTTGATCAAGTATGTATTGAAATATATTTTTCGCGAAACTACGAAAGTAAACCTTTGTATACACGGAGGTTCCTGATCGTATTGCAATCCTATGGGAAAATGAAGTCCTGCGTGCTGTTTCAGTGGGGTGGGGGGAAAAATGTCGAACAATCGATATGTAGATGGGCCAAAATGTCGAATTCGAAAATGCCGAATGTTCGAATATAGATGGGTCAATCTTACTAGAGTCTGTAAAGTCGAGAATAACAATTACGAATATGAACATCTCGGAAGTTGATATATAGCGAAAAACAAAAATCAGATTTAATAAATTAGCGAAAAACACAATATCGATGGGCCTGTATGCATAACACCAAATAATTCGAGACGACAATTCTCCGAATTAAAAAAATTGCGACGGTTCACAATGCAGGAAATCATTAAAGCGAACGGCCAAAAAGTCGAGTGGTTAAAATCGCGAAGGGTCAAAATGTAGAACGGCCCGGATGGCGAATCGAGCAATACGTTACTTGCGCTTCAGAGTGAAGCTGCGAGATGGCGCTGTCGGTCAGTCGGCTAAAATATCGTAAGGCAGTCATCCCACGTGACGGGCCCCACCACGTTCGTCATTTTGGCCGTTCGACCTTTCGGCGTTCGACATTTCGGGCCATCGACATTTTGCGTTTCGATTTATTGCTTTTCGCCATAGACGATATTACGCATATTAGGCACTCGCTATTTTCTGTTTCGGAAATATGGGTGTTCTACATTTTTCGTTTCTGTATTTTTATGTTCCGAATTGCAGACGATCTGAATATTCGTTTTCGAATAAATTAGCTCTCCAATAAATAATGGTTCGATTTATAGTCATTCAATTTTTTTATCAGTCGAGAGATAAAATTTCGAATAATTGAACCTTCGTTATTTTGAGAGTTCATAATTCTACCGTTTCGAAATCTTTGTCGTTCTACATTTGGTCATTCGACATTTTTACCCCCACCCTTTCAGTGGCATTCTATTCATTTTCCTGCTAATTATTGAATTTCCTATTATTTATATATTTTACTTTATTCGCAGTATTCGATTAATATTCTTACAGTTGGGAGTTCTTTCGATGACAAACAGACATTTCTGCAACGGTTGCTGCAGTTTGATCTCCCAGTGGTAAGAAAAGCCTCTTTATTTTCGGGATCGTACGCTTCATTGAGCGTACTGCGGACGAGGGTGACATTTCTGAGGTAATATCCATTATGCATAGAATTGCGCTTTATAATGAAGGTTTTTTCGATAGTCTCATTTCCTTCGCTCTTCGCCCATTCTAGCGTTTCGAGCAAATATACCGAATGGCAATGGTTCCTGTGAGGTGCATTTTCGTTAACGTTCTTAACGAATAACGAATACGCAAAGTCTCGCCACTTTCGTTAACTTTGCCATTGTCCCGAAACTTTTCTCGAGAACTCCTTGGGCACACTTAAAAACGAAAGACCAGTAGCGAGACTTGTCAATTTTGTGCTGTAATTACTTCTTTTATACATCTTTATATAGCAGAAAAGAGTGGCTTATAAAATGAGCGACAACACTTTTTTTTTACGGAACGAGCACAGGTTTTGTACTTTTGTTTGATAGAAAACGTTTTTTTACATCTTATTGTTCCATATTTGACTCATGAAGTATGGGAAAGTTCATTATGCAGGGTTCATTTGGGTTACGACGCATTTTTTCTCTTTCTCTCTCCCTTTCTTCTCGGAACAAGTTAATCTATAATAACTTTGATAATCAGGAAGGTCTTGTAAAAATATTTTACGACTACCTTGTTTTTTTATGTATTGCGGGCGTAGCCTTCAACTAGCACAATGTATTCCGCAAAATGTGCTCGTGTTACAACGTACACCTGTAATACTGCATTTTATGACTATTTCCGTGAGTTTGCCGGTTCTTTTTCACTATATCGCCTCTAATTTTTTTTTTGACCCGTCTGTTAACCGGCGAAAAACTTGACGAGGCACTAGAGTTCATTGGACCTTGCGAATTTTCATATAATATTAATCGCGCCTTATAAACGCTTGACAAGGTGTTTAAAAATAATTAATTTTCAACAAAAGTTGTCATTCGAATTCTAGAGTCGAGTGAATTTGAATTCTGAGAGAACAAGATCCTCAAAAATCGTTTTACAGGAAGTAATCGAGATTTGATCGTATT
This sequence comes from Ophion costatus, assembly GCA_951751655.1. Taxonomy (NCBI): domain Eukaryota; kingdom Metazoa; phylum Arthropoda; class Insecta; order Hymenoptera; family Ichneumonidae; genus Ophion; species Ophion costatus. The sequence goes on from OX632361.1 coordinate 27,383,018, forward strand.
CAAATGCTTGGTACTTTTCTGAAGACAATATCGAGTACAAAGTCGCGGGAAAGGAGAGTTTAATTGAACGCGAATGAACCTTACATCGAGCATAGAGTATAGGCATACAGTAACGATGATTACCGATATGCCCCCCCCCCGCCTCGAAAGTCATTTAACTTCCATGTCATAGTGGCAATAGTTCACATGCTGTATGAATTCATTTTTATTCTGGTTAATCGACCGAACGTTCCAGGCCGGTAGATCCAGTATTGCCGACTCGTGGCCTCTTCGAGTGTGTTCGCCAGTCATCTCGTTCGTCCCTCGAATGTCTAACGGCACGCGAAGTCATTTACACGCGAGGAACGATAGTCCTCCAACCTTGTTATATTTTCTAGTAGTACTACGAGTCCACCTGATAATTCCGAAGCAGCTCGTAGTTACTACTAAAGCATTGAGGAAAATAATAATAACTCGAAAGCTTTGTTTTACCTCATCTCCTCCTTGCTACAGTCTGAAGGAATAATCAAACAGAAAATTAACATGTCTCATGCACAGCAATGCATTTGAATATTAATATTTGTTTTTTTTTTAAATACAAAATACGTTTCCACTTTTTATTCGAGTCGAAAATTGCTTTTTCAATAGATCACGTTTATTCCATTACAATCCTGCAGGATTTGAATCGATAGCGTGTACTTTTCATTACGTTTATTCACGCCCAATCTTACAAATGGATCGCCGCTATAGAACCGCGAACGAGATACACTTTCCTATTCCATTATGATTAGATATTGTTGGGACGAATAAATTTGCCTGTCCACATGATAAGAGCACGATCCACACGAATAAAAAATCCTACGGTCATAATAAAATCATGATCATTTCATTAAATTTCAAAGGGCAATCTGCATATAAATGGAATTAAATTATCCAAGCCATGATATCATCTTGGTGGAAAATAAGTTCATTAAGCTAATTGATCCAACTTCACAATGGTTTTTGTCCTATCCTTTGATTCCTTGACCGGTTACACCTACTTCCTGGCTGGAAAAAACCTGAATGTTCGTGATTTTTTTGTGATAATGTGTGCAGGTTGAGAAAATGTTATAATTATTTAAATTGTACACATAAAAATATACTTAAATTAAATATATTTGAATTAATTCTACTTAAATTAAATATATTCGAATTCAATATACTCAACTTAAATATATGTAAACTATACACATACAAATAATCCAAGCTTGAAAAACGTTCTTCGCGGTCCGTTCGGAAACGAACCATTCGAACTAAGGAAATCAAACGCATTTACTTATTGCATGCAATTACCCAGTCCTTAGACCAGGAATATACTAAAATATTGATTGAAAAAAAAGAATAGTCGAAGTCCAAAGCAAAAGTATCGATTATCAGTGGAAAAAACGTTATATTTTCGTTTATAAAAAACTACGCATCGAAAAAACTAGCTTCGTTCAATCACTGCTTTTAAATATGTCAAAGAAGCTTGTCAAACGTAAGGTTGATCGGTGCAGTAACTTTTGTGATATCGTGGTCACCGATTTTGAAAAAGTAATTTTGAAAAAAACGCGTTTAAAGTTCACTGGTTCGTGGAACCTACCTGTAAACGCTCTAAGTTCCTCAATTTTTCACAGATCGACTTGAAATGTTTAATATTTTTTAAATGTTATATTCTGGGAATCCGTCAAAAAACAGAATGTCGGTATTTTCAAAACTTTCAACTATACGTGTAAGCTCTTAAGGGGGGAAATCACAGTAAAATTTTCAATATTTCGAAAAAAAAAAATTTCGCTTAAAAGGTGCTTCAGGGTCTTAAAAATAATATACCAAATGATGGAATACGGCAAAAGTGTCCGAATGCCCAAATTTCTTGCGTTGAATACAACGCTTTTTCACGACGCTTCACTTTCGTGCATACATATATAACATAAATAGTGATAAAAAAACAGTGATATTTGTAAATCATTGTCATTATGAGTGACACATCGTCGAGTCGTATTAGAAAAGGGACGAAAAAGGATACTGCGTACGAAAATCGACTGTACGGTGCAGGCATTGCAGATTAGAGGTATATGAAATTTTCATATGGTTTCTCAGTACTTAAAACTTTAAACGCGTTTTTCTCGAAACCACTTTTTTTGAGCTCGCCGAAGACATAACTCGAGCAAATCTTTACCGATCGACTTGAAATTATGACAGTAGCTTCGAAACATCTTTCTCCACGGAGCTACGTAGGATTTTTTATTTTATATGGCTTAGTTTTTTTTATCGACGATTTTATGGCGTTTTTTTGTTGTTAAAAATTTAACTTTATTTTCAAACATGCACCATTTTGCGAAAAATCAATATATCGAAAAAATCCTAAGTAGCTCGCTAGCTGTTGTTATATGGAAACTAAACAATTTTGGTTTTTTCTTCCAGGTAAAAAATTAAGGAGTCTACGTCTTCGGCCATCGACACGCTTTCAAAAATAGGCGCCTTGGGGCATATGCTGCGCAGCCGCCATTTTTAAATATTTTTTATTGAAAAAATTACATTTTGTACTTTTTTAGTATTGCTATAAAACCTACTTTACAGATTTTCGGTTGATACTTTTATTCAGTCAAAATTAATTCCCGAAAGTATGCCTATTTTTTGTGTGCTACTGTGATTTCCCCCTTTAAGAAGTAAAAAAATCGGGATATATTCCGGACAACAATCGTTGAAGGCCCATACGTCTCGCAAATTGTGAGTACTATGGCAACAGCAGCAATCAAAAGCAGGCAATTTACTCATACCCATATTATCCGACGAAAAATATCAGTTTAAGGGAGTACCACTTGCGTAACATTAACGATAAGATGCAAATACACGTCGAGGGCCATGTACAGTCTATTGGATAATTTTTATTGCCCAAGGGCGTAATCCTATAAAAATCGGAGCCTATAGGAGAACGTGCCTTATACATAGATACGGTATATACATATCATACGTACATACATACACACACACATATATCTATCTATCTATCTATCTATCTATCTATCTATCTATCTATCTATCTATATATATATATATATATATATATATATATATACATATATATATATATATATATATACTAGTTTCGTTTGAGCGAAGAACTTTATTCGAAGCAAACCGTGAGAGTTTTTTGCCTGGTCCTCAGGTGGCCAAACTATACGGTGTTTATTCATGCATATGTCTGGGCTGAATAGATATACGTCTGTGTGTGCGCGCCCGTGAATATGTATCGGTGTACATGATACGATGGAAATAAAAGAAGGCAGAATTGCACAGAGAGTGTATAGAGGTATACCATGCTGGTGGCTGCTGTACTTCGGACCTTCAACGATACGACCCCTCGAACTTTGTAATCTCGTGAAGAGGCCAGACCATTGGAGCGGTTTGCTGTCTGTGTATACGTTGGGGGGGGGGGGGAGGAGTTTCGCAACGATTTTTTCCGTAATAATGTACGTTCGGTCCCAACTACGGAAACCGCAATGCGAATATGACACATGGACACACGTGCATGTGTTTTATAATGTACGAATGTAGAGACGATAAGTGTACCAGAATGAGGCTTGATAGCTGTCCCACCGTGGCTGTTGGATAAAATATAGCGCGTAGTGTATTTTTTCGAGGCTCCCGACGAGTGGAATGTTTCGCGAGTAAAAAGATCGCGGCAGAAGGAAAGCGGCTAAGGGTAGCAGTCGCGGCAAGGCGTGAGTTCGGCGACGAGAGGTGCATCTGCATCAGATATTTCCACCACGGAATAGAGCCCACTGTGAAAAGGCAAAAAATCGGGCGTAGGGTGGTGAATACACTTGAGCTTCTCTTTTCATCGTTATGCGAGTGACGGAAGGGAGACGAGAGTTCCGCAACGAGAGGGATCAGTTGTGGCCTCGTACATTATACGTATGCATGTATACGCGAATGGAGAAGATCATTTACCGTTGGTACTCACTCGTCGAGCGATTCGACGACACGGCCTGAGAGAAACAAGAAAAAAATTGAAAACCAATATGGGAGATATAGAGGGTGTCCAATTTTGGCTTCGTGTACCACCTGTTCCGTGTTCGATAGTGACCTGTGGCCGGCAAGAGTTATACTCCAATTTTACAATGCGAGATGCAAAACGGAAAATTTACATTTCACCCACTCCCCGACTACTTAGAGGTCTGAAATGTTGCAAACGTGCATCTGAGAGGTGACAATACGTGGAAAGTGCATGAGAACATACGAATGTGCTCCAAGTGCTCGCGGGTCGTACAATCGTTACAAGGCGTAATAGGTAAAATGGGTTAAAAGGTTAGGTGCAATAAGGGGTGAGCCAACATCTATGATAGATGCCACCTATCACAGCTCTCCAGGATTTCTCCTGACAATCGACTAATAATAACACCCGTTCGCTTGGAAGGATTAACCGCTCTTTACAAAAATTTCAGAGCTCTAGTGAAATCAATTAAAGACTAAAAAGTAGAAAATAATTTATGTGTACATTTTTTTTGAATACGGTTTTTTAATGTACCGAAAAGTAGGAAATAATTTTTTTTTACCAAGTTATTTATATGTGACTGTAGATAAAAGCTTGGGGCGCTCAAAATTTAGACATATTGTCGTTAAGTTATATAAATCCCTTAACATATCAACTGTATTTATCTTACTGTAAAACAACCTTATATTTCTCAAATAAAAATTGTGAAACTGAGTATAAACGTGTGATGATAATTCCTCTAATAACTATTGTGCCAAATAAAATACGGTTAACGAAACTGAATTGATCAAATTTATTAAACATTTAAAAATTTGAGCGCCACAAGCTTTTGTTTAGTTGTACAGAGGTGCTTGGCAAAAAAAAATATTTTCTACTTTTTAGCACATCAAATAAAAGATTGTTTAAAAAAACAATTCTGCATATACATTTTTACTCGGAACGAGAATTCGGAATAATTGGCGTTCTAGATCAAATTTGCCTTCGAAGTACGTCAGGAAATGAAAAAATATCGATTGTTGATGAAATGGTGCATGCTTGAAAAGAAAATTGATACGATGGAAAAAAAATCGGAAAAAGTCTTCTGGATATGAAAAATCCTCTGCCTCCTTCGACGCAAAATGTTATAAAATTAAAAAACAACTAATAAATCGATGAAATATTGGCGATGTAATGTTGCCGGTCGCAGGTCTTTATCAGCCAAAGGTGACTGGCTTCATCCAGCTTCAGTGCCGTTCTTGCGAAAAAATTGTAAAAATATTTGAAAATATGTAGAAGGAAGGCTACCAAACGAAATTTTCATTTTATCAACTGCGTTTTCATAAAAAATTATCGAAATTAAATTTTTTTCCGGGCTCCAGACAGGTAATCTCTCTTAAGGGGTTATGCCTTGCTGTAAAAGTCGAAAAATTACTGTTTTTAAACCAATATATGTTGACAGCATATCATTTTATAAATGTTCCCTGAACATTTCAAGGTGATCGGATCATAATTTACAGGTTGACGCCCGCCGGAAGCTCGAAGTGTCGTTAGAATCTTTCAACGCCTTTTTCTCGAAAGTACGTTCTCAAAGTTGCTAAGCAAAATATTTCGAAAACTACTGCATCGATTGTTCTGAAATTTTTAGAGCTTTTTCTAGATGTAAAAAATGTTGTATATGATAGAAGCATTTTTCCCGATGTATGCTTTCGATTTGATGAACGAAAAATATCCACGTCCTTTTGCCAAAATCAAGACTGTCACTTTCAACACGCGCCATTTTTTACATTTAACATTTCGGAAATTCCATCGATTAATTATAGGATAAACTAATATACTAACGAAAGCTGTTATGATTTTTTTAAATATTAGATAACCTCGTTCAGAAGCGCATCGCTCAACGCAAAAGACGTTTTCGGAAGGTGCCTCCCGGACATCGGCTTGAAGTCGATTTTAATTGAATATTTTTACACAGAACAATTACGAAAATGCCCTTCAGATGATATTTTTTTCTAATTTCTCATTGTTGTAGATATTTAACATGACGATTTTCTAAAAGAAAATCTCAAGAATGAGCTGTTTTCGACTGTTACAACTAGGCGTAACTCGTTAAGAAAGGACTCCACCATAACATTTTCGGAAAATAGATTTTTTGTAAAAACTTTTGAAAAATCCTTTGAACCGTCAAAACTATGATGCAAATTCATTTACAGCTGAAAAAACCGTTTTCTAGCGGGTTCGCAGCTATTTTCGAGGAGAGTCTCCGAGCGCTGAAAAGCGCTCGGTGACGCTCGCTTCGGCGTTGTCACGCTGGTAAACACAGATCGCGACTCTTGTAAGCCTATTAACGTTGGGGAGAAAGATACCGAATGAAAATAGTAGTACTTTCTCTCCTCAATAGGTGGCATTAAATTACGGAAACAAAACTTCATCACCCGTAGCGTCTATAAAATCGTTGACTAGACCGAAAACTTCGAACACGTTTTTATTAAAATCGTGGTTTTCAAATCTACACGCAGCAGGACTCGAACAATTTTCGTCCAATCGACTTGACATTTTAACTGTAGCTTCTTAGATTGCTTTAGCAGTCAAGTACGAGCGCCTCTTTCGATTAATTCAAAGTTGTCCAGAATGTATCGCTTTTTATATGAAAATTATCGATAAAACGAACTTATTTTCAAACTCTTATTTTTTTTCATTGTTCTAAATTCTCCCCCGTACTTGACTGCTGAAACTAATGCAATTAACGAAAATATTTGACTCCTAGTTTCAGGATTGATTTTACGACAGTTCTATCGCGTGTCGCGGAGAAGGTTCGCTGGAAACCAATAGTCCTATAGCGACTCGTGTGCCGCCATTTTTTATTCTTTAGGCAAATCATTTTTTTTTACTTACTTCAATATATACCTACTAAAACCTAAAAGTCCTTTTGACGATGTTTTTTTCATTGCTTTCGTTCAAAAAAAAATTCGAAACAAAACGGTCGAAAATGGGTAGTTACAGTGGTGCCCTCCCTTAAGGCACTCCTTTTACTGAGGTGCGTATTTTTAAGGCACATAAACTGCAAGTCTCTGAGCAAAATTGCATTCCAGACACGTAAAACCATATTATTAATTTGGACATTCCCATATTTTTTTCGAACGGTTGCGAGATCGATGCTGCAACGATGGCGGGTCGTTCCGGCGTCCCCTTGAGGAGGCATGGCTGCGCAGTGCCGCAAACGGGAATGTCAACGACTGCAAATACTTCTGTCAAAGCGCAAACTTTATGTGCGGCAAGCGGGCGCAGCTAATATTCGGAATGTTCACTTTGGTGTCAGGCGCGTATAACTCACTGGTCCATACGTGTGAACGCATGTGTGTACGTGGTATACCAGACACAGCGACCGGCTGATGCGAGCCATGAGCATAGACCTCGCAGTTTTGTCAAACGTTTTGGACGTTGCGGTCAGTAAAATTCGTCTGCAAGTGACATTTCTCCCAGTTCAAACATGAATATTTTGTTTCGGTATTTTTCGACTCCGCTCTTTTATTGGCGCTCGGGAAGTCATTGGTATTTTTTACGCATGGCATGATTGATACAAACGATAATGGAAATGTTAACATGTGAACGCGATAATTTAAAAACTACGTTATTTTTAAGCATATTCCACCTTCAAAGGACTACTCGTTTCATTTAATTTAAGGGTGGTTAATCTCGTCCTTTTTCTTCTTTATTCAACGTACCTATAGTGGATTTCTGATCGTTTCGCATTAAAAGCATATTCGTTTTTCTTTAACTGAAATAAGTGGACTGCGTACAGGGAAAATTGCAATAACAGCCCTTTGCATGTTTTGCTGAAACTCATACATGTGATAAAGCATTGAAAACTACTAGACACGTATTTTTTTTATCGGCAGAAAAATGCGTTTAAGGGGTGAAATTACCCCTCAAAGAAAGGCGTGTCACCACTTAATTTTTTTCTTGATACTTCGATAGTCAATTTTCCATCGCTTTAAATGAGAAGAATTTTGGTTTTGTTTCATTCGGATTGGTGAACTGCTTGTGGGTAATACTGCAAAATTGCCCCTCGACACGGCTTTCTTTGAGGGGTGATTTCACGCTTTAAAATCGTTTTTCCGCCGATCAAAAAAATCCGAGTCTAACAGTTTTCAATGCTTTATCACATTTATGAGTTTCAACAAAATACAAGGCGGGCACTCAAGTGATGATCATATGTGAGATGTGAAAGGGGGTTTCCGGAAAACCGTTTTCTCGATGTTTATGGAATCTATAGACTCTTTCAATCCTGATAGGAGGGTATTTACAAAAAAAAAACATCTATCTCAATGATAATGTAGCGAAACTAACTGCAGTTTAGTAGCAGAGCAATCGTAATATGCTTGACAAAACTATACTGTGATTGGTATGTCAATAAACTATCCGAACTATGCCGACTTTCATTTTACCATCTATTTATATGGATAATTGTCGCAAATAAAGTTTACAACTGTAGAGACAGTTTCGACCGACTGCCAAACGTCTTTGGACCAAACTTTTTTTTGGAATCGTTTCCTTAGTCCGCCACTGCTCCAAATCATATAGTCGGACATTGAACAAAAGTGGCTTGGCCTGACTAAATCCGCCATTATCGGATGCCATTAAATTATTTATTGAAAAAATTGAGTATTAGGTTAGTTTAAGAATTATTTATACAATCACCATTCCATATAGTGTTTCATTTCAATGTTCCGTCGGCCAGCTCTGAATGAACAATTTTCTTGAATCGAGTGGGTTTTTTTCCTCTGCGATATACGAAAATGGTAGGTGGTTTCCCGTGAGATGCTGCATTCATTATATACACATGTCATATATAGGTATGACTCTTTGAATTTATGCAGAAAAGCGAGAAAGACCGCGCATCAAGACCGCAATTTATTATGCAATGAAAGAAGCTGCGAATGATTTTGAATGAAGCTTCCGTATGTTGATGAAAGCCGTTGGTGGCTGGAGAGGGAGAGGTCGCGCAAGCAAACGAGGGGGTTGAAGGGAGAATGCGTGTAGAGGTCAGAGAAGAGAGAGGGATAGATGCGACGATAAGGTCGACGTTGAACGGAAGAGAGGGAAATGGTAGAAGGAAGGAGGAAGAGCTTGCCCGAGGTCGAAAGTGGTTGATATAGCGACGTGAACCAGAAGCACAATTGTCGGCCATCGACCAATGATTGAGCATGCTGACGTCGTTGCGCCATGGGCCTCGTTGCTTCAAGAGAGATGGAGGGATGCTGGTAACCAGACTCTGTAGTTTCCACAAAAAAAATGGCCAATCATTGCGCACCAAATGTATTCCTCCAGTCAGAAGATCCGATGGTCTTTTCCCCACCAAGATAAGCAGCGACATCATCCAAAGCTAGCGATAGCTATAAAGTGCATAGGTATAAAGTACAGCGCACAGTTCTAGCATCGCGAAAAAGTTCGTCTATCGTATCTGAGGACTGGAATAAATTCAGCCACGCATTCAGCCACGCATTCAGCCTCGAGATATTTTCTCTTACATATTTGCCACACTAGGATTCGCTTCTTTTCCTTGGACCAAGGGGGTGTGGATAAGAAATTCGAAAGATCAAAATTCAGAAGGACCGAAATGTCGAATTCAGTAATGACGAACGTTGCAATATAGATAGATCAATTCGATGGATAGCCTGTAAAATAGTTAATCGAAATTGTGAATGCAAAAATCTCGAAGTTGATTTATAGCGAAAACAAATGTCAGATTTAACAAAATAACGAGAGATATAGTATCGATTCGCCTTATATATACCCCAAACAATTTAAGACTTTAAATCGTCGAATTGCAAATATTACGACAGTTTACAATTTCGAATTCATGAAAGCAAAGGGCCAAAGAGTCGATCAGTTAAAATGGCGAGGGGTCAAAAAGGCGAACGGTTTGGACAGCGAAAACAATGGAACAATGTATCGAGAAGTATATACGTTACTAGCGCTTCAGAGTAACGTTGGCAGATGACGCTCGCGGTCAGTCGGGTCGGGCAGCCATGCCATGTTCGCCTTTTCGTCATTTAGGAATTCGCCATTTCGGACCATCGATCATTTGCGTTACTGACATCTACACATTCGAAGTTCGTAATCTCGATCTATGGCTTTTTGCTATACACGGTATTACGAATATTAGATACTCGCTTCTATCTATTTCGGGGATATGAATGTTGTAGTTTGTTCGAATCTGTATTTTTATGACTCAAACTGCAGACTATCTAAATATGTTCTCGAATAAATGAGTTCTCGGATAAATAATCCTTTGGCCTAATAGTTATTGGATTTTGTCATCGGTCAACGGATAAAATTACGAATACTTTAACCGTCGTTATTTTGGGAGTTCATAATTCTGTCATTTCGACATCTTTGTCAATGCTCTGGACATTCTAATGATTCAAGAGATGGCCGGCATGCGGACAGTAGCATTCACTGCGCATCAAATAGCCTCGTACAAGGAGTAGATGCACTCAGCTATTCACTAATTTTTTCGTTGAAGATCAAAGCTGCACGCTGCTATGGCATTTTTTAAGTACATTCCGTATGCAATGTGTACATTTAGCAGGGCAGTGCCGCCAGCCCAGCTGGAAAGCGCCATTTTTCCGGTCTATTTTTTGAGGATTTGGTAGAAAATTCAACAAAGTAATCCATGACCCATTATTGATTGGTACTTTGACTGCACGATATATAAAAGAATTATATGACAATGAATGATTAATGTCTGTGTACATTGTTTAGTTGGAAATACACGTTTCTCTTGTCTGCATAATTACCCCATGGATTGACGTATCTGTAAATCCAAGAAGATTCTTGTAGAGCAATGTTATAGTTGTCGTCTGTTGAATAAAATTTCGCGTGTTAAATGTTTATAAAAAATGTTCTCAATTGGACAATGATAGAATGGCTTCAAAGACTAGAGAATCTATTTCCGCAGATAGTAGAAAAACTGCGTTAAAAATATAAAAAAATGTCGAATCGTGCGAGTCGTCTCGAACAATTTAATTCCGAAAAAAGCGTCCTAAGCTACCGGCAACTCCACTCCGTTCGCGCGCGTCCACACTAATCCTCGAACCCCGTCTCTAATTGGTATTCCGATATATTTTTTTCAAGGCACACACAAGTGCGTCCGATAAGCTGCAACAAAAAAAATCGATCTTTCGAAAATTATAAAGGCAAATGCACCATTCAAATATAGGTATACAGGTTGTGGTGATCGACGATGTATTTCATTTCCAAGCTTTAAGGAGTTACTCAACATCCCCAAGCGAACGAGCTTGATTAGTTTTTGTTCTTCTCTACTCCTCTTCCTCCTGTGATGAGCTTTAGCTGTAATTGTAAGCTGTCAAGGTTTCATGGTACCTACCAACTATTTCCTACCTCCATTTTCGACTGCCATCAGACTTAAGAAACGGGACAAAACGTGTGTTTCGTCCAGCCCACAGATCCGCAAGTTCAATAGCATCCCTCATTTAACATCTCATCAGCATCGGCTCTAAAACCTTTCGCGCATGTTCCATCAATTTCACAAACGAATCTATTTTTTCCCGCGAGAGTCTTTTCCATCAGATACGTTTAAATCTTGACATCGCGAAATTTTTTTTTTCCATACGTAGTTAACAATGCCTATTCACTTGAAAAGCAGATTATCCGAAAAACATGCAAAGGCTCCCGATCGTCTCGATATCTCGAGCATTATCAGCGGCGTAGTATTTTCGACCGAATTTTATTCGATACGTCAGTATCACATCTCGTTTGCGTCTAGTATCAACTCTCTTCTCGTATCGGCTCCAATCGTGCCTGCGGTAAAATGCACCCGGTGGTAGTCAATTCAATATAACAAATCAAATTCACGCAACGACGTTGAGATTTCCATTTCCCCGACATGCTCCTGCACGTCGGTGGTAGTCCAAACAAATATCAATTTTCGAATAATCATTTCACGCCCTACGCTGCTGGTTCTCTGGATCTAAAGTATTTCAGGATTTTGCTCATCCGTCCAATTCCACAGTCTTCATTCGAATTACCCCACATAATTCGGACGACTCATTACCTACCGTTCCGACCGTACGTCTACCCTCGAATGTCGAGCATTGCGGTAAACATTTCGCATAAACGTTTATCCGCGCGCGTATTACTCCAAGATAAACCATCACGTCGAATGACTCGCGCCTCGAGTCTATCTAATTTTGTCGACAGAGAATTCCCCGTCGGCCCGACGGCATCGTTCCGACGGCCTAAAATACGCAATTACCGGAAAATGTAATTCGTCCAATTGCGGTTACGAACGACCAGTGAAATTGGAGTCTGGTGAAGAGAGCATGTCAATTAGGCAACGGTGTCGATATCTCGGAGACTTTACGGAGAAAATCGGCGCGTATCCAAAGTACGACGATTAGTACAAAGGTCGAATGGGAAGTCCGGAGAAGGAAATTGGAGCCGGAGTTATATGACGTTTCGAAACTTGTTCAGCTACGCCTCCAGAAATCGAAATTAGTTTGTCTTGCCTACATACATTCACACACTCATACATACATACATACATACATACATATATATATATGTATGTATGTATATATATATATATATATATATATATATATATATATATATATATATTTATAAAACGGTACTTATCGGTACCAAAATCGACCCCCAGCGGTACATACCGGGACATTTGTCACATACGGGGACGGACCCGGTATTTTTTTAGATTAAACGGATGATGCGGGGACCGGTCCCAATTTCGTTTAACGGTTATTAGTAGGACCTTGCATGTGTGGATGAGAGGTATTTATGGGGACCACGGCCCGGTAAAAGACATAGAGGCAAATGCACGAACTTTGGCTGAAAGCATAAATGAAAATAGGCAAAGGCAGCATGTAGTACGCGAATGATAATAAAATTTTAACAATGTTCGCGGAAATCATAAAATTCATTGCGTTACTTGATAATTTAATTTTTGAATTGTTGTTCACTGAACAGAAAAAGTTCAGAAAAATTCTCAAATAATATTAATTATAATGTTACTTTTAAAAAATATGAATACAATTAATATGATAGGTTTTTAACCCTTCGTTGAAACAGTTATATTTGGCTACGATTTTCATTCGCTTCGTGAATTTGGAAAGGTAGATAAAGTATTCGGATAGTACTTCATTCACCTGGCATAAACAAGCCTTCAGTGGGTTTTTATTGAAAATAATCGGGGAACCACTTTAAAAATATCGATATGTTTGTGTAACTGAAATTAGAAAAATATGAAATGAAATAATTTTGAAAAATATTTTGAAAATTTCAATTTCGTGAAAGTAAGCATTTCACTAAAAATCCATCCGCGTCACAATGACCCACTGTATCGACGTAGGGTTCATTCTGAATACAAAATAATACCCAAAACAAGCATCGTGGGAAAGAAAATAATAGATTAACATGAGATATAGTTTATTTATTCAATCCTCTTTTATCTACCTATTTAAAATGTATCCATTTAAAATAATAGATCAGTTACACCGACCGCGGAAACCCAATGCGCGTATTCTTTTTCAAATTGTCATAATATTGATATTTTCATCAAATTATTAGCCCAGTACAATTGACGTATTACTAAGGGCTATGCATAACCTTGATGTTAAACAACAGATCGATACTATATATTTTTTTTGTCTCAGGTATTGGGATGGTAAGGTCGATCTTTCGCACATAGATAGGACATAGTCTCGACATGGCACCGTTTTTTTATTGCAATATATATATAAACAACGTAATCATTTATTGCAACGTAGTATCATTTTATTGCAATATATATATAAACAACGTAATCATTGGTATTTCATCTCAGGGCTGTAGCCTCCGCACGGTTCGGTGGCGTAAATGATTCCGGTAAGTGGATTCATCTAAAGTAAAAATTTGAAAAATATACTTTTAGTACAATGGTAAAGCGACAAACTTACCGGATATTTTTCGAAATTTTCAAAATTACCCAAATTCCACTGTTTTTAAAGAAAAGGTCGATTGTCGACCCAAAATAACGACTTTGAACGTTTATTATTAATAAACGAAGGAACATATGAAAAAATCATCCGGTCAGTCGATTGAATATGATATAAAGTATGTCCAATCCAAATTCCAAAGTAAATCGGACGATTAGATTTTGAGATATGACGTACGCAAAATTGCGAAGTATGCTTTCGAGATAAACGCAAGGGAAGAAACCGTAGTAAATCCACTTTTCCGTATAAATGTTTAATTCTGCTCAATATCTTCGGTGATTCTTTACGGTTTCGGGTACGGGCAATACGAATAGGACACTTATTTTGTTCTAGAATCGTTTTTTTGGATATAAACAATTTAATTATTGCAATGACGAATGTGACAAAAAAGTACATTCTGTAGAAAAAAAGTGTGAAACAAAATCTGTTACTTTTTTAAATGACAATGAAAAGATCTCTTTCAAGGGACAAAACGACGAGCAAGAGGTAATGCGATTTATTTTCGTCACTTATATCTCCATTACCAATATAAAATATAGCTCAAATTAACCATTTTTTATTTAAAATTTCTATCTATGAAATGCACTCTTTCGTCCCGATTGCTATTTGAAAAATTTAATCGCAAGAAAATTCTTTTTATCTTTCGAAAATCACAATTATTTTTCGTACCTTCAATCTGCGATTCCTGCACCACGTAACAATCAAACAGCCTGGTTGTGCAAAGTCAATGCCCTTAGAAACCATACATTGTATCGCGCGGCGTTAGAGCCGAGCCGTAACGCAACGGGACGTTCTGACCTGCTCCACTAAAAACGTCATAGCTCGGGCAATTTTTGGAATTTTTACAACATTTTTGAACCAATTCAAAGTCAAGACTCTATGCAATAAGAAAATAAAATAAACCAACAATCGATTTTTTTAAATTCCAAGATTAAGCACATCCCCGAATGTACTTATGAAACAAGCTCTCGATCGCGATCGTGCAAATTGTGGTCCTGATCTGTACCTCTGGGGAAAAAAAATTGGATACTGTACGACAGCGTGTAATGGTATATATCGGTACCTCTCTAGTTTCGTAATGGATAATACGGGGACCGAACGAGTTGTGGTCCTGAAATATACCTTTACGAAACAGAACAGTTTGACAGTGTACGTCCGCGTGTAATGGCTTATATCGGTACCGTTCTCGTTTCCTAATGGATAATACGGGGACCGAACGGGTTGTGGTCCTGAAAAATACCTTTACGAAAAAGAATAGCTTGATAGTGTACGTCCGCGTGTAATGGTATATGTCGGTACCAACTCTATGTCCTAATGGATGATAGGGGGGCCAGGCGGATGATTCTATGTTTATGGTTCCAGTATGCACCTTTAGGAGTAAGAATAGTTTCGACATGTACATCTCCGCGTAATGATACAAAACGGTACCATTGGAATGTCGTATCGGTCAATATGGGGACATTGGACTCTCTTCAAATGATTGGTACTACTTTGTACCATTACACGTAGATATATACATAGCAATTATTTCCACTACAAGAGTGCATTTTGGGACCGCAATTTGTTTACGAATATCCGTTTGGACCCTAAATTATCCATCACAAAACTTCGGAATACCAGTATATCCCATAACACGCGAACGTACGCAATCGAACAGTTCTGTTTCCAAAAAGTACGTTTCACGACAATAAGTAACTTGATTGCTGGGTGAGCCGTGACTCAATATTTTGTTCCGAGGCTTAGTATAATATTCAAATTAAAACTATCTATTATCTTCTGTCTGTACTCAATGGCTAATAATGTTTTCCTATCGAGGACTGTATTAGAGTAACTAATACATTTTTCCACAACGTTATCCACTCAGTGCCGAATATACATTTATTATTCATTAAAGTCATTATTTTTGTTTGATAAAATTCTGAGGGACTGTAAAAATGTCAAAAAATTGTGGTAAAAGTTTAAATATAGTGTGTATGATGATTCATAAAACATCCCAAAAAAGCAAAAACAACAGCTGTCATATGGGCTGACCCGGTTAATGTTTCAAAGCTGGACATTTAGAATTGGTGCTCTAATAAACGCATCACTATTTTCTTCGAACGTCATTTTTCTTCGTTTTTGCCGTTTCATTGTCAGTTGAGTCTGTGGATTTAAAAAATCAGAAGCTTCATTACTTTGTAAGAAAAAAATTCATTTTTTTGCCATTTTCACGTATTTCCCTCTTTTTTTTCAAAATTTATAAGTTCTTCGCTGAAAGGGTACACAAATATTCGATAAACATTCCAAAGATTGAATAAAAGTATGATGGGAGTTTCTTGAAACTGCAAAGCCAAGACCATAGCACTCGTTAAGACCCCCACGTGTGAGCAAAATGCACCTTTATAGGAAAAAAAAAGTTTCGATGGATCGACGTGAAGTCGTACGAAGTCGTACCAGTCATTTCAGTGGACTCCATTGCCCCCCTATTGACCTATACGACATTTCAAATGGTACCGTTTTGTACCATTACGCGTATATGTACACGTCGAAATTATTCTTTCGCGTAAAGGTGCATGCTGGAACCACAAATCATACAATCATCTGCCTGGTCCCCGTATCATCCATTAGGGAATAGAGCCGGTACCGACATATACCATTACACGCGGTCGTACAGTATCAATTTTTTCCCTAGAGGTGTAGATCAGGACCACAAGTTGCACGATCGCAACAGAGCTTGTTTCATCAGTACGTCCGGGGATATGCATAACGTTGGAATTTAAAAAAATCGATTTTTGGTTTATTTTATTTTCTTATTGCATAGTTTTGAGTTTGAAAAATTGACCGAGTTATGACGATTTTAGTGGAGCAGGTCAGAACGTCCCGTTGCCATACGGTTCTAGAGCTGCCCGGTACAATGTATGGTTTCTAAGGGCATTGATATGAATTTGTCCAATCCGGCTGTTCGATTGTTACAGGGTGCAGGAATCGCAGACTGGAGGTATGAAAAATAAATGTGATTTGCGAACGATTAAAGGCACTTTCTTGCGATTAAATTTTTCAAATAACAATTGGGACGAAAGAATGCACTTAATGGATAGAAATGTTTAAAAATATGTTTAATTTCAGCTCTGTTAGTAATGGAGATATGTGGCGAAAATTAATCGCATTACCTTTCACTCATCGTTCCGTCGTTCTCACAAAAATGTTCCTCGTTCATATTTCCATTATACTAATGGAGCTAGAAAAAAAACGAGACCTTTTTTATACTCAATTAAAAAAGAAACATATTTTGTTTCAAACTTTCTTCTACAAAATGTACTTTTTGGTCACAATCGTCATTGTAATAATTAAATTGTTTATAACGCATAAACGATTCTAGAACAAAATAAAAGTCCTATTCGTATTGCCCGTATCCGAAACCATAAGGAAGCACCGAAAATAATGAGCAGTCCTAAACATTTATACGAAAACTGTATACGGAAAAAGTGGATTTAGTACGTTTTCTTTTCTTGCGTTTATCTCGAAAGTATACTTTGCAATTTGGCGTACATCATATCTCAAAATCTAACCGTCCGATTTACTTCCAATTTGGATTGGACATATTTTATAACATATTTAATCGACTGACCGGATGATTGTTCCATATGTTTCTTCATTTATTAATAAACGTTCAAAGTCGTTATTTTTGGTCGACAATTGACTTTTTCTTTAAAAACAGTGCAATTTAGGCCATTTTCAAAATTTTGAAAAAATATCCTGTGAGTTTGTAGCTTTAACATTGTATTAAAAGTATATTTTTCCATTTTTTACTTCAGATGAATCCACTTACCGGAATCATGTACGCGACTAAGCCCAGCGGGGGCTACAGCCTTGAGATGAAATAACAATAATTAGGTTGTATATATATATTTTGCAATAAGAAATAACGGGTGACATTTCGAGACTATGTATTATCTGTGTGTGAAAGACCGATTTTATCATCCCAATACCTGAGACGAAAAAAGTCTGCAGCGGATCTTTGTGACCCTGATGTGAGACGAAAAAGCGTGCAGTGGGTCTTTGTGACCCGGATGAATTTTTCGTAAAATGCTCCTTTTCACGAAATTGAAATTTTCAAATTATTTTTTTAAATTATTTCATTCGATACCGGGCATTTAAGTATTTTTGTTGTTTATTTCAAATAGTTAGGGACAATTAATTACTTGAAATAATGAATTCATAATAATAATATTTAACATCGGAAAAGAAAATGTTATTGTTTTCGCTAATATTCAATAATATTAATTAATAACGTTTCACATTTGCCAAGTGCATCCAACTGTTTCAGCATGAACCCACTCATTTTCTTGCAATATTCCTGGACCCACCAAGTAACAGTACGTATAAAAATTGGTCCTACTATTAACCGTTTTACATATAAACTTTAAAACCGATTTTATTACCCTTATTCGGATGTACATGTCAATGCGGATACTTTTGTACACTTATAAATGCTATTGTACATCTAAGTATACGTTTGTTGAAATATGTACATTCGGTCCCGACAAGTACCGTTTTATAAATATATATATATATATATATATATATATATATATATATATATATATGTCTAAGGCAGGAACTTGTGCGGTGGTATATATATTTCAAAGTGGCATGAACCCGGTACACCGTTGCTCCCGCTGCAGTGGTTGGAATCTTCGAAATGCGAGCTGGTGATTTACGTGGGCGTCCTGTGCTTTATATATGCGCCGTTGTGATTAATATTTCGCATGCACTACACTGTGCACGGTGCCGTTCTATGTTCTTTATATTCGGAATTCGGGCTGTACGTCGGGCTTGGTGTGGGCGCCGGGGGGGGGGGGGGGGGGCATCAAAATCTAAGACCTATGCCGCTTGTTCTGGCGCATATTCGTTGGTGAACAACGTCTGTGTGAGAAATGAAAGGAAAGAATGGAGGATCATGAATGAATTACTGCTGCTTTGATGCTTGACGGGCTCGCAAGCTCAGTCATCAACTCTCTCGCGTAGGCATTTGCTACCTGCACACTAACAAATATTTACCGGCATTCACACACACACACGCGTTTATATATCCATATGTATATTCAGCTCTCCCACGGAGAGAAGATTGCAAAAAATATGTGGTATATTCATGAAATATCCTCGAGACTCACTGTGCGAGAGAGATCCTAATTCAGGATCATTACTTGCCCGATTCGGAAAAAATGGAGCTCTCGCGAGCGACGAGGCGGAGCTGGACAGGGAGAATGAAAGCTTTGAAGTATAAGGATGAGAGACAAAAAAGGTTAACGGGAAAGAACGGGAGATAGAGATTCTCGCTTTCGATCAACTTCCCAAGAAATATGTACATACACACACACACACGCGCGCGCGCGCGCGCCCACACGCACATATATATATATACACATAGGTGTATAAGTACGATAAGAAAAATCGGAATTCGATTGAATTTCTTTCCGCTAGCTTGCGTCTACTTCTGTGATGCCATTGGCTGTCTTGGCTTTCGGATAAAAGCTTCTTCTCACTCTAGCATGCTCTCCCTCTCTCTCTCTCTCTCTCTCTCTCTCTCTCTCTCTCTCTCTCTCTCTTTCTTTCTCTTTCTCTCCCTACCGCATTGACGTGCCCGCGCACGTTACTTCGGGAATGTTATACTCGAGATGCGATTGGAAAAGCTAGTCGGGTGTGGCCGCTGCCTTGAAAGCGAAAGATTTTCTCTCGCGAAATTAATCGACCTCAACGAAAAAGAGGGGGGTGGGGGGTGCTGGAGGAAGATTTAATATCTTTGGAAAAACGATCAACGGCGGACCTGGAAATCATTTTTTTAAACCGCGTTATGATCTCGGAATTGCGAATCTCGGGTTTGTGATTGCGAAAAAAATTAATAGTCGCATTCAGCTTGGGTAGGAATGTCGAAAGACGTATTTCATAAAAATGCTTGAACGTAGGGCGGTTTCAGGGAACAGCTACTTTCAAGCATACGCCCTAAAGTTGAAATGTCTGTCAATTCCTTTCGAATTAGTGTTCTGCTATGTCGAACACGATTGCGTGTTGCAAGATGTTTTTTTTACGGCGAGCTAATTATTTTATAAATTAAAAATAAACAAATTTAAAAATAGCTATGAATCGTTCTTATTCTTTTTTTCTCGGTATTTTGGAAAAACGTTTTTGGATACAATATAAGTAGCTTCCGTAAATCTGAATGTGGTGAAAGGTTGAATTTTTTCATTCGCCGTCTACGATTTATGGCGCTTTGTAAATGACCTCTCTCTGTTTTTTAAATTAGCTAAACGGAATTTTATTGCGCAAAGATACCATATTTCCACTCATACTTATCAGCTCTCGGTCCGAGTAATTTTCATGACGTCACAGCGTTCGATAAAGAAAGTTTTCGATAAAAACTTTCTTTATCGAAAGTTTCGATAAAGAAAGATAAAGAAAGAAAGTTGCGAATCAAAAAAATTTTTTGATTCGCAACTTTCAGAGAAGGCACGACATGTATTGCGTAAGAAGCAGGTCGATACTTGGGAGACAAAGAACTTTATTTTCCTGATCGATCAATATAATCTTGCCGAAGCAGATAATGATTATATCGGCAAACCCACTTGTAAACACTCGTCTCCGCGGTTGATTTTATGCCCTTCCAGCGAACCGCCTTGTACTGATTTTCAAGATTGAAAAAAATGTTAAGCTCGGTTAGCCGAGATTATGCGGCAAAAGTATCCGGATAAGGTCCGGTATGTGTGGACGATGATTATTCGTCGATGTAGATAAATGGATTTATCCGATTAAAGTTGATACCAGCACAATGAAATAATCGAGCCTGTTGGAACGAGAATCTTTTTATCTGTTCAAAAACAATTTAAATATACAATACAATCTGAATGCATAAATCGCGAGCCGTATGGTTCGAGGTTTAAAAAAAGCAATGAATATTATTAATCTTGCTACTTGGAACTACCGAAACTTTCATAATGGTAGTTCAACCAACCATTGATTGAATTAACAATACACTAATTGCGACCCCCCCCCCCCCCTCTTACACTGATCGGATTAATGCAGGAAACATCGATGCGCGAATCCAATAAAAGCGATAATTGCGGATCCTTAATAAGGATTTGAAATTTTCGAAGGCCTTATGTACCTTTGCAATAAAATGTATTTTTCCATTTTATTAGCTTAAACGATGGGTAAACATCCCAAGAATTATATGCTTCAAAGAAAAATGGTTTCGAAACTGCTAACCCGTTTTTCTTGGAACGATGCTTTCAAAATCGGGCAGACTCGTAACTCTTCCAATTTGCAAACGATTAACTTCAAATTTCAATTGTAACTTCTTAGATAGAGTTTCTAGCGAAGTACACACAATGTTTACGATAGATAAACAATGACGGTTTTTTTTAAAGAAATAAAGGCTGTTTTTTAGTCGAAAGGGCGATGTTTTTTTTTTCAAAATGATTCCAAATTTGAAAAAACGAATACTTTGTAATAATCGTGTATACTTCATCAGCAAAACTCATGTAGATTACGAAAAAAAGTCTTGCTCTAAGTGCCCATGTGCATCTTTAACGAGGGCCTAAAAAGGATGTTCTCTTTTTACCGGCCACTGGACTGCCATTTAATATTTTTTTTTTGGAAAATGGAAAATTTATTATATTACCTAAATATGTGTAAAATAAACCCTCCAAACCTCATTTCCATTAGTTTATTAGTATTTGAGAAAAAAAATCCCGGACGAGCCTTGTTTTTCGACCATCTAAAGGTATATAAGGCCTTGATTCAAGTTTATTGAGGCTTTTTTGTATCGTAAGTATTTAGTAAGTTACTCGCAAGCGGCCAAGTTCAAAAGTGACTGTTTGCTTTCGAGAGGCCACTCCCGCAGCCATCATCAAGTTTCATAAAACATCGTCCAGCGTTATCAATATTTGAATATGAACGTTGACGTCGTAAAGGATTGGTCCTTGTCCTGATCGTCTGCATTTTGTGGTAAAGACCATGAGGCCCCAAAATGAAGCGAAAAAGAGCAAACTTCCGAATCAGCTGAAAGAACTATGTGTAGTTCTCTTTGCAAGCTCGTACGACTTCACCAATGTAGAGATGAAAGGTGGAATGAGAGAGAGAGAGAGAGAGAGAGAGACTTGTTTGCCTCCAACATTCATTTCACTGAAATTCTGAAACCCCGGAGAAACTAGTACATTGCTGTGTATTTGAGCAAAGGGCTATGAGAAGCGGCGTGTTCACATTAAGGGTGGCTTTACTCCAGCTATTGTTTTCAAAAGTCCCTGAATTGCTTTACTTTGCATATCTTCTCGGTTACCAAAGACGTCGCATACCTCTAGCGCACACTTCCGTTCCTTCGAGAAGCCAATACCCGCGACTCTGTTCCACTCTCACCATTTCACTTATTTTTCATCCCTCTCCTGCGAGTGTACGCATGATCTATTTGTTGCTCCTACATGTACGTATATTTCCTGTTAACCTACCTCGAGTGCGTTCGGTGAAGGACGTAAAAATTTCTTGACAACTTCAAACAAGTTTACCAGTGTTCTTAGAAATTGCGGCAAGCGGCGTTTTCACTTATCCTTTCAAGACGTTCGCGTCATTTGCATTTTAATGAAAAGTGCTGTTGCGCGTCGTGCTGGTACAGCTAAACGAGGAAGAGCGAGGGATGGGAATGGCGGTTGTGCTTTGCTTTTAATTCATCCAATTATTTTGCATGCGATCGCTAGATATATGGCTATAATATTAAATAAGCGTTTGTGGCAGATACAGTCATGCCGTTGCGCTCAAGCATACTCATTAACGTGGCCCGCTAACATTTGGCTAAATGTTGCGTCTATTAGTCATATTCGCGCAGGAAAATTATTTTCGCGTGGAACGCCGAAATAAAACGTTGTCAAGGGAAAAATAGTGGGAACGCAAGCTTTCTTTACGTTTATCATGGAAGATTTGGCTAAAACAGCTCTGAAGCAGTCTTACTAAGGCGATAGAAATAAAGAGGGTAGCATATAATGAGGAAGAAGAGTTTAAATAGTTCAGGTAGTCATCATTCGGCTGCTTATGACGAAACTGCCTTTCGCCACCATTCAATAAGGCATTTATTTCATTCGATGCGGAAGCGGCATTGGAGCTGTCATCAACTGTCGTATGATTAGAGTCAACGGTTTCACAACATTCTATGACTGACTGGGTTGCTCGTATTGCTAAGAAGGGACATAAAGCTGCTCTTGTCTCTAGGAAGGAACGTAAGGCTGCGCATGTTTTGAGGAAGGGACATAAGGCTTCCAATGTTTTTTGGAAGGAACATTAGGCTCCACATGTTTTTAGAAAGGAACACAAGGCTCATGCTCCTAGAAAGGGACATAAGTCTGCTCATGTTCCTAGGAAGGAACATAAGGCTGCTTATGTCCCTGAGAAGAACATGAGGCTGCTCATGTTCTGGGGAACGATTATGAGCAGCCTTGACGACATCTAGAGATGCTCAATATTGGTAGAGCACTAGGAAGTGCTCCAGCAATATAACCCAAACAGAGGTGGACAGGCAGGCAGAGAGAATGCGATTCACCTGCCTCGGCAATTCATATTGCACCAGCTGATAATCAGAAGATTAGGATACAAGCATTGGAATATATGCGTCTTATATTGAAGCGTGGAAGTAATAATACTTCTTACCTATATGCGAACTCATGGAAGTAACATTTTCGTATCTCATTTGATTCTTGCACTAATTCCTAGCTTTTACCTTTCCTCTTCATGTTTTGTCCCCTGCCAACACATTTCGCTAAATCCCCTGTCTCACTGAACAGACTCTAAAGTTCATATTTAAAATGCCGACGCTACAATGTGTGTCCACGTTATTTGTATAAAAGCGAGACGCAGCTGAATCGAGGCTATACCTACTCGTATGAAATACTTCATTATCGACGATGTTCTTGACTTTCGAGCATTCGATGTATCCCATCGCGATTGATCGCAGTGTACCCTTGGTTGGAAGTAACTTTTCAATTTTTCATCCCGGGAAATGAGAGTATAAAAGCTTGAGAACACTTCTATAATACAGGACCGAAAACCAGAGCTTTGTAGCCGATGAAAGCACACACGATCCACGTAGCACAATCAAATGCAGCACGTCAATGTTCAAACAATACGTATAACCCGTAAAAGAGTTGTTTACTCTCAGTTCAATAGGAACGGGTGCGTTTCGCACTGTCGTTTATTCCCTGGTAAGCGTCGTCGATTAGTCGCTGTTATTCGTTTTCCGCTTTCATCAGTCCCTTTCCCAATCTCGCCTCTCTCTCTCTCTCTCTCTCTCTCTCTCTCTCTCTCCCTCCCCCCCCCACTTTCGCCTTCTGTCTCGCTTTCCGGTCAGAGCTTTTTCGCTTTCCATTCCAATTGTTGATCTTCCTTTTTTTCCTAGTTCATTTTTTCATCGTTGAGGGTGTTGAGTGGGCTTTCAAACTGCACGAGATACATTTTACGAAAAAGCTGTTTTCCGTCGGCCGGGCGAGGATCGTGATTAAAATAGCAACGACTATCATTCATTATGTTCGCTGTATTTGTATTTAATATTTGATAGCATTCCGTTAAGAGAACGTCGCTTCCCCATTAATCAAAAGTATTAATGTGCGATCGATATTGAATATTTAGTCGATTAAATTGTAGTAGCTACCCTCGGGGACACGGTAATAACTAAACAGTGATCGCGTCTCTTGTATTCTGAAAAACGATTATTCTCGGTATGCTCTGTAACAGGAAAAGTTCCGGCATGAAACTGCGGGTGGAATATTTCGCTATATAAACGGAACATGCTTTATCGAATCATTTCGGCAGTATTTACTGAGTCATTCCACAAACATTTGCCGGCTCATTTGGCAGCGTTTGTCCAGCTGTTTCACTATTGCAGAACCATCAATATTGAGTTATCGTGTTTAAGGCAGAGAACGGTTAATTTATAACAAAGAAACGAAGAGACACGTCTGCGAGATTGCTTTCGCGCCTTGCTCGTCGATGAACTATATCAACACTCAATTAATTATCTGTCGGTTTTATAGCTTTCAAAAGACATTGACATTAGAAAATGTTTGGTACATTTGACTCGGTGTAGCGTGTACACACCCTAAAACATTTAGCTCTGCAAAAAGGCACATTTGCTTTTCTCTCGCAGACCGGTACCTCTCACGGTTTGCCCACGGAATATTAAACAGCAAAGAAAAAAATAATCTGGCGCCCGTATTCCATATAATTATGTTAATTGAAGCGAGCAAACGTGAATAAAATGTTTTTCGTGCTAAAGTGGATGCTCGAGTGGTGTATGGTTATTTCATTCGTCTCATGCGAACACGTCACAATTTCATCAATTTCATATATTTTTATTCGCGCGAAGCCGAATTTAAACGCGAGGCTGTTTCATTTATGGCGAAAGTTTCTTCTAATTTTTTTCTCCGCGTACTCAGCCGGTCTGAATGTTAGCCGAACCGTCGACATCACCGGGGCAGAGTGCACAGGAAAAAAAGAGGGTTACGTCGTTAGTCGGGGGGCATAAAATATTTACGCGCTCGTCGAGGATAAACTAAATATGCCTCCCAAGTGGCGGTACAAGTGCGTGCGTAGACTCAGCACCCTTCGGATACGTACTGAAAAAATCTGTCAGGATATCAGGTGAGCCTAAGAAGGGGAGGGTTGTGGGTGCTCCACGGGACTTGCACCTTTTAATTATACTCGTATGCTCACGACGACGTGCTATGTTGAGGAGAAAGTAAGAGCGCGCGCGAGAGAGAGAGAGAGAGAGAGGGGGGTAGATAGTTGCTGGGAAAGAGAGAAAGATGAAAAGTTGTCGTCTTTTAAGTATCGCACGCAATTAAGCCAGAGATTATTTTTCCTAATTACTTTTAATTACACCCACGCTATGTATACGCATTCATGCGAGTGAAAGTCTATGGGATAAACTGTATTTTGGCTGATGTGCGCATAGCTTTTATGCAGCTTCAAACCTTTCTAACGAGCATCCATAACCCTCCGAAGAGGCGTAGTCGCACTCCAATGTTCGAAAAAATGTTTGAACTCTTTAAATGATTTGATTAAGGTACGTCACAATTAACAAAAAAGAGGTAAAAAAGCTCATTCTTCCTAGTAGGAAAAGTGGTATTTTTTCGGTTTAGTCACCGCATCGGTAGTCACGTCGATTTTATTTTATCGGCAGAAGTCGACGCTATTCCGGCTTGCGTGGTCTCGAAGTTACAGAAACAACACCGCAATTATAAAAAATTGGTCTTAATGCCAAATTCTCTGTGTATTTTATATCAGTCCACATTCGCATGCTTGCTCATGCACGTTCCAGTCATAATGTCCAGCAACGATAGCAGATGGTTCTCATGCGCTTACTTTATATATATATATACTTATTATCTGCGTTTCTTCCGAACTTAACGAATATATGTCCCGCATTATGCATACACGAAAAATAGATTACAAATATTTTTCCTTTCGGAATGCCACGAGCAATTCTGGATGGGCGAATAGACCGAAAAGGTGCGTGTGTGTGTGTGTGTGTGTGTGTGTGTGTGTGTGTGTGTGAGAGAGAGAGAGAGAGAGAGAGAGAGAGAGAGAGAGAGAGAGAGAGAGAGAGAGAGAGAGAGAGAGAGAGAGAGAGAGAGAGATAGAGAGAGAGAGGTACTTTATGCAGGTACCCTGCAACATGGTGCGTTATATCAAGCAACCCTCGCCGCTACAGCGGTGGAGCGTCTCCAGATTTTTTCTTCATGTGCCTGGATGGTTGGGGTGCGCGGTAAAGGATCGTGAAAGGGTAGCGCATAATCCGCCATTGTTGGATGGTCCCCAGACATCCAGTCGCGAATATATCTCGCACAGGAATGTCTTTTATCCCGAAAAATGCACAAGTTTATTTGAGTATGCCATGGCCTCATGATCCTGGGCTTGAAATTCTCTGGCTATGCATACTCTAGGTAAGAAATGGTCTATTACCGGAATAATATTGAATATGGTGCTAGAATCTCGAAGTTGGAATTCCAGTTTGGAATTCTTTCGCAGAAGCTGCTACAATATATTTTTGGAGCTCCACGATAGTCCTCGTGATCCAGTGAAATCTATTTGGACTGTCAGTGCAAAGCAGGTATGGCTAGTATGCTTTGAAGCTAGGATATTCCAAAAATAAGACTGCCAGCTGCAAAATGAAGATTACAGCCGGATTTTGAGGTAGTCGAGGTACCAACGAACCAAAGTACGATATTCAATATTCATGAGGAGCACGAATCATGCGCAATTAGGACTCGATCGAGCTGAATCTGGTTGCAAAAGTAAAGGAGTGCGGGTGCAAATGTATACATACGTATATGCGTGTAGCCGAGGCTAATAACGTGGCGAGTTAATTACATCCGTACACTGTGGCGAGCTTGTTTAACAACCCCTCTCGGCTGCTCAGTAGAACTTAGGGGTGGCTCCGGCAGCTTGCCAGGCTGACCGTAAGTTGGTCTCGTTACATCTTCGTGCGGGTTGCTCTTTTTGCTAAGACCCGGCATTCCTGAATGTGTCTAGCGATCGCGTTTGAACTATCGCGAAGCCTACTGTTATGTTGAAAGACGCAGAAAAAAGTACATATATTAAAATCGGTGGTATATCCGTTTTTTTTTCAAATTGCAGATCACATACGATGCAACGCGCATCGATGGTTGGTACGACTTGCAGGGAAACGTTGAATTTCCCAATGTGTCCCTCTTTCTTACAGAACTCATGGGGGTATGTGGGTCGGAATAATGACTACTAATTAAATGCGAACAATTTCCGTAGCCGCTATGAGAATTTTAAGTTGCAGCAACAGGAGTTTCCTTTGTACGCAGCATAAAGGCTTTACCAGTACAATGAAGTCTTCTTTTAACAATGACGGGTTTGCTCGTCGGCATTTTTTTCTCTTACGTTGCGCAGTTGAAGACGGAAAAGAGAACTATATTACACAGTACGGTAATACGCAAGGCTTTGAAGGGTTGTAATACCTTGCTCGTAATGCGTATATTCAACCCCGATACCGCATACGAGATATGGGTGCTCGTCGGTTGCTTGTTGGACATATTGGAATCCGCAAGCGTAAGCCATACAAACCCTGCTACACACAGGCAGGAAAGCACCTACGCAGCTAGGCAGTGAAAGAAAAAAATTGTTCCTCAGACAAGGGCCTGTATAATTAGGTAACCGGACGATAGCATTCACGGGACTGCCACGCATAAACGCCGAAGGCACGCGAGCTGTTTGCGTATGCGATATAGTTCAGCAGTGAGTACGCGCGTCATATCGCAGACGTAGCGCGTAAATGAGAAGTCCGTGTAACAAGGAAGTATATGTAGATATACAACGTGGAACAGGTCGGACCAACATTGAGAGTAGTACCAGAGTTAATCCTATCCCCGCAGGGCTCAATCCGACGAGCGGAGGATAGGTTGAGGGAGCTCAGGACCCATTTGTGCCATTTTCCATGTACGAGGAAAGAGAGAGAGGGCTCGGAGAGTCCATTATAAGATCCCGGGTAACCTGGGTTTTCCGCCATTCGCATTTCACGTTACCGCCCAGATGACGGCTTTTAACGGACATAGGAGCCTCTCGTACGTCACTTATTCAAGCGTAAAAGTGCCCCGATAACAACATA
Organism: Ophion costatus; assembly: GCA_951751655.1. Lineage (NCBI taxonomy): Eukaryota > Metazoa > Arthropoda > Insecta > Hymenoptera > Ichneumonidae > Ophion > Ophion costatus. Next base: position 27,411,657 of record OX632361.1, read on the forward strand.
GTCAGAAACTCGCTAGAAATTCGTCCATTCGAGTGCACGTAATATGAAATGAGGGTACCTACAAATGGTGCATAAGAGTGGAGTTAAATCCCGGTTGATGGTAGCACCAACGATTAGGGAGGCTCCCTCGCGATGTGGCTTATTTATTCTTAGCTCTACTGTCGCGTAGATTGCTCTCCAGCAGCGGGGCTAATTTTTCTACCTTTCCGGTTATAGTAAGCCGTTTCGGACCGATGAATATTCTACTGATTGTAGGGAATATAGCACCCAGTCGGTGCAGTGGAGATTCCGTTGTCTTTTTTATTGACGCGAGCAACAGCGTCGCAAATATTAAAATGATGAGGATTACATAATTGTACGTGTAAAAAAGTGGGTGTAAAAGATAGAGGGAGAGTTGGAAGCAATTTCAAAAGGGAAGCTTGGGAGTCCGATGATCCTAGCTATGTTTGTCGGACGTGCCGAAGAAGGATGATCTTTGGATTTATCTTGCGGAACCTTGCAACATCGCATACTATATTCCGAATTTGCCTATCTGCGTTCACCGCCATCGGTATCCGGTGAGCTCAACCAGTACAGATCTGGTGGACTGTGAAGACCAGTTTATTCAACGAGGTATGTGCTCCGAAGATCTAACAAGATGCGCGCGTATACGAGGATTTTCGATTTTGCCCGGAGGTATACTTTCCTGGCAACGAGAAGTATAGTTCTCTTGAGGTCAAGCGAATCTGATGTCTTTCCTTTCGAAGGAGGATTGAAGCACTGAATCCCAAGAGGAAAACGAATTCGTCGAGAGAAAATCAAGATGAAAATCCATGCTCCTTTAGTCATGTAAAAAGGTATAAATTAATAGTGAAGATTAAGCATTTTTTTTGTAATAAAAAATATTAAGATTCCATGTCCAGCAATTCGTCAGGGTTCAAAGTGCTTGTCGGGGGAGCGTCTTGAAATGGGTGTATTTTTCAGCGTTGACGAGCGCGTTGCATTATTTTTATTTAGTTGTCTTATTTTGTGAATTTATTTGTGCAGAGTTATTTGTACACGTCCGGCTTATCTGTAAAAACTTTCGGCCGATGATTCGATCGACGGAAGCTAAAATTTAGGGACCCGCCTCTTAGAATAACACCTGTGACGGCTTATCTCACGGGCAATGATTCGGCGATTTCAATCTTTGTGGAGATTACTTTTTTTCGCCTGTACCGGTGAGACAAATATCTTTCAATCAGCATTCCGTGCGTATAAATTGATGAGGTGCGTTCACGGTTGGGCATACGAGATCGTGATGTTCTCACAGTCCATTTTACTGGGTCTGCTGGCTCTCGGGGCCGTGCAAACGCAGGCAGTCACCGAAGATTCGGTCGGCCAGTGGAAAAACAGCTTTATCTATCAGGTATATCCGAGGAGTTTTAAGGACAGCGATGGAGATGGCGTTGGTGATTTGAACGGTATCACAAGCAAACTTGAACACATCGCTGATTTGGGTATAGCTGCACTATGGATTTCACCCTTTTATCCAAGCCCAATGGTTGATTTCGGCTACGATGTCTCCAATTTCATCGACGTCGATCCCATATTCGGCACTCTGGCTGATTTTGACCGACTCGTCACGAAAGCCAAGTCACTCGGACTAAAGGTCCTTCTCGACTTCGTGCCAAATCACAGTTCCCATCAGCACGAATGGTTCAAGAAGAGTGTCCAAGGAATTGCACCCTTCGACGAGTATTACATCTGGGAAAATGGTACGGTGGTAAGCGGTATAAGGCAACCACCCAACAATTGGGTGAGTGCGTTTGGAGGATCCGCATGGGAATGGAACGATCAGAGAGGTCAGTACTACCTCCATCAGTTTGCCGCTGAGCAGCCAGATTTAAATTATCGCAATTTCGGAGTCGAGAATGAAATGAAAGATGTGATAAGATTCTGGTTGAAACGGGGCGTCGACGGTTTTCGAATCGACGCGATAAATCACATGTACGAGAATGAGGGACTACTCGATGAACCTATTATTCCTGGAACGGGACTTCCCGCGGGCGACTATGACACGCTTGATCATATTTACACGAAAAATCTCGATGAAACGTATTTGATGTTGCGAAAATGGCGTGATCTCTGCGACGCTGAGACATCTTCGGGTGCCAAAATACTTTTCCTCACTGAGGTTTACGGCTCGAATAAAGTTGTTATGAAGTACTATCATTACGGTTCCAATGCACCGTTGAACTTTATGTTCATGGGTGAATTGAACAACGGCTCGCGGCACATTGATTACAAGCGTGTCATCGACCGATGGCTCAACGAAATGCCCAAGGGCCAGATGGCTAATTGGGTCACAGGAAATCACGATCAGCGACGCGTTACCGAAAGATTTGGCGTCACGAGAGCCGATCAGATGTCTATGCTCGCCGCTGTGCTCCCTGGCGTTGGAATCGTTTACAACGGTGACGAGATTGGCATGGAAGACGTAAATATCTCGTGGGAGGATACGGTTGACCCTTCTGGTTGCAAGGCCGGCCCCGATCGCTATCAATACAAGTCCAGAGATCCTGAAAGGACGCCGTTCCAATGGGACGCTTCAACAAGTGCCGGCTTCTCTAAGAACATCAAGACGTGGCTTCCGGTGCATTCGAACTACAAGACACTGAACTTAGCAGTGCAAAAACATCAGACGGTATCCCATTACTCGGTATTTAAGAAACTCGTGGCGCTGAAAAAGCAGCCGATAATGGTGAACGGTAGTTTGGAAACGATTCTAGTGGGTGATCATGTATTTGCCGTTGTGCGAAGGTTTAATGCTGAAGTTGTCGTTCTTCTCATCAACTTGTCGGAATCAAATGTCATCGTAGACGTTAGAAGTTGGCTAAATGTTCCGTCGCAATTGGTTGTCTATACCGCGAGCGTATACTCGAACATTGTTCCTGGTGTAACTATGGACACAACCAAACTCGACATACCGGGCGCTGCTTCCATCGTACTATCTCTACAATAGACATATTGTAAGCTGTTTTTATTTGTATCAATTCGACAGATCTCAGCACTGTAGTTTCGAAAGACGAATAAATCTTTCTACTTCATCGATATTCGGCGGACATATAAAAAGATTATAATTTTTTGACAAATATATGATGTCTCAATTATTCTTCTAATTTTTCAGCGTTTTTAACTTACTATATTCGGCTGTAGGGGTTGCTAGAAGGCGTTACTTTTTTTACAGCCGTTTCACAGCAGCTTGCCTCCATGTTTGTACCTTATATTAAAATAAAAATATCCGTACTTTTCAAATAAATAATACATTTTATTGATACATTAAAATGTCGATCATTTCGAGACATCCTATACTACAAGTAGATTTGATGATCGTTGCCATCGCGGTGAAATAAATATTGCCAAAGTCAGGGCACGGTGACGTTCTTTGTTGTTTCGAATAATCATCCTTCATCATTACAACGTGACCTTGTGCCCAACGAAATTCTTCTGGTGCGTCAGAAATCTGACAGCTACATAACTTCGGGTGAACATATCTTCCATCCGAATGTCTATAAGCCTTCCACCATGTTTGTCTTCCAAGCCGTATACCTTTCTACGATATGGATCAAACGTGAGACTCTGGATACGAGCCCCACATTCCTTAAGGCTTCGCATATCCTCGCGTAAATCCCTTCGAGATTTACCTGAGTCCCTGAAAAATGTGGCCTTTCCATATTGCACAGTATCCTAGACGATTGAGCAAGGTATTCTTGCGATTTCCGTCCATATACGTTCACGGCTGCTCTCGTGTATTTTCCTATTCTCCCGCTTTCGTCTTTCCTGCCATTGAACGAACTATTCGATCTCGGCCTTCGATCGTACTGGCTGCTCTTCGAGACGTACGATGGAGAAATCTAGGGATGATAATGTCTTGCCAGAATCAATATGCGGTTGGCTTCCGTGCATGAATTTATTTTCCCCACAGGTAAAAACCTACTATTAACATTCGAATATATAGGTACAAAAAATAACTTGAAGATGAAAATTTTCCACAGGCCTGCCTCTTCTAGCTTGGCTAGTTCGGATTGCTACCAGTCATCATGAAACTGGTATTTCCAAGCCTAGAATACGTACAGTGGTCAAGGACTAAAAAACACAATCTTCTGGTTACAAGCACTCGAGGATTGGAGTAGACGTACTTTGTTGTGGCGAAAGAATGTGATTTTTTTGCGAAATATTGCTGGTGCACTTTAAAATCTTTGTGTAGACGAGGATCAGTGTCTATGTAAGTGGGTAGGAAAGAGGAAGGGGGTCACGTTCGAAGCATGATCGAATCGCACGTCGAAGCGCGGCATTTTTTGCGCTGTTCAAGAAAAACTCTTCCGGTGTCTTATCTCGTTGAAATGCGATAGGAACGGCGCGGCACTTGTTGCAGTGATTGTTAGTTCAAGGGCATCGAGAAGCCAACCATTTTCCCGACGCTCAGTGCCTATAAATTGAGCTGCTACGATCACGATTAAGCATATACGGCGAAAATGTTGTCAAGGTCGTTTTTACTGTGTGTTCTTGCCTTTGGGGCGGTGCGTGTTGAAGGTGCCACCGATGGTTCAATCGAATGGTGGAAGGACACCTTTATTTACCAAATCTATCCGAGGAGCTTCAAGGACAGCAACGGAGACGGCGTGGGTGATTTGAACGGTATTACGAGTAAACTGGAACATCTCGCCGATTTGGGAGTCAGCGCACTATGGATATCACCGATGTATCCGAGCCCGATGGTCGATTTCGGCTACGACATCTCTAATTTCACTGACGTGGATCCAGTGTTCGGCACTCTGGCCGACTTTGACAAGCTCGTCGCGAAAGCCAAGACCCTCGGACTCAAGGTACTTCTCGACTTTGTGCCGAACCACACTTCGGACGAACACCCATGGTTCAAGAAGAGTATCCAAAACATCAAACCGTACGACGAGTATTACACTTGGAAAAATGGTACGGTAGTGAACGGAACCAGGCGACCACCCAACAATTGGTTAAGCACGTTTGCGGGATCCGCTTGGAAATGGAACGATCAAAGAGGTCAGTACTATCTCCATCAGTTCGCCAGTGGACAGCCAGACCTGAACTACCGCAATCCGGCCCTTGTCCAAGAGATGAAAAATGCATTGACCTTCTGGTTCAAACGTGGTGTCGATGGTTTTCGAATCGACGCGATAAATCATATGTTCGAAGACGCCAAATTTCCCGACGAACCTGTGATACCTGGAACGGGCCTACCCGCGGACGACTACGACACCCTTTATCATCCGTACACGAAAAATCTTCACGAAACTTATCTGATGCTGCAGCAATGGCGTGAACTCGCCGATGCTATCGCACCAGCGGGACCCAAAAAAATTCTTCTCACCGAGGCATACGCAACTACGGATCTGGTTGCTAAGTACTTCAACTATGGCTCGAACGTACCGTTCAACTTTATGTTCATGGGTGACTTGAACAACCGCTCGCGACACGTGGACTTCAAACGCGCCATCGATGACTGGTTCAATCACATGCCACCGGGTCGGTCGGCTAATTGGGTCGTAGGCAATCACGATCAACGACGTGTAACGGAAAGATTTGGCCTTAAGAGGGCCGATCAGCTCTCGATGCTCGCCGCTGCCCTTCCTGGTGTGGGGGTCATTTACAACGGTGACGAAATCGGCATGGAAGACGTGTGGCTTTCGTACAACGACACCGTGGATCCTGCCGGATGCAACGCTGGACCCGATCGGTATAATCTCAAATCAAGAGATCCGCAGAGAACACCGTTCCAATGGGACGACACGACAAGCGCTGGATTCTCCACAAGCAGCAAGACCTGGCTTCCGGTCCATCCAAACTATAAGACCCTAAACTTGGCCGCTCAGAAAAAGCAAGCTGTATCGCATTACTCCATATTCAAGAAACTCGTCGTACTGAAAAAACAGCCGATCATGGTCAATGGTACTACGGAAACAATTCTCGTGGGTGACAATGTATTGGCGGTTGTGCGAAGACTCAAAGCTGACGTTGTTGTTCTCCTCGTCAACTTTTCGGAATCAAGCGTCGTCGTCGATGTTAGGAGCTGGCTAAATATTCCTTCGAGTTTGACAATCTATACCGCCAGTCTAGACTCGAAGTTAGGCTCCGGTTCGACTGTAAATACAGCATCACTCAATATACCAGGGGCTGCGTCGATAATGTTATCGAGCCAGAAAGCCGTCTTCGACACTTTTGCCAAGTACCATCTGTACTAATATGTTGATTATTTCCATGGCGAAGGAAACGATCGACGTTTTATTGTCAAACAATGTTAAATCACACTATTGACGAATAATCGTTGTGCTGTGTTTCGTAAGCAAGAAACAAAAATCGATGTATATCATGTATTATTTGTATGCGTAGTAATTACCTACAATTCCTTATTTCCATTATTTAATTTCCATCTCGTGCGTGAAGTTTTTGGGTTCAGTGAAATTCTACTCGTTTGTCGTATTCCATTATTGTTAGGCTACATACGTGAAGCCGTCTGCGAGGGAAAGGAAATAAAGTAATGCGAAAGTAGTCGAATAACTTGCTATTTTTATTCTATGTACGGTATTTTTTATTTTAACTTGATAATTTCGTACACTGCTATCACAGGGCACGTCAAATTATCGTACAATTATAATATTTCACGTAGTCGACCGAGTAGTCGTCAAGTCCCTAGGGATCATCATGGTTACACATTAAATAAGTATTTTAAGATGAAAATCAGTCGTCCGTGCAGGTCTATGATATTTTGGCGGCCAGAAGGTATTTACTATGTTATATTATATTGCCACACTTGTAAGTATACGTATTGAAGAATAATCAAATCAAATATATTCAGCTACAGTGCCTGTCTGCGATTTCGGCCGAATCCTTCATGTAGAGGTTTAAATGAACCTTGTCATATCCCGGGTGATTTGAGAATGTCTGGGGACTTGTGTAAGGTAAGTTTATCCCCAAGTTATCAATGAGAATCTTAGTTTTGCATTTAACACAGAAAATTACAATTTTATGCTAATTTCAACGAGTTCTCATACATGGCGGTTACCAGTTTAGCAATGTAAACACTCTGCCGATTAATCGCCGCGCTTGTCGATAACTGGGACAAGGTAGGTAAACAAAACATCCCATGAATCGAATATTAATCTATAGAAAATCAGAAACGAAAGAGTCTGTCCGCAATTAGCATTGTCTGAAGAATCCACGGACCAGTAAGCGTCATACATACTATATATTCGCTATAGTAAACAAATATGCATATTATATAAATAAACATTGTTGATTACTGGGTCGTGAAAATGTCCATAACTGGGTACGTCCCCGAAATAGGCGAACACCATTCGATCGAAAAAAAATTTAAAAAATTTAATCATAAAATACTTGTTTACAATAATTTAAAATAAATAAAAATTATACTAACAGCCGCAATTAGTTTTATTTCCTACATTAATACAGTTGTATGCAAGATAAATAGTATGTCTTAACGGACAACACCACTGTGGCCCCCTGTTTTTTTGCCATTTTTCAAGAATTTTTTTTGTGGGAAAGAAGAGATATTCGAAAAAAATTTTTTTTGTTTTGTTCGTTGTTTATTGAAGATACATAAAAAAAAAATTTCAAATTTTTCACGCCCCATCGTGACGCTGGGGAAGCTCCCGCGTCAGGTACTGTTGCCTCTGCAGTGGTTCGCGGCACGCAGCAGAACTTTCTTCAAAGTCGATCTGAAAAAAAATACCGAGTGTTTTCGTTAATAATATGATATTTTGAAGAGAAGTACATAGGAATTTGAAAAAAATTGATTTTTAAAAAATAGGCACGCTTTTGAAATGAAAAGACGATTTTCGAGCAAAATTTCTCGTCGAAAATAGGCTATAACTTTTTTTATTATTGAGATATCGAAAAAATCCTATGTACTTCTTTAGATAATCTAGTTTTAGTGATGCAGTCCAAATTTGAAGTCGATCGGATAAAAATTGCTCGAGTTCTGCTGCGTGCCGCACTCAAAAAAGTGGTTTTGAGAAAAACGCGTTCAAAGTTTTAGGTATGTTAATTTATGCGATAAATTGGAAAAAATTTTTTTTACCTCAAATCAGCGATGCCGGCACCATATAGCTGGCCTTCAAAAGCAAATCATTGTCCCTAGTATCTTTTCTCGAACTTGTAGACTGCTCTTCTTACCTCTTTTGCAGCGTCTGTGAGCGAGCGCTTCGCCAGCTCGATCCGCGCTGCGTCGGTTTGAACGCAAAAATTGAAACAATTTGGGCCGATAGTTATCCCCAACGTCTCCAAAACTTTCATGAGGCTTCTCAGGCCATCATTGAATAATAATACCGCGATATCAGCTGCAATATCGACGATTTTTTTGCTCCCGGACTGACACTTGGGGGCTATTGCCCAAACTGACTTGTTGTAGCTTTCATTGTTGCTTTGCGTGAAGCCGCCTAAACAACGCTGCAGCAAATCGTCTCTGCTCAAATTTTCGAAGACTGGCGTAATTGCCTCCAATACTTCCTCAGGAAGAGGCGGCTTATGGCGATATTCAGAAATATTACCGCTTGCGACGGCTCGCTGCCACGAACACCACGACTCGGCTCCCTCTGGGCAATCGTCATGTTGTGGCTCACTACCTGTGGATATTTTATGTTTGATAGTTGCCCAAATTGCCTTCCCCATTTTTTCAACATCATCGCTGTTCCTCCGAATAGCCAAGCCGTAATATGTGCTCAACTCGTCAATCAATTTTCCGGTGAGCTTTCCTCTGCCAGACAATCCTTTTTGTTTTTTCACGATTTCGCGGAGGCGCGTCCCCATACGTTTTTGGACATGATCGATGCACTCTTTTTTTTATATCTCGAAACCGTCGTATGGATCGCTATTCGATATACCTGCCGACCCTGAGGCGCGCAGTTGCGCGGGACCCCGAGCGTCACGGAGCGCTGCACCGCTCCACAAAATATTCAATATCTCCGAAAATAATTATTTTTTCGACCTGGGTCCAACGGCATCTTAATCTTAAATGTATTTTAGATTTTTCTAGATGGTTCTCAAAAAATCGATTTTTTGGAGCCGTCACAGTGGTGTTGTCCGTTAATCGACTTGTCAAATGTTCGAAATGGAAGGCAAAAAGTATGTGACCTTCGATTTTGTTGAAACGCATATATGTGATAAAGCATTGAAAATTATTACACGCGTATTTTTTCCTATCTGCGGAAAAACGGTTTTAAGTAGGGAACCCCTCAAAGAAAGGCGTTCCGAAGGGTGGATTTGCAGTTTCAGGAAAAAACTAAGAATCTTCTAATATGAAGTGATGCAAAATACAGAACTACAGGAGTGTTGAAAAAATGTGAATAACGGGTGACACCCATTTCTTTGAGGTGTCATTTCCCTTAAATTTCGTTTAAAGTTCGGTACCTTGGCTTGTAATTTTACCAGTATACTGGAATTAATTTTTACTTGATTATACGCGAAAATTTGTTAATTGTTATGAACTCGGGTTCGTGAAAGGAACACCTTGAGGTGACTATTACCAGGCCAACTACCTTGGACAATGGAAATCGTCCATCTTTGTGAATATTTAAAAACTCCACATAGATCTGCTGCATATATGAGGATAATATATTAATAAAATCTTAAAAACTCAATTTTACCGATAAACCATAGATATTAAAACTACAATCTGTACACATAAAAAAATAATATATAACTATGGATTAAAGAATGGCTCTAGGTTTGATCCTTTCTACCTATTGAATGGAGTTCGTCGTATAACCGGACCGGCGTTATTGATATGGCGACCATTATTATGCTCACCTAAACGAAAACAATGCAACTATTACAAAATGCACTCCGAACGTCGAAAGCATTGCTGATTTTCTGTCATTTAAATTTATCGGAGAAATCACAGATACTCATAATTTTTCTGGGAAAATTATTCTTTTTCTCATGGTGACCGTGAAAGATATCTATTGATTCTTATCTTTCTAATGCGGTACACACGTTCGTACATGGAACTGGACTTTCTACAAAGAGGGAGATAGGAAAGTTTATAAATTCTTTTCACCTCTTATCAGCGAATCGAGTAATGCCACTTAGATCTACAGAATCGATTACTCAGACGATTTGTCATTGCAAACTTTTCATGATATAAAATGAGCAACTGCGACCACGGTGTTCAATTGTAGTAAACATGTTGGCGAGGTTGCTCGTAGTGTTTTTTGTGGCCTCCGGGGTCGTCCTCATCGATGCGATAGACAAAGACGCGAAAGAATGGTGGACGGATGGATTCATCTATCAGATCTATCCGAGAAGCTTCAAGGACAGCGATGGAGATGGTGTCGGTGACTTGAACGGCATCACGAGTAAGCTCGAACACTTGGCTGATTTGAACGTGAGTGCACTCTGGATATCACCGATTTATACGAGCCCGATGGCCGATTTTGGCTACGACATATCAAACTTCACGGACATCGATCCAATTTTCGGCAATCTCAACGATTTCACCAAACTCACAGCAAAAGCCAAATCTCTGGGACTCAAAGTACTCTTGGACTTTGTACCGAATCACAGCTCCAACGAACATTCTTGGTTCAAGAAAAGTATCCAGAAGATAAAGCCCTACGACGAATACTACATATGGCGAGACGCAAAATTAGTGAATGGAACAAGGAAACCACCGAACAATTGGTTGAGTCGATTTGGCGGATCCGCTTGGGAATGGAATGCTCAGAGAGGCCAATACTACTTGCACCAGTTCGTTACTGGACAACCCGACTTGAACTATCATAGTAAGGCACTTGATCAAGAAATGAAGAATGCTTTGACTTTCTGGCTGGATCGCGGCGTCGACGGCTTCCGCGTTGATGCAATCAACTTCATGTTTGAGGACGGGAGGTACCTCGACGAGCCAGAAGTGCCCGGAACAAACCTTCCTCCGGACGACTGGGAAACCTTGAATCACATCTACACGATAGACCAGAACGCCACTTACTCGGTTGTGCAATCATGGCGCGAACTTTTGGACGCTCATGCGAAGCAAGCTCAGACCGGATCGAAGATTCTCCTCACCGAAGCGTACACCATACTGCCTCGGGTTATGAAATACTATAGCTACGGTGTGGACGCCCCTATGAATTTCATGTTCATGAGCGATTTGAACAACAATTCGCGTGCTATTGATTTCAAACGTCAAATCGACAGCTGGATTAACGCTACGCCCGAGGGCTCCTTGCCTAACTGGGTGGTCGGAAATCATGACAATCATCGGGCGGCATCACGATTTGGCGTCAAGCGAGCAGATCAGCTCTCCATGCTCTGTGCCGTGCTCCCAGGCATCGGAATCATTTACAACGGTGATGAGATCGGCATGGAAGATATGTGGCTATCATACAGTGAGACGGTTGATCCTGCCGGGTGTATCGCTGGACCTAGCAGATATCACTTGGCGTCTCGGGATCCCGAGAGAACTCCATATCAGTGGGATGCGACAGTCAGCGCCGGTTTTTCCACGAGCAACAAAACCTGGCTTCCCGTCAATCCCAACTACAAAACTCTCAACCTTGCAACCCAAAAGAAGGCGGTCGTCTCGCACTACTCTGTATTCAAGAAACTTGTGGCATTGAAGAAGCGACCGATAATGAGCGCAGGCAGAACCGAAGTCATTCTCGTTACCGAAAATGTTTTGGGTGTTGTTCGAAGGCTGCCTGGGACTTCACCTGTTGTACTCCTGATCAATTTTTCGGAATCAGACGTGAGGATTGATGCCAATGCCTGGATGAATATTCCGAAGCAATTGACTGTCGACGTTGCTAGCGTGGATTCGAAAATCTCCGCAGGTACCATCGTCAACACCGCAGCAATCCAGTTGCCGGGAGCAGCTTCCATAATTCTCTCGTAGGGAGACTTAGAATCCTTCAAGGGATTAAAGAAATCTGTCATATGTCACGAGACTATCGTATTATGTATGAATTAATAAACATTGATCGAACACGTATTTTTCCCTTATTCCTCATATTCGTAAGCCATGTTGTTGTTTCTCCACGTTGGTAATTTACGAATCTTCTAAACAATACAACAAGAATAAAAGCTTCGAGAATTATGTGTTATCCGATTTCGCTTTATTGCATAATCTTGAACATATAAATCATATCTTATCAAGCGAATCACTAGTATTTTTCATTCATTGCTTTCGAAGTCCTTCGATTTCTCAATCTTCGTATAATAGTATTTAGAGATATTCACAGAAGTCATTGGGGAACGATTGATGGAGACGAACAAATTTAGAATTTCTTGCATCCCTGCGGAAAAAATTTGTCGAGTACGATCTTTTGTGCAAGATCAGTATTTGACAAGTCAATGAGGTTCTTTGGATTTTCCGCTTCCATACGCAGAGCAATGGCGCGAGGCCCATCGAGCGACGCTTTTATGTGCTACGTATTTCGAGAAGTTTGAAAGAGATTAATGGAGCTGCATCAAGCGATGAAAATCGAATCTATATCAGCTTTGCATAGTTAATTAATTTGAGTCCAAATGCTCGTGTAAATTTTGGCACCTACAAATTTGATTCTTAAAGTGTGAGGATCAGCAATTTTTTGTCTCACATCGGAACATGCTGTAATTTTTAATATATGATATGATAGTAACCAACTTATTCTACAAATATATCTTTCGTCAATAGCCTAATAAATGTTTCAAAATACATGAGTTTCTATATTCCCCATCCAACTAACAAAATTTTCGCAGAAAATTTCGCAATAATTAAAATTATTGCTAAATAAAAAACTTCCTACCCAGAAGATATAGTGACTGTTAAAAATGTCCTACCCAGTTAAATAAAGAATTCCCTACCCAGAAAATGTAGTGATTTTTAAAACGAAATTGAGTTACTAAGGATATTTTTTAATTTGGCTATTTTTATGCGGTTATTTCCTCAGAATGAGTGAATAAAAAAATCTTTAACATTAATGAGCGATGGATATTCCTCAATTATTGTAGAGTCTTTGAACGTACTTATTTGGACTTATTTACCATCGATTTTCTTCGCGCTACGTTTAGTACAAACAAACTCGATAGTAAATAAGTTATGGTACCGAGGCCGTAAAAATGAATATTTACTCCCTACGAGAGCATAGCATAGATATCTGATATATCTTATCTCCTCTTATTGTTAGCTGGCAAACTACCGTACTGTATACCTACGTACATTGAAGGCCGGTTTCGAAGTGTTGTTCCACTAATAATCAACAAATTGCAAGGCGACAGTTTGTTTGTTTCATATTCTCGAGCTTTTTATAAATCGTTTTCGAACCGTATAAATGGAGACGCTGCAGCTAGAAAGGAGTACAGTATACGACATGATGTCACACCAATTATTACTGTGCCTGTTTGGGCTTGTGATTCTGAGTGTCGACGGAGCTAGTAAAGAGCCGAAGGAATGGTGGAAAGATAGTTTCATATACCAAATATATACGAGAAGTTTCAAGGACAGCGATGGTGACGGTATTGGCGATTTGAACGGTATTACCAGCAAACTCGAATACTTGGTCGATCTGAACGTAAGCGCATTGCTGATTTCGCCCATCTACACGAGTCCTATGGGGGATTTTAGTGACGACATAGCGAACTACACCGAAGTAGATCAGGTCTACGGCAATCTGAGTGATTTCGCTAATCTAACTGCGAAAGCCAAGTCACTCGGGCTTAAAGTACTATTGGACTTTGTGCCGAACCACAGCTCGGACCTGCATCCCTGGTTTCAGAAGAGTATTCAGAAGATCGAGCCCTACGACGATTACTACATATGGCAAGACGCTCAATTGGTAAATGGCACAAAGGAGCCGCCGAACAACTGGTTGAGCGTGCATGGAGGATCCGCTTGGGAATGGAATTCAGCAAGAGGTCAGTACTATTACCACCAGTTTGCCGTTGGACAACCGGACTTGAACTATCGCAGCGCCGCCCTTGATCTTGAGATGCAGAAGGTTTTAACGTTCTGGCTGGATAACGGGGTCGATGGTTTTCGGATCAATGAAATCGACAAGCTGTTCGAAGATTCCGGTCTCTTGGACGAGCCAGAGCTAATTGGACACGGGCTCCCGACGGATAACTACGATACTCTAGATCACATCTACACGAAGGACCTCAATGATACTTATCTCATGCTGAAATCTTGGCGCAAACTGATTGACGCTCACTCGAAAAAAGCCAGCAAGGGTGAACCGAAGATGCTTCTCACCGCCGCTTCCACATCTTTTCCTTTGACAATGCAGTACTTCGAGGCTGGTTCCGATGCACCTCTCAATTTAATGTTCGTGTCCCATTTGAACAATAAATCGCGTACATTAGATTTTAAGCTTCTGATCGACCGTTGGATGAACGCGATGCCGAAGGGACACTCGGCCAATTGGGTGGTTGGTACCAGTGACAACCATCGGGTCGCCACGAGACTCGGTTGCAAGCGGGCCGATCAGCTCTCCATGCTTGCCGCACTCCTTCCTGGTGCAGGTATTATCTACAATGGCGACGAGATTGGGATGGAGGACACGTGGTTGTCGTACAACGACACGGTCGACCCTGTCGGGTGTAACGCCGGACCTGCGAGATACAATCTAAAGTCTCGCGATCCCGAGCGAACTCCGTTCCAGTGGGATGCGACTGTGAGCGCGGGTTTCTCCACCAGTAACAAGACGTGGCTTCCCGTTAATCCGAACTACAAGTCCCTCAATTTGGCAATGCAGAAAGCGACACCGATTTCACATTACTCCGTATTCAAGAAACTTGTTAAATTGAAGAGGCAACCGGTCATGAAGACTGGTAGCATGGAAGTCATTCTTGTCGATGAGGAAGTCCTGGGGGTCGTCCGCAGAGAGCCCGCACTTGGCCTCGTGGCTCTGCTAATTAATTTTTCCGAATCGACTATGGTCGTTGACGCCAGAACTTGGATGAACATCCCTAAACAGTTATTCGTTTATGCCTCGAGTACAAATTCGGGAATCCCGTCCGGTGTCAACATGGACACAACGGTTCTCAATTTGCCTGGCGCCGCGTCGGTTATACTTTCCTCCGAGGAAGAGACTTTTTGAACTCACAGATCAAAACGAGCAGAGCCGGTTCGACTCACGCAAGTCGACAAGAATCTTAGTAGCGGCGGTTCAATCTTCGAATAGGCTTGAATAGTAACTACGAATCAATGACGAACATTATTCTAACCAATATTATCTAGATCCAGAAATAAAATATGAACCGTTCGGTGAAACCTCTTGTTCACGCCTGGTTACATTTCCGTGCATGGTCAGCGATACACTTTCCTAATCCAATGATGAGTCCGATGTAAATAATTCTCCGTGAAAATCCTACGCTTACGTTGCAAGTCGTGAAAATTCATACTCGAATATTTTGGAAAGTAGCAGCGCGCATGTTGGTAGTCATTCCCTCTCCCCAATACAAGTTCACCTCGATACGTAGGCCAGCGCTGTTAATGCAGGAACAAAGAATTCCGGTGGTTCTGTGATACGATGTTTGTAAAACTAGGACGAGCCTCGCGAGGCATTCAACTCTAAAGTGCACCAGGAATCGACAAAACTTACGATAAAAAAATAAGCGCTTTTTAAAACCATCCCGATATATACTTTTCAGTCATTCGAGGGTGTGTTCTACGTTTGAGTATCTCATCTGGCGACAATAGCTCCATTACGTAGTAATCGAGATGCTGATCGATCGATCGAGTCGCTCGCGATAAGTAGCATCATGTATATTTCGCGGAGGGCAAGATTAAGATGTATAGAGCGCGCTGGCGGAAGTCGAGCCGGAAACCCTCGCAGCTTGAGGTGGATACTAGAGGTTTGGTATAGTGCACTATTAGGCGTGCGCTATCGTCGACACGAGCCGCAAAGTGGTTGAAGCTCGAGAGGGGAAGTGCTGGAGGTACACGCCCGCCGTCATCGTCGTCGTCGTCGTCGTCGTCTCCGCAAATGTGGGCCAGACAAGAGGGTAGTTCAATCATGTCACAGCAGAGCGAGCGAGAATGGAAATGAGCGTATACCTGAGGTGTGAGCGTGAACCGCAGCGACGGTCTATACGGCACATCCACTACAACGGTCTCTTCTATGTATTTTGACACTTTTACCACTGCGCACTATAGTCTATTCGGATATATGTGCAACGAGGCAGGCTAAGAGAATGGGGGAGTAAGAGAGAAAGGGAAAGATGGAGAAGGTGAGAGACAACAGAGCTCTGGGAGAAATGCTTGCAGGTTCTCGTGACAGCACTGTAGGAATACACACGCACAGTTTATACACATACGTGTGTATATTTATAGTCAGAACGCTCTGGCGCGCACCAATCACACTGAGTGCACATTCTTCAACTGGTCTCTCAAGCGGGCACCTAAGCGCGATACAGAGCTGCAGGAGAAATGAAAGAGCAAAGGGTGCGCTGCGCTGAGGACCTAAGGTATAAAATCGTACACGGTGAGCGTGTACGTTTCAAAAAAGCTCCATAATGCAACTCGTGTAGAATCCTTAACCTGAAACAACATCGTCGGGTGA
Source organism: Ophion costatus (assembly GCA_951751655.1). Lineage (NCBI taxonomy): Eukaryota > Metazoa > Arthropoda > Insecta > Hymenoptera > Ichneumonidae > Ophion > Ophion costatus. The sequence continues at coordinate 27,428,210 of OX632361.1, forward strand.
TTGTGACTCGTTTGTTGCACGATCTCATTCATTTCTTTACTCCTTTTTCTGCTTACTTATGAAATCCTTTTTGTCCATATAGAGCGCTTCTAGTCGCCGCCTTCAGCGCCACAATAGCGTAGAAGACCAGTCATAACTGATGGTGTCAAAAATCATATTCTTTTTCGATGAAAATTGCCACTGACGAAGCGGCTATTTTTATTCCTCGCAACCTTTTTTTTTGTCTGCTGACTGAACAACGCACTATTTTTTTGCATTTTCATCGACCATACGAAATAATCTCAGATACTCGCCAAACACATTCGACTACCAACCTCCTCAGCCAAGTCTCAGCACCCTCGCTTTCTCCTTTGCATACTCTTTCGCCACTGAAGAAGCTTGGCTTTGCCTGAGTATTGCGTCTGATTTGCCTCGAGATAACCCACCCGTCTTAATTAACCGGCGACAGCCTCTTGTTTGAGGCAAGGAGTGCAAGGCCCGCGACCTATCACACACCCGTCACACACAATATCACGACCTGAGCTCTCGTCGCGTTGCAATTTGCTCTATTACATGTTTAATCCAGACGGCTTTGCAAGTACATCCACATGTATGATACAATGTAGTGTTACCTGCCTGATAAGCAAAATGCCAAATCGAGTAATCAAATTATATGTGCCCTTCTCTAATTCAAACCTAGTAAGTGCGGTGCAACAATTTTGGATCATTAGAAAAATAGATATTGATACGACTGATATGAAGGTATACATTAATTCATACCTTTCATAAAGTTAAAAAAATACTGTTGCAACATTTTCCTTCAACGATTGAACGAACTCTCACATATAGGTATATATATTTTAATCTTCCGAGGGAATAAAAATCGATGCTCGCCGTATAAATATCGTCAATCTAGCTGCTTTAATCCATTCGGAATACATGGGTAACGGGTTGGACACCTTTGGTTTTCGATCCGGTAAACCGGTTCTGACCATATGGAAGAGATTTAGTAGTTTTCATCAAAGGCATGGAAGCGCCGCTTTCATCGTTTTAAATCCAACGAAGCATCCTCTATAGCGTTTCCATTTTTAATTGCGACCCATGATGCTTAAACTTTAAAACACACATCCTGACATGAATGCGTGTTATATCGATAGAACATTCCCGTATAAAGAGAAATATTCGTGTCCGAGAGATGGGTTTCGTTGGTTGCTTTGACGCCGAGGTAGACATGAATGAAGTTTTAAAGAAGTCCGAAGCAGATTTGAGTTATATCATAGTTTCCATTCGGTAATAAAAGTTTAAATGGCTGAATTGTACGAGTTTAAATTTAAAAAAACAATTAACGGTTTTACGTTCAACGACAAACTTAAAGCATTCGATAGGAGAAAAACTTATCTGTATGAAACAATTATTGACTTTCTGGACAGGGTCCCGTGATGGTAAACTAACGTTATACGACTTCATTATTTTACTTGTGAAGACTTCAAAGTTATTACTGCTAATGTTGTATTTGGTATAAAGCTCGGAGCCTCCGAGGGAATTGACTCGACGAGGATACTTTAGCCCGATACGATAGGAAGAGTCCTCAATGCGAGAATATTAAATTCTCTGCGAACACTTTGCTAAATTCTTTGTTCGTTCGGTACGAGCAAATTCAAACGAACTCGAGTAGATTGGAATCAATTTGTAGTTCTGTTTGAGTTTATTAAAGTAGGATAGGGGAAAGCGGTGTGGGCAGTATTCAACCACTTTCTATTGATATATCTTTGTGGATGTATTTGAATAAACTGCCTGACAACGCAGGCACGCACGACATCAACGATTATTGAATGCACCAACGAATCAAATTTACGAATGAAATTAAAACCTAATATCACGGATGAATGGTAAACTTTGCAAGATAATAATGTTTAAATGTAACAAGCTACGTTTGTCCAATATCGGTTTATTCTTTCTGCCACACGGTGTAAAACTCGGAATATCATTTTTATTTACCGTTACAAATATCACCTGCGATTAACATTCGCTTCGTTCAACCGTTAAACTGTCGGACCCATATCCGTTAATTCAATTTCGCATGTTACCGATTCGAATCGTGATACGGCTTTCATACGGTCGGTTAAAAGTATCGAGCAGCGAATTTGGCTCGTGTGAGGGGCAATCGCGTCCGGTAAATTGTGCATTTGAAAACGTTTGTTTTTTTCATAACGCCACAAATAATTTCGATATATGCTCATACCGAAATTATTACTACAGACCTGCCGAGTGCTCCAACAAATTTATTTTTAGGCACATCGGCCACCTGCGCTCTTTGGTAGAATCTCCCATTCGACAAGAAAATATGGAGCATGAAGAGAACCTTTCGGGAAATGGAATAGCGGAATTTGCAGTTGTGCGAACGGCGGTTTTCTGCGCTTTTCTACTTTGTGTCGTGGGATACAAAAGGAATAGGAGGAAACGAGCTTCATGATAAAAAGCGACGAGCTCCGAGGTACCGATGACTGGGGAACGAAAACTTTGAATGGCGCGGAGGGAGACTATAGACCGCGACCTCAAAGAAATCACATGTGCTCTGTGCTTTGATCGGTACCAAATCAGGTGCTCCTGAAATTGCTTTTGGCGCTCCATACATGCACACACTCATATAATATATATATATATATATATATGCATATGAATTCCCGCAGCGTTCGAACAACCAGCTAACTTTCGAAAAGCTTCCTTGAAGCGACAAAGCAAAATTACCTAGAACCCCATTATGGAATCAGAAGTGCCGAAATTCAATACGCTTGGATAATTATATTTGAAAACATTTTTGATACTCTTGCCAATCTGACGAGTTCAATTATAAATCCGACGCGAGTTTCGAGGCTGCCAAAGTCATGAGCCGAAAAGAAGTTCCGATTTCGAATTCTTATAGCTAATCGTACATACCAAACGCGCAGATTCGAAAATTTCCGTAGAATTTGTGCTTTTTTACTAAGTGGAAACTTGCCCGATTTGGGTAGCAAGCTAGTGAATGTCAATAGAACAATTTGTAGGAACTTGATGCTGCCAAAGTTGCCCATCATTGTCGTTGGCCCTTTTAATGTGCACGCTGGTCAGTATGGCGATGAAAACCCAATGACACGAATGAGAAACCGATACTTGGCATTAGGCGGAACGGCGAATGTGCCTTCACATACGTAATGTCGTAGCCACAAGAACGTGAGCTTTTCCATATCTGGTGATATTGGCAAGTACTAAATATCGCGGGTACTATGCCCGTGCCCTACATTCTCATGGTCGTGGAACGTTGATTTACATGCGATGACAACGTAAAACGTTTACGAAGCGCAAATGCGCATCGATACGGTTCGTACCTCGATTCGATAGTTTCCCACACCCACACGCATACGTGTATGCGCATTTCGTATGATACGAACTACCCTCGCGGAATTGAACCCCTTCTATCCGAGCGACGCTCAAACGCATATAACGCGGTCATTTTATGGCCATAGTGATCGTATATGGTGTTCTATCCGAAGTTGCATAGGAGAGACTGTCAGCTGCGAGATTGGAGACGAGGGGCGATATTGCTCCGTGAATTTTATGCGCCGGGTGAACCCAATTACAACGAATAATTTACGGGAGAATCACGAACACAAATGACGTGGAGAAGGGCATGGAAGCGGTCGATAGATACAGAAAGACCGATACGCGTCCCGTATAGACCCCACGGGGGATTTTGCCTGGACGATCCAGAGGTTCGAACAGCTGGCCCGGAGTATGAGTCGATGAAAACCGATTTTCCCAAAAAACGTCCATAAAAATACCCAACCCTTCCGTACATGCCCAGGGCGCGACACGATGCAGCGCCAGCGTATACGACCTACGATACGCCTCTTGTGTGGACTATGAGCCGGTGATAGCCGCACATGTGAATATATATATATGCGCGTGTGAGTGTGTGTGGGTGCATATTTATTTGTACGTGGGTGTGTGTGTGTGTGTGTCGAGCGAGAGCGATCGAAAGGACGTAACTCGGGGAATCTAATTCGCATAACAATATGAGTTACGCCCTTTTCGTTTATAGTCACAGTTGATACGCGATACTCGGCAAAGCTTCGACGAGCGCAGCCCCAGTTGAGACGGGAAGTGGGGAGCGGGGGTTTTAGCCGAGCCACTATTTCGGTGATTAAAGAAGATTTATACTTGCGATAGCCACGCTGAGGCAGAGTTACCGCCAATTATACCGACCGACCAACATGCTTCCACACCCTCGTTCTAAGGACTCTATTCGACTCACTTTTTCGTTCCAATCTATAGCATCGCTTGTTTATTTTCCTTGACGCGAAAAAAATTGGTTTCCATTTCGAAACTGTTTCCGGATGGATGGATATGGTGCCACTTCCGACGGAAATTCATGGACACAGGTGGCTGTTTGTTCGTAAGGGTACTCGCGATCGAGAGATTCTTTTTGCCACATACGAATCAGTTGGCTAAAATGACGAGGTCTTGGTCGCCGGCGGTTTCATTTTTTCCGGGTCCTTATATTTTTCGCAAATCGTTTTTATTCCATGTTGGGGAATCCATTATTGGAGAAGTTGGGTGGCCCAATTTTTTTATAAACAAATTACTCGACGGTAAGTCATGACACTCCAGAATTGTTTCAATTTCGCTTTGGGACCCTTCCCGAAACTTCGAAAAATGTTGTTGGGAGCTGTGCAGAATATATTCAGGGTATGCTTGTTACGATTTTCCGAAAAATGTTATCGTAACATTGTGAACGGATTTCGCGGTGCCCATCACACTGGTACAAGCGATTTGTTAAGTTCCGTGAGAGTTCTGGCGAGAAACAGGAGGCACGAGGGGATGAGGGTGGGAATGAAACGTGATCGTAAAGAAGCGCCAATGGAAGAAGAACATACTTCGAGAACGTGCAACGCCGCGAGAAAGCGACTTCGCGCCATCCCAATGCGGCTTTGCTCGAAGAATTATCGGCAAAACTTTTATTTCGAAGTGTCAGGAAAAAGCTACACACAGCATTCTCCCGTAGATTTGGTCTGGCTTAGGTGACCTCACGGCTAGCCACGTGGAAAAACGAACGTGCCACTGTTGCAAACTGCAGCTGCGGAAGCGAACACTCGCGAAATCAGCGAGTGATAGCGGTTCTTTCGCGGTTAACAGCTTTCGTAGTTCTTACTATGCGATCGGTGTGGATCCCCTAGCTCGTGTACGAGTGCTAATCCATCGGTGCGCCCGTGCAAAGCACCAACTCTTCAAAGCAACAACTTTAACGTTACACAGGGGAAAATGGACGGAAGTGGTGGCGACAAAAAAGGAACACCAATATGATCATATGGAAATGCTTAAATGATGATTCTGGCAAACGGCCCCATTTTGATACATACATTTCAGTCTGTGTCCATGAATTTTAATTTATGTACTCGTATTGATGTGTGCTAATTGAACGATGGAATAGGGCTTCCGAATGTTAAATAGAACTGGTAAGCTTTCGAGGCAAATCGGATAATTGAAGATTCTCTGCCTGTTCTCCTAGGATCGACTGCTGTTCCAGTTCGTTAAACAAAATTGAAAATATATACAGGCAAGGATAAGATAGCTGGGAATTCCAACTTTATTCACGAATCATTGTCCATCTGGGCTTCAAGAAATGTGCACATAGAACGCACATATTTCGCATACATAAACAATAAATTAACATATCGGAATTTCGTAGAGAGTTCCTGGGCGCACCCGACCAAAAACTACCATGAATGGGACAAACGGATTGAACGTTGACTGCACGAGAAAGCATCGTTGCTGATATAGATGGAAGAGCATAATATTTATCTTCTATGGTCGTCGGCCAAATCATTGTCAAGATCCTAGTGATCGTTAGGTTTATACATTAAATAAGTATTTTTAGATAATAATCAGTCGTTCGTGCAGATCTGTGATATATTGGCTTCCAGGGGGTGTTTACTCGAGAATAATCAAACAAATATATTCAGCTACGACGTCTATCTACAATTTTGGCCGACTCTTTCATTTAGAGGATAAAGTGAACCGTGTCACATCTTGGGTGATTTGATAATGCCTGGGGACTTGTGTGAGGTAATTTTATTTTCAAACTATAAATAATTATGTTAGTTTTGCGTTTAGCATCGAAAATTATAGTTTCACGCTAATTTCAACGAGTTTTTACATATGACGCTTATCGTTTCAGCAATGTAAACACTGCCGATTAATCGGTACGGTTGTCGATAACTGGGAGAAAGTAGGCAAAAAATCTTATGAATCGAATATTAATTTATAGAGAATCAGAAAAGACATTGGGTCCGTTATTTATATTCTCTGAAGAATCCACGGACCAGTGATTTTCATACACATATTCGCGATAGTCTAAAGACCTACTTATCAATAAACGTTGTTGATTATTGGGTAGTGACCATATCGATAACTTGGTATGTCTCGAACACAGGTGAACTCGATAAAAAAAATAGTACAAATGATTTAATGATAAAATAGTTGTATATCATTATTGTTTTATTAATTTTATTACACAATCAGTTTGATCTTTTTAATTAATGGAGTCGTATGTAAGAGAAATTCATGTCTCGAACTGTTTGGCAGTGTTTTAACAAAAAGCAAATAATTTGTCACTGAGTGACTAAAAATTAGTCTGCAGTCCTCTATGCAGACACAATGATGTCAATAAAGACCTACGGAAACTTTAATCAATTAGTTAAATCAGTTTAAACGCATGTGCCGATTAGTGGGACGTTCACATGGCGATGACTAGCCGAAATATGATATCAATTTATGAAATATGTTCCCTAAAACTGTACCAGGCACGAGAATTTCACAATGAAGTTATTGTTCGTAATAAAAAAACCCATTAAGAATGACTAAAAATAACTTCTACTCACTTTCCAAGTTGAGCTACATCTTATAAGTTGGCAAAGTCGAGCGATCTATTTAAAGTGATGATAACTGGACCAACAATCTTAATTTTACATATTTATTTGTACGCGGAGGATGACTGGTGATTTCGTCGCACGATACAAGAACTGAATAATAGAAAACTGAGCAGGCACCTGTGCATCGACTTTCTCACAGTTCCCTATTCGTTATTTTTTTTCGTTAAGTTTTTGTCTGCCCTTTTCGCCATGGAGAACGTCGGCAATACTCCGTGGAAACTTTTCCATCGGTATAATTCGGATATGCCTGACTCTACTTTGGAGACAGTTCAGGTATAATGGGACGTAGCGAAGGAAATGAGCAAGATTCTATATCCACTTCGAGTGTAGGTTTACCGACGCTTGTCCCAAACTGACAGCCATTTGCAACCGTCCAAAAGTTGTCACGTTTTATCCAGGCTTCCTTAAGAAATTGTTCTCCCATCTCGGGACCTGCTCACGTACGGAAGAAAAGTTATTCGACGAAAACCTTTGAGTATTCGTCTATTGATTCTGTCATGACCTAGTTCGCCACCTGCTCTCTCGTGGTCGGTCACTTTACCGCGCTGGTACAATACCGATCGGATTTTTTATTGTTCTATTTCATCGTGTATTCAGGGTGTTCCGTTGATTAACTGTGAGCACATGCACGCTAGAGGGTTGCTTAGAGCTATGCATATCTCTCAGCTATCCATAATGTATGCTTGGGTCCCCATGAGGTGTGCACAGGCGCATGTACATCCGAGTGTACTCCCGTGTACGTGGGGGAGGATGTCTCGTGAGCAAAAGGGCGAAAACAATGCGATTTGAGGCTCGACGATAATTGTGTTGGATGCCTTTGGCTGCAGGGAGTTAAAACTTTCAGGAACGAGGCATACGGCATATCGTATTTCCATATACATTTGACATGTTCCCGCTGCTGGAGCCAGTGATTCGTTCATGGTAGACAAGGATCCTAACTCTGTCGTAGCGCGCGGAGGATGAGAGGGAGCACTACCGGCGAAATCTATAACCACATTACGTGTACACACCCTTTGCTGGACCACACATTTCTCTTCGTCTCGTTCTCTTTAATCCCTTTCAGCTATCGATCAGTCTCCGTCGCTGTGCTTTTCGCCCGGTATGGTGGAACCGCAAGTGCGCTACGTGTGTGCGTGGCTGCGCATAACCGTATTAGGTCCCTTTGGAGGCGGTACGCCAGCCGAATACCAATCAGTTATGCCAATTGGCCCCAACAAAGTAATGAATGGTAATTGTCGCACAGCCTGTGTACCGCCCTTTTCCCCGTCCAATACTTCGAGGAATTCGTACATGGAAACGGCTAAATTTTCATTTCTATCACGACGTGTTTGGGATTTCACGAGCTCTTTTCTCACAGTGTACCAGGAAATAAAACATGCTGATAAAATGCTTCGCGGCGAAAAGACGGAAGGGTATGGATGTTTGTAAAGTACACGAGGCGATGTTGCTGTCGTTACAATCGTCCCCACAGGAGCCTAATATCAACCTTTCCGAAACGTCGACTGGGCCTCCGCGCAGTGTTTGTAGAGCCTTGGCTCGGGTCTTCGAAGCAGTCCCTTCTGTTAGGACAGATTGTCACGTCTGTCGTTTCACTCAACTGATTTTTCCTTGTTCTAATCTAGTACGTATAAACGTCGAATTTGGGCAGCATAAAGTCCCGCGGAAAGCCAGATTGTCGCCAATCGATCAGTATTGTTACGTCCGTGGCAAGAATTACGTGAATGGAAGACTCGTACAAATGATCTACGCTAAAAATCTTCGGCGGAGTATGTACGGGCGTTGAAACGCCCGTACATACTCGTTACGTGCTGTACATACGAATACAGATACATGGATTCTCTCTCTCTCTCTCTCTCTCTCTCTCTCTCTCTCTCTCTCTCTCTCTCTCTCTCTCTCTCTTATATATATATATATATATATATATATATATATATATATATATATATATATATATATGAGCAAAGGGCAATCATGTTATAGACATACGAGTATATATTTCGTGCGAACAGCAAATAGTAATCAGATATTTATGCGACGAAGGAAATTGTGTACGCGCTATTCGCCAATTGGTTAATCAAGGTATTGTCATTACATATCGCGAATCCGCGGATTTGCGCCCGAATTAATTCGCTTCTCTCATCCGTGTACACACTTATACGTCATGATTCCGCATCGGTCGGGGGTTCCGTTTGCGGACACGTACCTGCCGTTGTGTAACGATAATTTGTGTTATGTATCGCGTGTTATGTATGCATCACTCAGATGAGGCTTTCATGTAATTTAATATTGTTCCGCAGTTGCTGATATTTGTTTGCGCAAAAGATTTGATCGGACGCATTTTTAGACGAGAAATCCACGTTACAATGAGTACGGGTACCAATGCAATTGGGCTAAAGGGATGATCTGAGTACGATTGTCATTTCGCGCTCACTTGTTTGCACAGTGCAAATTGTTTATTATGAAAATCGAATTTCAGCGATCAAAGAGAGCGAGAGAGAGAGAGAGAGAGAACTTGAGATAATATTTGTACGCTACTGTTGAGATATGTGTATATGCCCATCGTGTACACCTATTCTCCACAGAGATTGTATCGACTACGAAGCTTCGACGTACGACCGCCGTTCTCTCGTTTCCGTTTCACCGAAAATATTGTACCTCGCCTGCTGCTCTTTTTCATGCTCGCATTCGGATAAAACGCCCGGGTTCTGGGCGAATGAATTGACAATTTACGACCCTCATATACCGTGGACTGGTGTAGGTTCTCGGAAATAACACCCACGAATATATTACAGTGTGTTTCTAGACGACTTGGCGCGAAGCGAAGACGGAATACGAATGCTTCGTCGTTTGTGCACCTCTGGAAAAACGAACTCAAAGTGTTACCCCTGTTAAATGGTAGGTTAGACTTTGCCACGGTCCCGTGCCTTCCGCGAATTGCAATAATCCACGCGGATAGTTTCGTCGTTCCATTGCTCGGAAGAGTCATCGCGTCTCGTTACAATTCCGGAATTCATGGGTGTCTCCGAATCATCCACGCATGGGGAATATGTTCTCGTCTTGTCCATCTGTGTTTTCGGATGAGGCGAGCGGGGGACGATATCGCACTCGAGGCGAAAGGAACTTCGTAAGTTGACAGATGCCGTCCACGGAGAAATGTTTTGTTTTGGAAAACATTTGTCAATTTACACAATATTGGACTACGGACTGATCCGACTTTGCTGCACTGCAAAAACTAGGCGTGTTTGACGTGTGTTCAAAGTGTGTGGAAGTACCACAAAATCAAGGCTAGACACGCGTTGCCATATTGATTCTACACACTTATGCATTTGGTAACACGTAATGCATTAAAATTGCACACGTGAGAGTGCAATTTTTACGCGTTAATTTATTACACACTTTGGCAGCTGTCGCCTTATTCGAACACACATAAAGTGTGTAGAATCAACATACAATACGCATATCTACACACATTGGACTGAACAATACCCGTTGATAGCAATACACGAGCAAAAATAACACGGGAAAAAGCAACACAGTTTAAGTGTGTTAATTGCGAGTTATTGATCGTATGTTTTAACAATTACCGTTGTTACAGCATCACGTGAAACTCATTAGTTAATCTGACATCGATTGATGAAGCAGCTAATTGAACACCACATTTGGTCTTAACTTTTTGTTTCATTTGTAGATCATTTTCGAGTTTGTCACGTGGACGAACCTGAAATTGGAATCTATTTTCCAAAACCTCGATAGCTGCATGGAAACTTTAGCGACGTATTTTTGTTTCGAGGCCATCACCGATACGCAAAAAGTGGTCGTCATCATGAAGTTGTATGAGAACCAAGCCTTTGCGTAGACAAGAAAAACAGTGACACCTCTTATATAAATGCATATATTTTGACGATAAAAAGCTTTTGTTATTCAACTTATTATTCCGTTCCATTGCCCCACGTTCGCATGCAAGGCCGCGTAAATTTTCACATTATTTTATTTCGATAATTGATATTTTATAAAACAAAGGGGAAACGGTTATTTATGTCGAGGCAATTAAATCAATTACTGAAATAAAATAATATCTGGTATCTGGGATTAAGAAAAATATCCAATGGTGGGATTGCCTCTCACGACAGGTAGGGATGAACCGAAATTTTCTACGTATGCGCTGGCAATGAAAAGGCAACTCTATTACTATCTTCGTCCTCATTTAACGTGTAGTGCCAAATTACAGATTCGGGTTATATGCTCAATATCACCTTCCTGCGTGCTAATTTCATCGCATCATAATCTAGACTCTAATAACTCTACACGTGGGTCGAACGAATCGAACAAATTGTGTAATAGGCCAATGAAGAATGCAACGACGCTTATTTGGGGGTCAATGTACCTCTGCCAATTGCTGGCTATTTCAGAAACGACTCTTGTGACGCTACATCCGATATAATTAGACGCTAAGTCATGTTGTCAACATCAGTCGGTATCTGTGACTATCGAATTCAAAAATAATTTGCTACAAGTACACTGAGAAAAAGAAATCGTTGAATGTGGAAAATGCATTTTGTGGTCTCAAAATTTTGTTGTTTCAACAGTTGCTCAGACATGTTAAATAAGCTACAGTTCACGCCACTATACTGTTTTACCACCAACTATACTGTTTTGTTATGCCAATCGAAAATCAAGTTGAACGTATTTAAAGATACATTTTGTTAAACCAACAAAATTTTGGATGGATGAACGAATTTTTTTTTGTCAGTGTAGATTCATTGAGAAATAAACATGATTCCGGCCAACTAATTATTTATTCAAAAAATGGAATATTAGTTCATTTGAAGAATCATTTATTTCATCAATTCATTCATATCAATAAAATAAAATATGTTTGCCTTATATCATAATACTTCAGCGGCCATCTGTAAATGAACAGTTCCGTTGATCCGAGAAGCATTGCTGTAAAATAATCATTTGTTAATTAATCAAATGTCAGTCTCGTATTTTAAAAAAGAAGAAGGTTTTAGTTGGAGGGTGAAAATCTTTAAGTTTGACGCGTAATTAGATCACGAAGAAATTGATTTATTGGACGCTTCGCTTAGTCGCAAGCAAGACAAGAATGAGACCCTCAGGATATAAGAGACCTAGTTAAGAGTGTCTTTTCTCGTTGCTGCTGTTAATCAGTGTCATCTTCGCTGCTTTTGTTTAACATATTCTCTTTATCGCGCATCGTTTTGCTCGTCGAGCAACAAGCTCGAAAGCTCGTTTGGTGGCAACGTCTTCCTACGCTTCCCTCGTGTTCCCCTCGTTATATGTCCCAGCTACGTAATATATTTCAACGGGAATGGCGCAGTAGTGAAGAAAGGTTCTCGGATTTAAGAGTCGCAATCGAGTGAAAAGGGAGTGCTCATTTGGAAAGCCAGTGAATCGAAACGACAGAAAAAAAATAGCCGACGAGGTCCGCAAAGGTGTACGATCGGATGGGTTCTTTCTATCACTATATACGTATGTGCTAAAAGAGGTGTGTCTGTGCAAAGGGCTGTTTGTGTTGAAAGAAAGTCTGCTTCTAAGCCGCGGCCGACTTTTTCATGGGAGCGATCCAAGTGTCGGCCTTATCCTCGCGCTTCTTTTTTTCCTCACTCTCTCTTTCTTCCTGATCTCTTCCTGCCAGATGGCCCATCGAGCTACGGGAAATCGTAAGGCTGCAAAACTTGGAAAAACCAACCACTCACGAGACCGTTCTCCCTCGCTCCCTCCCCCCCTCTCTCTCTCTCGATCTTTTTAACATTCTCTGCTTATTTCTTCAGTTCAAGTCACGAAGAACCACAGATATCTGGAAAGCTTTTGCCCTCGCGTTCCTGTCCCATTTAGTTCTATGGGACTTCAAAGGATCAAAAAGTCCCGACAAACTACGAAGGTCCTTGTCTGCGTTTTGTACGCATGCGATTCATGATGCAGAATGTCGACAATTGTGTGTGCCCCTTTCACACACAAAATGTTGCCTCCTGTGATACACAACCATATTCCGAGATCGAGGATGATCGATTGTTATAAAAATTTCAAGGCAAATATACTTATAAAACAGATTTCAGACAGCAGTTATTGGTTTCAAGAAGCTGACATGACGAAACTGTTCGTCCGCGGCGTGTTCGAAGTAGAAGAGACAATATTGAAGGTTAAACGTAAGTAAAGGAGCTTAAATGCATACATTTATGTAACCACGAGATCCAGAAAGGCTGGAGAACAGATTTTTGTCATCCCTCATTTTACCTAGGTCTAGCACGGAATGGAGTTAACGGTGAATGTTCTGAGTTCCAAAGATCAATAGCTCGACCAGCCGAAGCAACCTTAATAATGACAGAGTAGACGGACTGGGATTCATTTCCGCTAATCGGTTATCCAATAACTGGTTTAGTCACTTTACCAGTGCACGAGGATTTTCCGTCTTTAGGTTAATCGACTATCATTATAGATTCTGGATCCATAACTCCGTAAGCACAAGTTGCCCAATCCAGATTCGGAATTTAGATTGTGAGACGAACCAGCCTGCATGGGAACCATTTCTGTTCTTTCACATCTGAAAGTCTGCCCCAAAAGAGTTCTGAACAAGAAGAAGGACAATGACAGAAATCAATAAGAATGATTATGTAACTCACATTTAAAAAAAACATAACCATTTTTATTATAGTTTTCCGAAGAATTCAGGTATTTTCTTCTTCTGGGGTAGTAAGTGTTCACAAATGCCTGTTTGGATTTTAAGAACTACTCTACTTCACACGTGTGCGGATAATTTCAATACTATTCCTATTAAGCTTTATGCCAGAGTGAGAATTATCGAAAGGGGTTCTAGGCATGTGCTTTACAGTATTATCGAGGTCGATTTCGAATGCCGAATACGAGGTAGATGTTGAAGGTGCCTGTTGGTGAAAACTTAGATCTAACTTTGAAATTAATTGTACGATTCGAACTTTAAGGACTTACATTGAGGGTGAAATAACAAAAGTTGTACCGTCGCTGTCGGCTCTTGGAGAACTGATAAAAAGTGTTTCAACGAATATACGACTCACTTGTTGTTCAACGACCGAACCGTTCGAAGGATTAAGACAGACTGCTCCCCAAATCGCCTCTCGAAAATTGAAACGCTCCGTCCTTGAGTCGGATAAATAGTTAGGGGAGGGATCCGTGTTGCAAAAGTTTTTTAGCTGTGATTTGATGGGCTACGCGTTTATACCTTAACCCAGTTTTATTATTGGTGGGCGTAGTGTGGGAGATTCGATAGAGAATTCTTGTTAGTAAAAAAATCATTACAGACATGCATGCATAATGTGGGGCTTGGCGACCTTTATATGTTCTCGCGACGCTTTTAATATTTAGCACCAGTGGTCTTCAGTGTGTCATTTTGCAAATGGGTTCTGATTACCATCCGTGCGAGGCTGATAATTAGTTAATCGAAGAGTCCAAGCGCTCGCCGTTGTCTATACTGTCGAGAGATTACAGGTTACGTGATAGGTTCGAAAATCATGTTCGATGTTGACATTAGTTTGTTACGCAGTTCATATAACAACGAGATTTGAAAGATGGATATAGTGTCCGCATGTGTACTGCACGGATAGAAAGAGTATCTCAAAATGGCTTTACCTATTCATTTATTAATAAAACGTATTATTCATTACAAAAGTAGGAATACTTTTATTTTAATATGAGATACAAACATGGCGGTTATGTGTGGAACACGATATTCGATAGATGGTCGCCTCGTCCCTGTTTGCAAACGTTCACTCTTTCGACGAAATTTTCAATGACATTTTGGCATAATTGCGGTCTCATTTCATTAATGGTGCGTCCAATTGCTTGCTTGAGCTCCGGAATGGTCTGTGGATCATTGGCATACTTTTCCTTTCAGAAAACCCTAAAGAAAGAAGTTAAATGCCGTTAAATCGCACGATCTTGGTGGCCAATTGTTGCGCCATGTTGTTGAGCGAATATGTCTTTCAAGTTCATGTCATTTATGCCATTTATCGGATATTGCGTTCCATACTCAACCTCCATGTTTGTACCTTATGTTAAAATGAAATCATTCCTAGTTTTCAAATAAATGATGCATTTTCGGAATAAATAAAAATGTCAGGTTATTTTGAGTCACCCTTTATGAGGCTCTGTGAGAATAGACAGTCGTTTGAACAGTTACAGACTGTTTGACGAGAGCGTGTATGGCGAAATTCAAAAACGATTTGGGAGAAGATATTGATTAAAATACACATACACTTAACAATATAAACCGTGATGTCTTATCATTGATAAATGGTTCAGTCGCCTCGACGATCAAAAATCGCCTAGCATAATGCGGCGTACTTTCCACTAATTTCATGGCATAATCTGCCGACAAAGACCTCCATATGAGTAGAATTCGTCGGAATAATTTCTCGATATTCGAGATCTTTCTCTCTCCGCGTTTTCGGAAAATCCATGAGTGCCCAAACATTTTCAACGGGATTCGCATGTGGCAACTCCGACGGTCAGTCCAGTACGTCAACGTTTTTTTTTCGTTTCCACGCAGAACAAAGATGACTCCGATGTTTTGGGTTGTTGTCCTGTTGCCGATTTTATTTTCGTAAATCAATTTTGGGCTGATGACATTGAAGGCCTCTGATATATTTTGGCCATTCTGGCAACATTCAAATTATCTGTAAATATGTTCAAACCGCCAAAGCCCTGTTTTGACAAAGAGACCCATGCGTGCCCCTTCACTGGTTGTTCCACAGACCGCGGGATTAGTCATCTATTGGTCTGTATAGAGCAGGTATGATTGATAGAAGAACGTGGCCGAAGAGCAGCTTCGTCCGAAAAAATTACGTTGTCCCAATCGCGGTCCAATCTTTCTTTTGCCCGTGTGAGCCTTTTTTCGACGCGTTTTTCGACGAAGCACATTCATCAGTGACTACGATCGGACGACAACTGACGCTGTCAATACAGAGGTGGAATGTTCCCGCTACCTCTTCGCGTTCGAATCAATCCTTTAACCGTTACCAGAAGACGATATAGCCGTACACCACTTTGTCAAACAGACTATGTATATTCCAGGTTATTGGATTACTACTTCACGATACTGGAAAAAGTTCGATTTCCCTTGAGGGAGACTACGAGTTTACAGCCAATAAGAACCTGAATTTTGACAATTTTCTATGGATACCGAGTTGATAGAATGAACATTCTTTTCAGTGGACTTTATTCTGCATATCTTCGTGTATCTTTGGAAATATTTTTCACAAGATTTTGTAACAAAATGGCTGCGCTGCAGCTGGATGAAGCGAGTCACCTTTGTCTGATAGTGTCCTAGCTTTCCTAAAAGATGGTCAGAATTCACCTTTTTATCGGGATCTAGAGTGGTAGTCTTCCTTAAATGGTTGTTTCGTATCAGTTGAGCGAGGACAATAGGCATTGTTTTCGCGCATACTTGTTGCCAGTACTTTCGTAGGTACGGAAGATCAAATAAAAAATGTGCTTATCACTTCAAGTGATAGGGATCTTACATAATTGGGTACTAGAATGCCAGTATATGTTGGTACCCTAAATAATAGGAGTACAGATCGATTCGGCTGTTGGTTATTCTTGATGGACCATATTCGGCATTCAGAGTGCACCCAGCTCATTTCCTTCGAGCTTCTCGTAAATATTGCGCTTTCTCCAAGAGGCCTATCCGTATCTTCATCTATGTATACATGTTCATATGTAAGTGTATGGGTACCCGGCAATCGTCTTCATCGAAAGGATATATATGATCATAACCTCGGAACGATCCTATATGTCGACTAGCCAAGAGAGTTACATTAAGATTGGATTTGGTGTAGCCCCTCGAGCAAAAACATACGGAAAGCACTCTACCGACGATTCCCCTCAATTGCTTCCTCGCTTTATGGCCTCTGGACGTTCCCCAATAACTGCTACGATTTCGTCCTACCAAAAGCCCAACTTAATTTACGTCTTCTGGAAAAAAAATCATGGGGTCACTTGATGGCAAAAACGATAAGTATATATTTTCCGACAATAAATTATAGTTCGAGGATGATACGTTTTCGCATGTGCAACCTTGATAAGAGTCAAACAATTTCCGGATTCGGATGTTCAATAAAAATTCGAGATAAATATGCAGAAGCTTTCCTGCAGGCTAATTTTTGTCTCGGTTTATTTGGGTTTGTTTGCGTTTGTTTCGGTTTGTTTGGGTTTGTTTGGGTCAGTGGGGTTCTCGCTGATTCTAGCAGGAGCCCCACTTCCGAATATTTACCAAATTAGATTTGTCGAATAAACTTTCAACTTCGAAGTTCGAAAAAGTATGAGGAGATATTAAAATCGAACAACATAGTACAATTAGTTATGAAAAATTGTGAATGGAGTCGAAGCAATATTTCTTGGAGACATTTGAACTGTGGCCATTGACGTCAATACTCCTTGTCATCGAAGATTTTACTAGGATAACTGCAAAGACTCAATTTTACTGGGCCTGTCACGTTTGAAGAAAATTAGCGTCCCTCAACATTAATCGGTCAAACACTTGGTCCTACTTTATAGTTTAGCCATTATTTTCACCAATATCATAACCATTGAAAAATTTTTTTATTTACCCCTCATATTATTTGACATATTTATTTACAGTTTCTACATTGCTGCGGGAAGTAAACGTAAAAGTAATCGTAAGCAAGCTATTTTGCGAGTTTCCTCGATCGATCTACTTCCGAAAGGAATCCAATCTTCCAGTGGTGTTCGCGTATGCCGTGAGAGAGAGGGAGAGAGGGTCATAAAATGCTGGCTAGGCAGACATTTTGCTTCTGAATCCCGAAAATAGAGTTACGTTTCTGTCGAGCAGTGAAGTGTGTATGCGCGCGCGCATACACACACCTATATATATAAATGTTTGAGTAGTCGATACATTTTTTGCGAGGTTTGTGAGTTGCACTATCGAGTCAATTTCGTGATGTAAGCCGCATTTTGGCCAAATTATGTTGACAGACGTTTTGGAAAATGAATTATACAGCGTCAAATAAATTAGGAAGAAGGCACACGTAATGAGATGACACTAGTTTCCAGAGCAGCAATCTCGTTGGCTTATTTATCACGGTATTATTATGGAATGTTCCTTAGATTTCAATTCGTTAGGACTGCATGGATATTAACAATTTAATAAGGAGAGTAACGTCGATTAGCAGCCATGCTTATGTAAGAGGTAAATCTATAATCGTGATTTTCTACAATTTTCTACGTCGGCCATTATCATGAATAGATTATAAAGCCGCAAAGCATTTTATTATTCCGTGAAATCGATCCCCCATCTGCTGACGTATTAATGCCTTTAGATTCACAGCGTACTTTGAGGGACGAGAAGGCAGCGCGTGATAAGGTTCTTTTGAATATGTTTTCACCAATTTATCAGGATTCCATTTGATAACGAGATGATCATGGAATACCTAGCTGATTTGTTAAAAATCTATCTTTCTGAAGATTTAGTTTGTGCATTTCTAATAAGGATCCGGAAGAAACATTTCAGTAGGTGTAAGAGCCTGTCGAGCAAAAATTTAGACAGTGATAAAAAATCACCTTCACCGCTTTCAAACGATGCAAGCTTCAACACAATATGGAAGCAGAGTGAAGTATTAAGGGAGACTACCAGTCTAGAACCCGGAAGAAAAGGTGAATCGCGACAATTTTTTCTGGATACCTGGTTGATGAAATGAAAAGTCCATACAACCGCCTCTACTCTTCATATCTTCAAGTATCTATCCGAATTTTTCACAAGATTTTGCAACAAAATGGCGGCTCTGAAGGGGGATGAAGTCACCTTCATCTGATAGTTTGCCGTGGCTTGCAACATTACATCGCCAATACTCAACCTATTTACTTTAAATCAACTTCCTCAGAAGATCGATGCCTTCTACGGAGAATTTTCATTGAGCATGGGGAATTTATGAACTTTATGTTCTCTCGGACATACCCGAAGATCATTAAGACTTAATAAACGGAGACGTACAGAGATGTGAGCAAGACGTTGTGCTATTCCGTAAAAGGTTTTAGAGTGATGAAAAATTCTCATCGCGTGCTAATGGAATTCCTATTATCTCGGGTTATTTACCTCTTGTACATGAATATCCAGGCAGTTGGGTACGGTAGCACCATTTAATGGGGCGGGGGTACTAGATGCATCACTTCTGATGCCCTGATACCAGGCCGGTGATGACGTCGGTTTCCAAGCCCTGCCCACTTATCGAATCCTTCACGTGTGTACAATTCTTGATACAATTCACATCGTTGTTACCCAAGCAGGATGGAATCAAAACAGAAAGAAGGCATCCATTGGTAAGAGTGGGTATTGCGCCACGAAGCGGCCAGTTTCCGGCGATGTTACTTTCACGAAGGAAAAGTGTCCAAAGCCTCTTCTGCCGGATCGAAACTTTCTCAATTACCGCTCGAGTCTGGTGGCCGCACTTAGGGCGAAATAGATGAGATCCCAGGGGACCCAATCCTCGGGACGACAGCCCAAAGATCGTTTTCCAAACTCTGGGGATTCCGCAAAAGCCACCGTTTTTTGCGATAACATGATGAGAAAATAAGAGAGACGCTTTCCGGTCTCTGGCAAGAAGGGAAAGGGGCTCTGAAATATACGACTAGATACCTACTTGAAACACACACACACACGCACATACACACACACACACACGCCCACGCACACACATACATCATTTAGACATTTGAAAGGCAAGAATCATAGGTATGTGCTTTTCTTTCCAAAACAGCCGACGATTATTTTATCGATATTTGCTTTTAAAACTAAGTCGTTCGAGCGAGCTTTATTGAACCATAACCAATAAAATACGATCAAAGCAACCTTGATGCTTGCCTATCTTGGAAAATAAGTCATGCGATTGGGAAACGAAAAATATAATTGTTGTCGTTAATTATCAGATTTTCGAACCATCGAGTCGGCGGAACGTAAATATGTGGGGATATTAAATCATGTTATTACTAAATACTCATCCAAGGCTTAGTTACTGATCACATGGCGAAAAGTAAATGGCAATGTGGGTTATCGAATTTATTAATATTAGCACGAGTCGACTGTGAGGATGGGACGTCATTTTAATGACGTTGAAGTTACATACTTGGAATGCAGCGATTTTTTAAATTTATTATTTATTTTCAATCATTATCTCAAGCTTTTTTGCACATCGAGATCGTGAGTCTCCAATAAGAATATTTACAAACGTTTTTGATCTTCACAGCCTAAATCGGCCATGCGAGAATTTGAACTGTTTGAGAGAATTTTCGTTGCATTCCAACGGAGTAAACTCCAACATCATGCCAGCTGAGTAACAAATCCAACGTGCTAAAAGGATTTAAAAAGCTAATAGTGGTAATTTCAAGTCTACTCGAAACTGATTGATTTAGTCTAGAAGTATATGGCGGACCATCTGCCACTTTTTGTAATATTGCATCATCGTGAGTTTGCTTGGGCTGTTATGAGAAACATCCATGTACGAGAGCTTGGATTCACAAATAACTTTGAGGATAAAAGAAAGAACCGTATGACGGATAAAATGGAAATAATTATATGGGGGATAAAGCGAATGGAAAGGAAGAATGCAAAGGAAATAGGAAGGGAGGGAGCTTAACGAAGGCTCATTGAAAACGTGCAGGGTCGAGAAACAATTAGATCCACCGACCCGGCTGGTAACCATATAGACGACGAGAACTGTCTATCCAACGCCTCGATGGAAACTCCCGGGATATGGAATTAAATTACTTTTTCTCCCCATTTCCTACTTCCGACACCGTCTATCACTCGGGGAAACCTCGAGAGATTGGGGATTCAGCGATCACTCTGAGGACACCTTGAAACAAATGAAAAGTTTCATGGGATAAGCGAATGAAGGTAAAAAGATATGCGCATTTTCCCATGGTTCAATTTCCGCTTGTTTTCATCATATCACCTGTCAGTTTTAAAATGAAGGAGCCCACCAATAACGCTCAACATGGAGAATCACGTATGGGGCGAGGACGATAGAGAGAGAGAGAGAGAGAGAGAGAGAGAGAGAGAGAAAGAGCGGTGATGCGCTGTGATACGATGAGAAACGACCAGACCCGTTTGACCGAGCTACGCGAAGTTTGAATAAAGACCCTTTGATTCTTCCATACATATAGGGTTTATCTTTAACTTTAAAATTTTGGTAATTCTGAAACAAAATGGTCAAAAGCATTGATATTTTTTACTTCGACGTTTACACCCTTTCATGGGTTTATCCTATGATTACAGATTTTCTGCCAATTGCAAATATTACGGAGTTTTTTTTATCAAAAGCTCAAAACTATGCAGGCTATATTAGAAAAACGTGTCTCCATACTCATTCAACGATCTTTGATAGAAATTGAAGATTCGGAGGAAAATTAATGGCAAATTCGTATTCCGGGGGTTAAAATACATCAAATTGGACTTATAATTTTTTTTAAATCGATTTTTCTGCGTCTCGACCAAAAATAAGTGCCTTTACGCTATCGCCGCTCATTTCTGTTCCGTTTCTATTTGAAACTCCGCCTTGAGCGCATTCTCTTCGTAATCGGATTGTCGAGCAAATGGCGTTGCATTCACGGAACTCCGATTATTTGTCGATTTTCGGCACAATTTCAACGTCGGACCATCGTTTTTCGCGAATTTTTCGTTGCACCTTTGCCACTTTTTCAGCTATTCTTCGAGTGCACTTTCCAGGAAAGCTAAGCGAGATATCAGGATGAATTAAGCGGCATTCCCTACGTATGCCAGAATCCTTTTCAGAAAGCTCCCAATAAGTCTTGGTGATTCAAAGAGGACCGCCGCTATGGCTGTTTGAAACTTTCTAAGGGTGTGTGTGTATATATATATCTGTGTTGTTTCCATTATGGAAACATTTCGAATTGGAAGCATTTCGAAATTTCAATATTATAAAAACGGAGTTTTGGATATCAGGAAAGATGAATAATTATACTGTTTTACTGTTATCATTTCGAAATGCTTGAACCGAATGTTGGATCGTCCGGATTAGCAAAAAAGCAATTTCGAGACTCGATGTACACAACTGAAACATATCTAAACAAACTGAATTTTTATTACCCTATTTTGTTATAAAATGTACGAAAATTTCTAGGGATTGCATATGTGTGTATATATATATCTGCGCATGTGTGTCACGTACATATTTACAATACGCGATGAAATTATTCATACGAGCTGAATCCTGCGGAACAATAAAATATCCTGTCTTAGCGGCAATAATAAAACGGAAAAAGCTTGACGGAAATAAATGTAAATAACGGTCTCGCTCATATTACCGAACAACAGGAATAAACTCGCGTATACCGAACTTCATTATAATCGCGGGGGCAGAGTACAAATTTTTGCTCCTCGAATTACGCGCAACAACTGAACAGCAACGACAAAACCACACATACATCCATGCAAAAATCGCTCCGTGTACGAAAGTTTGTTTTAAAAAATGTGACCAGGCGAGCGGGACAATGGCTGTTAGTTTGCTTGCTACTTTTTTTTAACTGCCGTGCAAAAGAATAACCGTAGAATGCAAGCATGCAAATTCTTTCGTTTCTCAAATCCCAATACCAATTAGATTCTCGACGGCCGTTACGTTAAAACTAAAACTCGGCTTTAATAAATTCCCACATTTTCCATAATATGAATATTAAAGAATTGTGCCGGGGGTTAAATCCCAGCTGGATATAATCCCACAGTCATAGCAGACCCCTTATCGTGGTCTAATAAACCTCTTTTTTGTCCACCCCCGTCTTGGATACATTATTCATGGAAATTAGTGGGGAAGCTCCTGTCCATAGGGCAATAACGCCGAGACAAACTTTTGGTTTAATGAGTGATAATACGGCGAAAAGGAGAAGCTGGTGCATGAAGTAAGATATATTTACTACCTGTCTCGTTATTACCTTTTGCAATGGCCATTAAGCAAAGTGATTGATATGAATCTCTGCTGCCAAGCGAATGAATAAACCAGCAATCGCTTTCGAAACCAACCAGGCGTTCGATTCCTGCCTACAGTCTCCACAAAATGGACCAAAAGCAGAAAAACCAGACCATCTCATAAAAAGCAGACTTCCCATGTCTCTTCGTCTGTAAACTTTCGTATTTTGTGAATGTTTTTTTTTCGGAAATAGTTGGCTGATAAATCGAGCGAAGTTCACTGCGAATAATGAGTTCAATGAGTGATCAATCGCATCAGTAACGGACACCACAAACTTGAAATAACCTGGTACAAACTATACGTACGCTTGTGCAGGCTCCCATTCGCCCCTGCTCAACAGTACATCCAAGGAATAAGAAACAAGGTAACCTCGATTTCGTTCTACCAGAAAATCGTCCGGGAAGTTGAAGACTCGAAAAAACTTTTGCAACAGTCGGAGGAAACTTTTGCCGAGAGTGCATCCAAGTGCTGATAAAGTATCATCGCAGCGGAGATTTCTTTACACGGACTACACACCAAACTACAGATGGATGCTCTTTGTATTCATGCAAACTCATCTGGTACAAGTTAAATCTTCGGGCGAATCCTCCTTTAAGGGAGAGTACGAGTCAAGAGCCCGGAAAAAACGTGAATTCTGACAATTTTTTGTGGATACCCAGTTGACCGGGTGAAAATTTTCTTCAGTGGACTTTAGTAAACACATCTTCAAGTATTTTCATAATTTTTTGTAACACAGTTGCGGGACTGACGCAAGTCACCTGTGTCTGATAGTGTCCTGCAGGCGGCAACATCACACCGTCAATTCATCTCTGATATACTTGATTTTTTTTAACCTTTTATCAACATGTCACATGTAGTTACAAGGTACGTAAGGGATTGTTGATTTGTTAATAACTTTTTCCAAGAAACATGTTTTCTACTTTTTCACCGACGATTGTTTTTTTTCAAACGTATACCATTTTATAAAAAAGTTGATAATTTCCGATTTTTCTACGTACTTAAAATCGAAATCTTAGCTGCAAATCAAATTATTTCGAATTTTCGCCCCAGGTAAAAACTGGGGGAGATCCGAGGCCGGAAGTTCAATTGTTTTCAGCCTCTAGACTGGTACACGAGCGTAAATCCATTCGTGATTTTAAAGTTTGTCTGGTCCACATCCCTTCGGGTGGTGATTTCTCGGAGCGAGCTATTTCAGCGAAAGGATCCGTATGCCTCCAAGATGATCAACGTGTGACATCGCTTAAACAGCATTCTGGATCGTAATTGAGAACATATGCACGCAAATGTATGAGTAAACAGCACTGATAAGCCGCGGCCCCGATATTGGCTGTCGCAAGCGCAACTCCGATTCTGGAATTATACTTAAGAAGAGCAAACGGACCAGATGAAGAGAAGTAGAGACGAGAAAAACACCAAGGATCAACATAGCAGGAAATTAAAAATGATGTAATAAGACGAAGCAATCTCGACATTTGCCGGATAAGAATCATTGTTCCGTTCTCGTTATCTCCGTGCAAGCCGGATGAGTTTTAAGCCGCGATGCTTGCAATTACTACAATTCCAGGGTGGCAGGTAGGAATGGTGACACGAAACTGAGGAGGGATTCCGGATTCTGTATACTGCGACATGTCATTGTAGTAATTGTATTTATATACATACTCACATATACAGGGTGGCCCGAAGAGTGACCTGCAAAAGGAAAATCTAAATGGAACGGACCAACACCTATTCAAATCACGCCCATGTATATTCTACGATCCTTTTTAGTTTTCGATACTGAAGCAGCTTCAATTTTTCTTTTTTCTGTACCTACTGTTCTCTCAATTTATTTAACTTGTGTCGTCATTATGAAGTGCACTGTTAGGCGCTAAATTAATGACCAAGTGACAACTAGACGTGATTGCCTTAGATTGTGATCAAAAGTTTAGAAAATAGGTTTGAGTGGATCAATCATTATAGTTCACACGATAAAAAAATACCTTTACTAGTCTAAATGTCTATCAATCGGTTTTGAAAACGCTGTAGAGAACAGTACACACAGAAAACAGAAAAAAAACCTATGCTACAGGAAAACCCGAAAAAATATTTTTCCGGGTTTTCTGAAAAAAACTTGACCATTTCGTATTTCTATAAACACTGAAAAACATTTTAGAATCTACATGGGCGTGATTAGGATAGTTATTAATGCTAGGGATCTAGATTTTTCTTTCCCACGTCACTTTTCCGACCACCCTGTATCCATACTATATATTTTACGAACCCAAAGTGGCAACTCTCACTTTGGGCCACCCGCTGCAGAAGTTGTTGGCTTAGTTGCAGATTAAGCCAGTCCAAGAGTACTTTAGATTGCTTTGAATGTTCAGATCTTGGCAAGTCTAGACAACATCTTGGGAATTGTGCGTGCGAAGCATCGCACCCTTCGTTATCGTACCAAAAGCGCTACCGCGTCTCGAGTTTATGAGGTCATACGATCTCAGATGAGATCATACACGTACACACACATACGAACGCATATAAACAGACATAGCGATTAGATTCTCCGTTAATAAGATATCAATAGAGTTAGCATCAGTAACTGCTGTACAAGCATCTCGTGCATGCGTATGCGACCTATCAATGCTCAATCGCGACTGCATCATTCGTTCACCACAACTTGAAGCACGTAGCCACGAATACATGAACATTTGAAGCACGGAACAAGCTCGAAAGTTTCACGTACGAGTATATTAATTTTCTTACAGTTTGTTTGGATAGTTTTGTAGCTCGCGGGAACTGAGCACGCGATAAACTTTCATTCCAGCAGTAGTTACGAAACAGGGCCATTGCCGTGAGAGAGAAAAATAATCGTGGGTGGTACGAAATGACATGCCCCAAAGAGAGCCTCGTCAAGTATGTGAGTTGCATATATCTTCGAGGATCACTTTACGAAGACAAGCTCACTTCTTTTTTTTTTCACACTCGGAGGACGCTCTTCGCCGAAATTATTCGTACGAACGAGAAGATCCTTTTTGGGACATACGACGATGACATATGATACGGCGTCATTTTCGAAAGGATTTAAACGCCGTTGTGGCTTAACAGTTTCTACCTGAAGCGTCAATCCAAGCGACATACGTATATCCGTAGATAGGCATGTATTTGTGTGCGGACGAGTACGATGAGGGATGCCGCAACGTTTTAGGTGACGCGAGAGGAGGATCCATGTATAATATTGCCGTATCCCCGAAGGGCCAAGCTACAGATACATAGATCAAGGAGGGTAGAAAAGAGAGAAAGACGGGAATAGACAGACAGCCCGGGAACCCTAGAGCGATTTACCGACGATCCATAGTACAGATACCGTCAACGTATTTCCCCAGGTCCCTTTCATATTTCTGTACAAAGCTCAAGGTCGTTTGCACAACCTCCAGGCTACAGTTCACGCTTTTGCAACCTCAACGAGGATTAGATTTATAACGCGTTCACGTATACGCGCATACTTAATATGCGAACCGGGCTTCATTTTGTGAATATATTATATCGCTAGTCAACATGGCAGCTGTGACACATTTTGCGGGAGTGCACTTCGCGTACAGCGAAGGACAGTGCGGCGCTTGGCTTGCTGGTGGACGGGATTATTCCTTCAATATTAAAGTGTGCCTCACGAATCTTTCACTGAAGACAGGACAACATTCACTTTCGCTGGTCTTCTCGATATAGGTAGGATTATTTTTCGTACTCTCAATCCAATTTGCCGAGACCTGAGAGTCGTCGTATCGGATTGTTAGCTTGGCGAGGTAAGAACGTTACACGAACTCGCCGAATATTTTCCAGTCTATTTTAACCATGTAAGATGGATCCGCAAATGATGAGTAACTTTGTGAGGGTATTGCGACATCCGTGTCGTTAGCTTCAAACGCTTTGTGGCTTATTTTAAACTCCGCTGAAGTGAACTCTTTCTCTCTGCCTTGTTATACGTTTGTCTCTGTATGCCAGCCCCTAATTATAGGTAAAAGGCACAGGTAGGGAATTTGTACACTTTAAACGGATGCCATTCCGTTTGATTCGCGAAATCTTGCGACCAAGGTAGTCGTCTCTATCGACCTTGTTATACATCGAAGAAAGCTTTCGTAGAAGAGCCTTTAGGGACTTATATTTTCGCTTCTCTGGTTCGCGGCTGTTGTCTGACTCTTGTCAGCAATCCTTTGATCAATGAAACCAAAGTGAGCACTCAATGAAATCTTCATTCGAAGGGGAAATTTCCGGAATAGCATACGCTAAATACCAAGCTGTCATAGTGGCAGTGATAGAAAAATGCATAATATTTCGTTTGAGTTTCATATCGCATTGAGGTTGTCAGAAACAGCGAGTAGCACAACGATGGTTGCAGTCCGTGACTAGTTCAAGGTCGATCCTCAATGAGCTTTCAAAGTGAAGTGCAGTCATTTTAGCGCAGCGCAGGTAGATATTTTTATCGCAAGAATTCAATGACAATATGTTAGTCGCTATGTGATATATTTTTGATAGTTTGGAGATTAGATTATTCACTGCAACAAATGCCTTGACCTGACTTATTTATTGAATAATCGGATTAGGTTACTTGAATAATCATTTGTTCCATTATGTTAACGAATACTCGGAATAATCAAATATTTTAATATTCCATCTTAAGAGATCATTTTAGTGTAACAATTCTTGAAAATCGTTTTTTTGCATTATCCAGAATGCAAAAAAATGTCCAATGTATGGACATTCATAAACAAGCTGTTAAATTCTGCGATTCGACCAGCTGCGTGAGACCTGGCGCGGACTCTACTCTTTTTTTCGAAACGTCGTTTTGCAAAACGTTGCAAGATTTCAAACGAAGATTCGCAAGCTATCCGTTTCAAAGTTTGCCACATAATTTTTCGAATCGTTCCTTGACATCGTACGGAAACGATTTTTTTCATTTGAAAAACGGTCGAAGAAACACTTAATTTGAAACTTAAATTTTTTAATTGCCACCACTTTGTTAATTTTTATGGACAAAAACTTTCCATAAGCCTGTACAGTTTTTCATGCTGATTAATAACCTTTATGGTTTTTTATTTTGGACAATTTTTGGAGGAGTAGCACTTTTCACCGTCAGGCGCTATTTTTTTAGGCATCATTTAGCAGTGGCCAAAAAAATGTATAAAAATAAAAATAAAACGGTAAAAAATATTTTTTCATCTACGACATAAGTAATTTGAAGAAACGGAAAAAAATCGGACTATTTGTCGAATTTGATTTTTTTGAATAATAAAAATCAGCAATTTTCAACCCGGTCACACTGGAATGGTTCCTTAATATTTCGTTTGTCAACTGTAAATGAACAATTAGGTTGTTCTAAGTGATTTTTTCTCTGCATAGGCACCGGAAGCTGGAACCATCGAGATTTGTGCTCATAGTGTTATCGAGTATAAAAGTATGAGCGAAGAAAGCTTCATGTACAAAGTGGCCTGAAAAATGAAGACCAACAGAAAAATCTAGATGCCTTGCATCATACCTACGCGAATTACTCTAATGTATGTTCTACGATCTTTTCAGTTATCGAGAAAAAAGCAATTATTTATTTTTACCTTTTCGATATGTACTTTTGTTGTGATTTTTTACCTGTGTTTGCTTTAGTAATTGTTATGAAGCGCACTGTTAAGCAATATATAAATGACTAGCTAAACCCCTTACGCAAATGCCTCAGATTTCGATCAAAAGTTCGAAAAATACGTTTGTGAGGATCAGTCATTAAAGTTCAGACGATAAAAAAATAATTGTGCTAGTCTGAATAGGCGAAAGATAAGTTCAATAGCCCTTGAAAGCCCAATTGCTTTTCATAGCTTCCGAGAAGAAAATACACACTCAAAACAGAAAAAAAATTAAGAATCTATGCTACAGGAAAACTCGAAAAAAATGTAACAAATGCTTTTTTCCGAAAACTAAAAAAGGATCGTAGAGCAACCACAGGGTGATTCGGATAGGTATTGATACGGCAGGTATTGATTCATCTAGACTTTCCTCTTCGATATCTAACTGTCCGTCGCATCTTGGTTGTATAATCCGTTTGTTCTGAAAATAAAACACGACTCTCTGCTGGCCTAGTCGAGTTGACCCAAGAACTTTTGTACAAGCTCACGTTTTTTTCTCCGGACCTTCAACGAATGTGATGCCCATGTCTCAAAAGCGACGTAACCCGCATTCGTCAAGTTACATTTGCCTGGTTGATTCGGCTGTAGACTGCGATAGGCAAGACGCTTGAAGATGAAAAGAAATGCAAGTGCAGGGAAATCACGTTCGCTTGACGCGTTTGCACCGAATCAGGTCTAAAGAAATCGAGAAATTCTCCCCGATGGGTATGATCAAGTTTAACTGAGGGTTGCGAGAAAAAAAAAACATAGTCGGATTCATTCGTGCATTTTTCCTTTCGCGTTCAATTTTTACTCCGTCGGATGGTGAAGGGGATTATATGTGTATATAACGACGAGGTGTACGGCCACGATTGGTAGGGAGCTTTGATCTCGCAGCCAACAGCGAAATATATAACCCGACGGAAAAAGTTTTTCCTCTCTCCGCTAAAGAGCCTTCGACTCAGTGCTCATCGATTTGCCTTACGACAATCTCCACAGGCGAATTTCTGCTAAAATCCAACATCTATTTATGAGTTCGTGTTTTTTTTTAGACATAGACAGTTTCAATAATCGAATTACTCGACGGTGTGTCAGGTATGTTACATCCATTGGCATCTGTGGATAGATCTACATTGTCGGGAAACTCGGGGCGAGACGAATATGCGGGGTAAGTTGAATCATAAGCCTAACCACTAAGCAGTGTGTATGAACACATAACAGTGCTTCCGTTGGAATTTGGAACGGGGGGGTGGGGGTGAGGTTAATGAGTGTGAAAGTATCAACTGTGGCGGGAGCACGCGTCTCGAGTGAGAAAACAATATCGACTTTTTGACAAAACGATGTAATTTTTGGTAAAGTTTAACATCGCTTCAATTTATTTGAGTTGCTGATATTCACCAGAGACAGGCAGCTAAACAAAACGAAAGTACTTATTGTTGATACAATAAGAATGGTTAGTCAGAAATTTTTAAGGTTATTGCGTGATTTTTTGTGAATGCGTTAACGTTTGTTAATTCGTTAATGTTTATGAAGTCGTTAACGTCAACGTTAACGAGTTTATTAATTCGTTAACGTTGCGGCAAGATGAATACAAGCTATTGCAAACCTGGAATATTTTACAACGTACCGCTATTTACGTTAGAAATGGGGAAATGAAATTAGTAAAGCATTTGGTTCCTCTTCAACCGGTGTTTCCACCAGGGGAAGAAAAAGAACTTACAAATGATGAGAATGATATGGAAGCAAGATTATTCGGACTAATCTTACAGAACTTAGATGATTGGCTTATTAAATCGATGGTATTGAGAATGAAACCACTTTAATATGCGAAAGATGCCAATAATTCGTGTCCAATCATTATCCCAGCGCTGTTTCATCTTGCCTCGCGGACCTTTAATACGCATACGGCTTAATTAAAAATAGATGATGTATTGTACACATCGGAAAGACTGATTGTTTGCTTCCAAAATTAAAAGATTAATATATGTTGATTAGTTTTAAAAATAATTAAAGTTGACCGACTCATACATGTATACTTTTATTTGAGCATGACCTTAGTTATCATCTTGCACCGGCTTCCTCTACACATAAAAAGATCATATGAGAGTGACAATATATGAGAGGATTCGAGAGGATAGAAAGGATCTCTCATCGCCGGAGTTTCCGGAAATTTCAGACCAACACTTTCCCCATTTCATTTTTCATTTCGACGGTCGTGCCTTTTCTCTTATTTGATTTTTTAAGGAACCTGCCTTTCTGCTCTCGTCATAATTCCTTTCTTTCGTCCTTCTCCCTTCCCCGGGGCGAACATGACCCTCCTTCCTCTGCAGGTCGTCTACTCCGTCCACTCCTCGGAAAGTCTCGGAAAATCTTTTTATATTATGCTTCCCCGGGGAGAGTGAGAAACCAGGCAACTTCCTCGACAGATTTGATTTGGCAAAAGTGCATTTCAACTTGGCGATCCATTTCATCAATTGGTCGAGAGAAAATACATCTAGAAATGGTAAGCGGGACGTCATGTAGCTGAGATTATTGAATGAAAAATTTCACCGAGTCGTGAATCTTCATCATCTTTGACATATTGTTCGGAGCTGTACAGGTAGCAGATCCTCGCGTTGGACCATTTCACACAATGGTATACGATATTTTTATCGTTTGTCGAATATACTTTTCTGACTGACTGCCTGCTGAAGGGATGAGGAAATTCTCGTTGCCATGATAGCTCGTCCATTCGTCCAGAAAAGCAAATCATTCGGGATATCGATTTCAAGGCCTTTCCTCCCCTTACGGTAGCATCGATTATCCTAGCCGGAAAAAGAGTGTCGTAGTCGTCACGAAAACCCCTGCTGCTGATCCCCATGATTATAGTGAGCAAGGGTCACATAAGTATCACATCGCTCACATCAATCAACTGTATAATACACCCGTTTATTTTTTGATATTACTTATAATTCCTCAAGCAGCTTCGGGGAACTCCCCTCCGTATTGAGGTGACATATTCAGTTGTATTCCAGGATCGAAATGTTTGATTGGGTTGAAAAATTCAAGCTTGTACGGCGACAAGCTCGTATTTTTGTCCGTCCTAGATGCATTTGCTGTATCAAATCGTGACACCACTTTATACAGTCGTAAAACTACTTGTCTCGAGTGAAAATGTTTATTAGTCATTGAACACTGGAATATAACACGTTTGTTTGTACTCAGCCAATGAAATGCACACCCACAAAGTTCTGTATCGAGTTTCCTGCTTTCTCGCCTCATCCTTATAAATAAAACCGCCGGAGGAGTTCCTTCTGCTAAAGTTTGTTGACAGCAGTGCTCGTATACAGCGCTTGTTCTTGAAACTTTCGTCACGTACACTTTGTCATTCGAATACATATGGATCGACAACCATGACTATTTGAAACATTTGAACCAAGAGCTACCGTGTTACAGTCCCAACCCTCGGAAGTCTGCTTTCTGTCCACGCTTGTCGAGTCCAGCGTAAGAAATGTATTTCTGATAGTTGTTCACGATTATTTGTTTCATTGCATGATCTGCTCAATTCCAAGTTACCGATTTTCGAGGCAGTGGCGAGTTCTCGCGTGATGAAAAATGGAAATATATAAGGAAAGCTTGAGTGAGACGATGCAATTGCAGTACTCTAATGTCTTGAGATCTGAGACGTATGGCATTCGCATGCTCACATCAGTTGGCAAATTAGTTAATAATGATTACTCAAATTCCGGATTGTACCTAGATCTTTTTTGCAGGAGATTGCAGAAGAGTGCAATACAGTAATTGATAATAAAAATGGAAAAAGTTCCAAACCATACCCCTCCGATCGAGTCGACATTTTGCACAAACCTTTCGTTTAATATTTTAAGACAATCCCTAAAGTCGTTTTTGGCGACTCGCGATAGTTTCCGAGATATTGAATTTTTAAGTTTTTTTTCAACGTTCGCCGACTATATCTATATCTGCTACGTCTCCTTCCATGTCTATATATGTTATCGCGCTTTCCGTTTTCTCCAAACAAACCCAAACAAACCCAAACCCAATAACTATTGCGCCTCGCAAAAAATCCGTATAGGGTTTGTCTTAAAATGTTAAAAGTATGGCTTGTGCCAAATTTCACCTCGATCGAGGGGTTGGGGGGTCGGAACTTCGCCCATAAAAAACAACGTGGATGTAGCGACTCTACATGAGACGCAGCAATAATTTATACATAATGAAAAAATAGTAGATACGTGGCCATTGATTTAGCAGCTATTCATCGAAAGAAAATAGTCGATGTGGCAGCTGCGCTACCGTGACCATTGTTTGCGATTGGAACAATAGTTCGGCCGGTTATCCGTGCTCTCATTGCGTCTTAACACTCGTGATGCCCGCCTACGACAGATTTCATCGTCCGCAGTCGCCGCAATTCCACAGCGCTCGCCGGTTTAACGATTAACTGTCGCCGAACAACGATTCACCGGGAAATTCTGACGGACTAATTGTATAGATTACGGCGCTCCACCGTTCCCGTTCCAGAGCGCAATTCCACTTACCCGCGCACAGTCGTGCACACTCGTGGAGTGCGCCCGTTTAGAGCTGTACAGTTAACATTTTAAACGGTATCGATTTGCCGTTGTGCACGCAAAACTGTTGAAGTCAGGGCGACGACAAATCCGTCTCGCGAAAATTGCGCCGCACGGTACAGCTTTCGCGGACGATGTGGCGCAAAATATCGTTGAAAATTGAGGATGAACGGAAGATGTGCCCAGTGACATGCAACGCTGACATTTTCGATCGAACCGGTCTATGGGACGTTCAATATTTGAGCGAAAAATAAAGCGGAGATGCCTTGTGCATTTATCGGAGAAAGGCCCGACGGTTCTATCTTTTTGGAAATCTGGGGTCTGGAAAATGACGTGGGTGGCAATTTTTTAAATTTATATGCCGCCGATTTCTAGCCTCTTGAGTATCGAGAAGGTTATCCGTTCGATTTTTATTACGCACTTTATTTAGCGTACGTACACTTGCTGGACTGGAGAAACCAACGTTTCGATTGGGAAAAAAAATCAGTCGGCCCGAAGAATTTAATTGGAACACGCTCACCTAGAACGGTTCGTATTATGTACAAGCTTCTGTATTCTCGGTAATGCAAATATACGTGAAATTACTCCAATTTCACCACTTGTTCATTATCGTTCTCCGCCCCCCCCCCCAAAGGAAATAACGTTTATCTGCCCGAGATAATCTAGGAAACTCATTTGTGATGATTCCACACTAATTGTATCGATATGATTTGCTCCTATTCTCGGTTTCGTGCAAGCACGGAATATAATTTCGAAAATCCGCGATGGCTCGTATTACAATGTTCTTCTAAATTATCGTGCAATTTCGCCCTCTACAGTCGTTACGATCATCCACACATACAATTGTAGAAAATTTAAATAAGCTTATTCCTTCCGTTGAACACAAGCGGGCTATTGAATTTCACTTTGTGTGACCTCGATTGTTCAGCTCTGCTCGTATGAAAACGAGGTAGGGCATAAAAGCCGCGAATAAGATCGTAAAGTGAGAAGACAACAAGCCGATTTTTGTCGCACTTTCACAGTGAGAAACGCGCTTAATTTTTTCTCGCACGCCGTCATGACTGATCGGACTAAGTAGAAAAATTGCATTTGTCACTCACGCTTGTTTCCCAATGTTTTATGTAATCGTTTTATAACCTTACCACCAACGCCACCACCTTAGATCAAGCCTCTTCAGGCTTGATCTGAGGTGGTGGCGTTGAAATACGATACAGAGATGATATAAGTTTTGGATATTTTGTCAGTTCGCTTGGAAGAAATAAACATCGAACGGGTGAAGTTTTTTCTTAAACCTTCCCCAGGTGAAAATAAACGCTTGATGAATTTCCTTCCCCGCACTTTGTTTCAACGAGATTCTAAGACAATGCGATTTTTTCCTGACAGGATAATTCCGTGCGCTACTAACTTTTCAATATTGTATTTTCCTGAGTTTGAACGTAGGGTGGAGTACGTAGGTGGGGCGTAATGTGTCACTTTTTTAAACAAATTATTATTCTTACGTTCATAACCGATTTTTATAGACCTTTGGACGTACAATAAAGCTACCATGTTCTTTTTGCAAAAAGATTAAAAATACCAAAATAATGGGATCGAAAAAAAGTTTGCGGATTGGCCTATTGTATCCCACTATTAAAATATTTGATTATTGATAAAAATAATCATTAATTAAACTACGAAAGGAACAAATACAAGTCACTGAGTGCATTGTAAATAATAACACTATTGATTAGGACGGAGAACCCGAGCGGCTACAGAAAGTGTAGCCGGCAAGCGATTTTTTTTCAAGCTCAATTCTTTATGCTTAATAATAGGCCGGAGGGAATTCAATATAAATTACCATCCAGTATAAAAAAAATTCAATTTTTACGAGCTACAAACCTCCGAGAAATCGCACGTGGCTCACAGTGCCCCGTGACACATTGTGCCCCTCTCACCCTATACGCTCACGGGTTTTTACGTATTACCTTTGACAATTGAACCCTTTACTATCACTCCCTACTCGCAATTCACTAATCTGACCTAAGTTCCGTTGCGTCCAGAGCCATCTTAAGGTATTGCTTTCACCGGCCGGAATATTTAACAGTAAACTGATTTTTGTTAATAATTAGGCAAAAATAGAGCCTACTATACTGGTAAAATTTCAAGCGAAGTTACTGAACGTTTGACGTAAAATTATGAGTTTAAAATTCGTCCCATCTATACGGCACATTATAGAGATAGCACGTTGGCCACATTTCTATCTAATAATTTATACATTAAATAACTTTAGATGCCTTATATAAATTGCTCACGCGTGTAAACAATTCTAAAGATTTCGTAACGACAATAAAAAAAACATTATTGAACGTTTAAAGAAAATATAAGAAGTAAAACTTGGAAAAATGTGACTAGAATTTTCATAGCCGCGACATTTCAGAGAAAATCTTAAAATGTCTAAAACTACTAAATTTGTACTAAAATCTGTACCGATATAGACGGCCCCGTAATCTTCTGATTCTCGGTTGCACAGACGTTTTTACTCAAGTATCTACATCAATGTCTCAGTGGTCTTCCGCCCACTGGGTGATGCGGTAATCAGTGCGCGGCTAAGCGGGCACCGCTCCGAGTATCGGCTATGCACAACGCTGCCTAACTCGAAGTACCGCCGGTGCCGGACCCCGACCGCCCAGCCACCAGAGTCGGTTAATTCTGCCACCGCTATTTAGCATTTATAAAGACGCTCTTTTACTTTAAAGTTTGCATAATTAAACTTTAAAGTTTGCATAATTGGCAATGGCAAATGCGTTTTTCCGTTTCGCATAAACCTTTTTTGTGGCTGATTGCGCTACAAAAATCACTCGAACGTTTCTTTTTCTCGCATCTTCATTAGAGATATTTCACCAGAATCTACGACAAAAGTTTTTGATAATGGTGAAAATGGAGAAATTAAAAAAGTAACAAGGACCCTCGTCGCGTTCCAACGATGCAAACTTCAATACCGCGCTTCAATCCTCATCCAACTCAATGTTTGATGTTTGTTCTCATGTGGTTACGAGTATTTATTGAGCTATAAAAAACGCATTTTTCATGCCATA
Source organism: Ophion costatus (assembly GCA_951751655.1). Taxonomy (NCBI): domain Eukaryota; kingdom Metazoa; phylum Arthropoda; class Insecta; order Hymenoptera; family Ichneumonidae; genus Ophion; species Ophion costatus. The sequence goes on from OX632361.1 coordinate 27,464,403, forward strand.
CAGAATATACGTGTTTCTGATAATAACCTGAGTCCGTAACCCTTACCACGATATGACGCCAAAATCTCTTTGCGATATGCACACGAACCAAATGTTCGACATACACGCGAACGAAAGCGCAAGCAAAAGCTGCTGTGTCGTATTATTTATGGAATTGCTGAGTATAGATTATCAAGAGAATCCAAAGAAACTTATTTTGTTATCCTCAAGGTCTCATAATTTATGTTATCAAGAACTGAAGTTGCTCACTCGTGTCCATGTATTGACACTGTTTTCTTTCCAAATTAGGTTTAATGGGTTTGTAATTGAGCCCGCGCACAAATTATACAAAGGCCGTTGTTATTAAATTGTATGATTATGCTTTCCGTTTGGTGGCTCATCATTAAATGAACAAGGTCGCGGATGTTTCTGTATTGTCGAGTGAATGCTAAATTATTCAACTGTTCTGGCAACCCAGTGAAAAAGCAATTGGAGACGCGTGATCGCACGCAATCGTCGGCCTTCTATTGCGATCTGTTTTTCCGATCGTAATGCGCAATTACAGCGATATTGATTTAAAAAATGATTAGCACGTAACTAAAAATGAATAAGGTATTGAACTCTTTTGTTGCTTTGGCCACGGAGACGAAAAACGATGGAATTAAGAATAGACGGAATTTTTAGCACCTCGCGAAATAAACAAAGACGTAATATTTATTACGTCTTTGTTCTTTTCATTGTTTAAATTTCGTTTCTTGAAACATTGGCAGGAACTAAATGATTTTTGAAAATACTAAGGACGACACTTTGAGAACTGAGCAGTTTTTTCTTGATATTTTGCTCGAATGCACATTTTACACATTGTGACGGGTGCCCAACAAGGAACATCACTTATGTCTCCGCCTTCGATTTGGTTGAAACTCATATATGTGCTGAAGCATTGAAAACTATCGAACGTGTTTTTTTTTTGCGGAACAATGGCATGAAGCGGGGAAACCGCCGATCAAAGAAAGGCGTGTCACCCCTTAGTTTTGTGAAAATACTTATATAGTGGATTTTTCATCGCTGTACATTGGAAGAGTTTTGGTTTCCGTTTCATTCATATTGGTGGACTACCTGCGGGTGAAAGTCCAAAATCGCCCATCGCCACGCCTCTCAATGAGGGGTGGTTTTCCCCCTTAAAACGTTTTTTTCCACCGATAAAAAAAATACCTGTATAATAGTTCTCAATGCTTGATCATGTATAAGAGTTTTAACAAAATTGAAGGCGGTCACTCAAGCGATGTTCCGTGCAAGGAATCCTTGAGGTTCCCATGGAGAAACGATACGTTTGATACGATAATAACTCTTCGCCGACGTGTGGTTGCACACTATTGACTTTTACGTACATACTGTTCAAGAATTTTTTTTCCTTCGCGGCTGAAGAACTACTATATTTCAGTCCTACCGCTTGGTACTGAACGGCGATTTTTATATCGACGCAAAGGACAATCCGTCTTTGTTTTCGGCCTGCATTTTGCATATGAGCGGTGAAATTCCGCGGTGAAGTTCAACCCCGTTGTACTCGAGGCTCGTCAGCACGAAATTGCGTATTCGCGTGTGGCGCACGTTCGCGAGGAGCCGATAGAGACGGCCGGCGGGGGAGCGAGGAGGAATAAAAAGGTAGAATAGGTGAAAGGGTTACGTAGACGACACTTTGCGATACGACTTCACGATAATACGCGCGCCCCACACGAAAGGCCGAGTAATAGTGGTATAGTTGAGAAACGGTGGAAGCGGGGGGAGGGGGGAGGGGTAATAACGAAAAATGAGTAAAATAAAAATAAGTGGACGTAATGTGGAAATAAAATACGAATGCAAAATATAATGGAATAAGCGACACGGTCGCGTGAAAAAACTCCAGTGGATTGCGGCCATATTCCGATCACGTACAGAAAGCTTTTAAAGCTGAAATATCTTTCGAAGAGATTGACCTGCGCGGTGTGCTTCACGAGAGCCAAAAAAATCTACAACTTTACACTGGATGGACCGAGGGGATTAAAAAAAGCGTTTCCGTAAAAGGCTCGGGTTAACGTTGTCTCCACCTCCCCAATGAGCCTCAAGCTTTCAACTGCCTCAGGTTCGCAACGTGTATTAAATGATTGACCATCGAAATCCCTCGAAGAACTCACCCTGCAGTTGCCGAAAATTGTCCAAATCTTCGTATAATTTAGAAAAAATATTTTAAAAAACGGAAAGCCACCGTATAAAGTGCAAGTACCTTGAAGCAACGCAGTGATCGAGTGGTTGGGTCGACCACAACACAGGTCGAAGTTTAGCCCCAGAATTTGCAGTAACAGAGGAGATCAATAGAGCGACGATCAGCCTTTGTCCGGTAGATCAAAAGTCACGTCACTTCACGGTTCGTGTCATTTCTCAAAGATAAAAACCCAAACAATGCGCTATCGTCAATTGAGATTGAAGCGCGATGATTTCATCAGAGGCCGAAATATTTGACATCGTTATCATAAAAATTGCCGCAATTTTGTTTGCATCCATCGAGAAAACTGGTCGGTAATTATTCGGCGGATGATTCGGTTTCAATTCCTCCCGCACTAATTGAATTCACTGTAAAATCAAGGCGGTGTATTTCGTGCGATCGTTTGGTATCACGTAAGGGATGGTGAAAGGACGCAGGGGGTCGTACACGTGGAGTCGCGACGCGCGCCCATGGTAGACTGGCGCTCACTCGGCCGTCTGACTCGTGCCTGACTATCCCTACTGCGAGGCGCGCCAGCATCGTGCGAGAGCGCGGCGTCGTAGCGGCTTCGCTTCTGCCGCTACTGCTTCATACCAGGGCGTTTATCGATACGTAACGTTGCACGACAAGACAGGCCATGCGGGCATCGCTCTTGGTTTTACCCCTTGCCTCGCTTTTCCCGTCAACCTCCGTGTAGCATCATTGACCTCCAGTCTCTAACCCTCGCGATGTCTGCCCACATTCATGATGCTACTACTAGCGGAGCGACCGCGGGCTCTTCCATCACGAACTTAAGCCTCTTTGCTCTTCCCACACCAGCCCGGGAATAACGTGAGAATCTCTAGTCTCATCGAAGCCCAAGTGATTTATACCATCGATTTTTATACGACCGATACAAACTTTCACTCGTCACACTACCGACTCCCGTTACTTTCACGCACATGCGCTTCTGCCGTTCGTACCGCAGCATTTTTGTATGAGGTACCTGCGGGCAATAAGGCCTAGCCAAGGGATATTTGACATGAAATGAAAAATATCCAATTTAATCGACACATTTTTATTATAATCATTATCCAAGTTCAGTTTCTATACAGCATAAACGAAAAAAGGTAACTTGTACCATAAACAAAGAGAAAATTAAATATTTTCAAAAACCTTGTTAGTAGGCCTTATTTTACTATGGTGGGATAATAAGGCCTACGGCTTTAACATACTTAAATAATCTGACTATGCGTAATGTATTTGGTATTAGAGATCAATAATCCTCTGCAGCTTTGTATGAACTCAAAGTTCCTCTTTGCGCTGCTCGGACAGCTGACTCCAGGTCATTTTCCGACCACAACACTCGTTTTGGAGGCATCGAGATCGAGGCACCAGAAATAACGATCAATTAATTAGTAATAAATATGCATACTCCTTATTTACATTCGTAACATCTTAAAAGTAATGTAAAATACATTATAAAACAAACAAACTTTGCTACAAGACGTAGGAGGATAATAAGGCCTATGGTTGAATATAGTAGGCCTTAATAACCGTCGACCACGTATGCAAGAACAACAAAATAAACAACATTTCGACCATAATACGCTATACAAATATTTATGATAATCGAAGCTTGAATTAATAAAGATAAAGACTGTGGTTTCGGATATATAAGTGTAATATTACAAAAAATACTTACGATTCATTCGGACCGGTTTTTATTATTGGTGCTGCCCGGCCGCGGCTTATGGATGATGCAACACGGGTGGCGGGGGCAGGGTATCGCGCCTCCGCAATCTTGGAGCGACATATTCGGGCAATAGGCGTCTGTGAGTGTGGCTTTGTACTTGGGCCTTATTAGCCGACAGGCCTTATTACTCGCAGGTACCTTACTCGCGCTGATATAAATATGAAGAAAAAAATTGATACGATTGTGCACCTGTCGCATCGCAAATATTCGCTCGGAGAAACCCATGATTTCCGTCGGCGTGTCACCGGTGGCGTATTGTTCGTACATCTACGGATCTCCGGGGCTTTCACTTTTGATGAATTCGACGCGTCTGCCAGTGGGGAATAAAAATTCCCCGTACATATCAACAATCTCCGTGCAGGTCCATGGGACTCGGGGGCAATATGAAAATGTATACTGTAATGATATTCAACCAAGTTCCGCACGGGACGATCGCGGGGAAACCTCATTTGCGCCGGGACGGCTTTAACAGACCAGTACAGCAGGAGGAAAACTACGAAAAAAAGTACATCCTGCGTATACGTAAGGGGATTAATTCGAAATGCTCATCCAAGCCGTATTCAAACGATGAAAATATCTGCGTTGTCACAGCTGGTCTGTTGTTTTTTCATTTTTTTTATCCCGTGCTATTCAGATGCAACAAAAGGTTCCGTTGTTTATTTCATAACGCAGGCTTTCGTTATTGTGAAAAGGAAAAACAACTATTTCTAGCGCCCGTTCGAAACCTTTATTGGTCACATTTCCATAGAAAGGAGATAAATTTGGATATTTATTATCTGGAGGATTTTTTTCGTTCTTTTCAGTCTGCACTATTGGGATGTACCAAGGATTTCGTTGTTTATTTCAAAATGCGGGTCTTTATCATTGTGAGAAGTGGAATGAACTATTTCTAATGTTCATTAAGGCAGGATTCTACTTTGAAACTTTGAAAGGCTAAATTGGATGAAAACACCCATCTGGAACTCGTCGAAGGCATATTATATGGCCCAGGCATCGCTGATTGAGGGTAAGATAATTTTTTCTACGATTTATCACTCACCAAAACTTTAAACGCGTTTTTCTCGAAACGACATTTTCAAGTACCGTGGCCGTGATAACTCAAAAAGTACTGAACCGATCCTTATGAAATTTGGAACACATATTCTATATGTGTGTACCAACCGACCTAACTACAATCAACTTAAAATTTTGATTAGAACTATTTTTTTATTGCAAAAAAAGACCCAAAAAAACGCATTTTTTTTTTTTCGTATTTTAGCCGCCATTTTGTTAATTTTGCACGTATATAAAATATTCTAGTTAGGTCAGTTCCTGAAGACATACTGAACATGAAACTATTTGATTTTTTTGTTTCAGACCATCCCTCGGGAAGATTTCACGACCACGGCAACGGTACCTGCTTTTCGAGGCGTTGGCTTTAAACATATTTTACGGGTACAAAAAATGAATAAAATACATAAAAAAAATTTTTTTTCATGTACTTAAAGAGTGTATTTATTGAACAGTTTAAACCCCATATCGATATCTTTAATAGTATTCTCAGAAAAAATTCACGAAAATAGCGTTTTTTTCATGGTTTCCAAGTAGAATCCTGTCTTAAAAACTGTAGCCCGTATTGGTCAGATTTACGTAGAAGGGACACATTTGGACATTCCAATTTGAAGTACGATGATTATATTGTTTTCTTTTGGATTCCGTACTATTGAGATGTACCAGGAGGTTTCGTTGTTCACTTTAAAACGCAGGTTCTTATGATTGTGAAAAGTGAAAGAAACTGTTCCTAGCGTTCATCCAAAACTAGTCTTCATTGCTCAGATTTACACAGAAGGTAGGCGAATTTGGATACTTAATATTTGGAGAAAAATAACTTTTCTCTTTTTTTTTTAAATCCGTATCATTGGGATGTACTTGGAGAATTTCTTCTTTTTAAATTCCGTATCATTGGGATGTATTTGGAGAATTTTTTTTTCAAGTCTGTACTATCCGGATGTACCAAAGGCTTTATTATTTAATTTAAAACGCAGGCTTTATTATTGTGAAATGTGAATCAAACGATTTCTAACGTCCTGCCCAAAGGTGTAGCCTTTATTGGTCGGATTTACACAAAGAAGCGATCAACTTGGATATTCAATATATGGAGACAAAAAATTTCCTTTTTTTTTATTTCGTACTCTTGGGATGTGCCAGAAGGTTTCATTGTTCATTTCAAAGCTCAGGTTTTTATTATTGTGAAATGTAAAATAAGCTCATTCCAACATCCATCCAAAATTGTAGCTTTTATTGGTCAGATTTACAAGGAAAGGAGATAAATTTGTACATTCAATATTTAGCGGAAAATAAATTGTGCGTATTTTGCGTTGGGCCGTCTCCCGAAAGCATGTGGAAATAAAAATTGCCAGAAGCAAGATGGATGTGAATTGCGAATGGTGATAAATTGTATGGTCATAGATTTTCCGGAATTGGTCAGACCTCTGAACGTCCCCGATCTCATGGAATATGAGGGACATAAACGTAATGTATATGCTCGATGTAAAATCGGGTAAAAGTTTTATACGCGAAATAGATTTTTCGGATGGTGTTTCCGATGATTTCCGCAGGGGACTGGCAATTCGTAACTTTTGCAACAGACCGTGCCACGTAACTTCTGGAAGGAAGTTCTGAAATTGGAGGTATGAATTGAGCGCTGTGCTGAGTGCGTTGGGAATAAATACGAGGATTGGCAGATACAACGAGCAACGAGATAGCTCACAATTCAATCTAATTGAAGTTCTATGACGATTTTTACGAAAACGAGTAAATCTTCGGAACGGAGTCGCTCATTTTCGACACATCAACGAACCGAGTCATTCTTCGAAAGAAAATACTCTCGATTGTATCAATTCCACAATTAGTTAGTCATTTTCAAATAATGAACATAATTGACATCGGTAATTCATTGCGTTGATAAATTGAGGGGACAAAACAAGATGAGTTTAGTACAGTTCTGCTTTGTGGGTAACATGTCAACCAGAAGGCTCTTCCGCGTCCCTACACAACTTTAACTCTGCGGCCGAGTTGCTCGCCGTGAACTACTTCTCTTAGACTTCGATGCCATGTTGATATAAGCACGATAATAGGATTCTCTCGGTTTCAGAACTGAGAAACTCTGATGCTCTCTGCCACAGTGTCGACAAGGTCCTTACGTAGCAATATACAACACACACATACACGCACGCATGCACGCACGCACGCACGCACACACACACACACACACACACACATACACACACATATATGTACTACATCTATACTACATTTCAGAATGTATGAACGCATGTATACATACATGTACACATTCCCAAATATAATACAGATCGTGATTGGCAAGGGTTGTTTTGTTACCTGCTAGTTGATATACAGCAGTGCTTCGAAAAAATGACCAAAAATAAATAAACTTCCTTTTCGACGGTCTGTCTGCACGCGCAAGTGGGTCTCGATATAATTACGAGACGTGCCGGCACGAGTGAGCGCACGCGAGATATTTTCGCGGGGATACAATCGTTACACCAAGATTGGCAATAATCATTCTCGTTCTATAGAGAAAAACTAAATCGATCGACAAAGAAAGTAAATACACTACAAGTAAAGGAGAACTCACGTCCAACGGCAGCCGTATTACGCTTTTTCTTAATCTCCCGGTTGAGAAATATAGTAAACGGATCTGCAGCGTTCGTAAATCATTCGGTCGGTGTATACCTCGGGACCTCCGTGCAAAGCGATGAATCCCGGCAAATAATTTGTACCTACTCGTACACAGAGTCGGTGCCATTCCTCTCTTACGTTCGTGTGTATCTCTTTCTCTCTCTCTCTCTCTGTGTGTGTGTAGAGGCAGGGCGTACCATCGCGGATCTTTCTCGACAGCGACGAAGCCGCGGATACGTCTTGGGACATTAAGCCGCAACACATGATACCGCACGATTAACGCTGTATATACACAAGGACCATTAATTATCGACGTACCTTGGACGAATCGACGTTTCAACGGTTGGGTTAGAAACTGGAGTGAGGACTTCTCGCGGATGGCAATTTGTCACGCAGTGGCTGCTGTATTGATCGCTGCGACGTACCTTAAAATAATGACGTCCTCCTTCCTACGATACTCAAAAATGTCTCGTTCATCTTGCATTTTCAAGTGCCACAATGGCCCACGAGCTCCGATATAACTCCGAGGACAATATCCAATATAACTCCCGGGAAATGGAAAATGCTATATCGAAATAAGAGGATGCAACGGCGATGAATACATCATTGGAGTTCAATGTCTTCCAGCTGACCCGGATGATTTTCAAATTTATTCTCCACGTTATTCTTATTCACAGGATCCTTCTCGTCTCCACTCAATAGCACGTGTGATACACCCTCAGAAAATTGGAGGGCGAACTAGCGACATGATGCATCGCGGTACTCGCTCGAGCGCGTTATCTTCACAACGGGACTATTCGCGTGTGCAAACGGGAACCGGGGACGGTACCAATGTACACCATCGCCCCTTTCCGCATCGCTGCGTTACACCAGAAACTTCACGTGACCCGTTGGGGAAGCTTCCGCAGTTTATGAGAAGCCAACGGGTCCGTGGCGCGTGCAATTTCTACACGTAGCTTTACCGGGTGCATTCCTCATGCTTGTAACTCTACGAGAAGAGAGAGAGAGAGAGAGAGAGAGAGAGAGAGAGAGAGAGAGGAAGGAGAGAGGCATATCGGGGACCACTGGAACGGGACACGTGATACATGTAACATGTGGGTTGAGGGAATGCCCAAAAGTTCTATCTCTGAGAATACGGACATGCCAAGCCCTACTTCCCCGATCGATTTGGCTACGGCCAAGAAGAGGGCGTAATCGACTAAATGGGGAATTCAACGTCGAATTAATTGTGCCACTTCGTTAGCTGGTCGTCCCCAATATTAGGCAGACTATCGGTATTCTCCGTTAGCAGGAAGAAACTGCGAAGGCGAAAATGCGAGACATCGAAAAACGTAAGCATTAAAACTGGACAATAGCAATGACAAATTATTCCGAGAGGCTACGAAGTTCTCTCTTTCTCACAACAACGACCCCCATCGAGAAATCAAGCTCTCACGCTCGGAATGTTCCGCGAGGCCAACGAGCGTGCTTCGCCAATTAAACGAAATCAGCGCAAACATCGTGTCAAACAGGGGCATCGCGTAACGCGTCAGTTCAGGGAACATTGTCAGGTCGAAAGGAATTAATTCACGGCTGTTACTTTCGAGCAGGGAACGGGAGCACGAATATCAGCTGTCCTGTATAAATTGAACTGGACTTTTGGGACATCCCTTTCGCGACCTACAGGCGCGATATACGAATGACAAATGTGGACGACGAGATTCATCACCGTATCGACCCTTACCTGTTATATTCGTTCTCTTCTACTGAATTGGCAACGGTCTCTCGAGTCTCTTGCACCGCGACCATCTGTAATCTGATATTACGCCGTAATAACTATTGTCCAGCGGGAGATCGGACGAGCTTATTAAGCGGTAATAACGTAACGAGATTACTCGAGAAATTGTTTGCCCAAGCATGCGCGCGGGCATGGTAGTTCAACTTGTGAACGTGGCTTTTCTGTTTATGTGAGAAAATCGACCCTAATGACAATGGGGTCTCCGGTGTGTTCTAGTTTCGGTTGCGTACACGGCGGTACTCCCGTGGGACTTTGTCGGTGTATTACAAGCCAACAGCCTTATACGTCACCGGAGGCTGCTCCACAAGCTCTCTTTTGCAGGCCAAGCCGTAGTATCTTTGAATATCAGCCAACGCAATTCCCCCGTGTAGTCCTTGTCCAACGTATATCGTATAACTTGTCTTCTAATCGCATTATCATGGGATAATTAAAAATATAACACGTCCTCCCTCCCCACCACCCCTCCTCTCGCTCTCTGCTCCTTTATTCCTCCCACGTCCTTCATCGACACCAGCCCCAACTCATCAAACCTACGAGACGCGAGTCAGCGTCGTTACTACGAATGCTAGAACCATCAGCCGGAAACAGCGGAATGGACGAAAGAAATTGTGAACACACGGCTGAGTATTCGCTCCTGTGCATGCGGTCTCGACGAAGCTACATACGACTTTGGGGTAGCCGTAAAGCTTGCGCAATTCCCCCTGCGTTACACCGGAAACGGAGCACGCGGCCTTTAGGAAAGACGGAAATGCCCGCGGTGCCGTACAAGACGGCAAACGTTTCTTGGCCACGGCTCTTTTACGGGACGAGGAGGAAGAGGCGGCAGGGGGAGGGACGAAGGACGTGTTTATATAACTTTGAAGGGCTCTTGGCTTCGCCCTCGCTGTTTCTCGTGCTGACTCCCCTTTGCTCGGCTTTCACCTCTCGCAAATATATACACGCATATATATATATATATACGAGCACATACACAGACATTGGTGGCGAACTGGAAAATGCAGAGTCGCAGGGCACACGCAAACTCTTGTACTACACTGTTTTCGCATACGGTGAAACTGACCGGCTTAATAATGTGTCCGCCGCAGGAGTAAACCGAGAGGGCACGGCAAGACGCTGAGTTTCGGCGTGAGAACCGAGCTCCATGTATGGCTCTACCATACGTGCAACGCAGAAACTTTCGCCAGACGCATGTTGCCTATAAGCATGGCCCGTACGATCGTACAGCCAAAAGTAGCGATTGCGTAAGCATGTACCGAAAATGCTATGCATAGAACTGCGTGGAAACGAAGTGACAGCGTTCCTAACAATTCACCACAGGAACTGACGAAAGTTACGCCCTTTCGTTGGAGAAGAGTTAATACATATTTAGGCGCGCGTTTGTGTATGTGACTGTATTCGTGGGTAAGGTTTCTACTGTACTCTATATGCAAATGTTCATAGTAGTCTGCTCGTGCAGAGCTATTGTACCTGAAATTCTCTCTTGTCCGCTTGCTACTTGCTTATTACGAAAACGCAAATAAGGATTATTATAATATTCTCGTGGTTAATTAGTCCAATTTTATACGAGATTGCATGAATTGCATCTCTCTCACTTTCTCCGTGTATAAAGAGGGAGTCAGAGAGAGTTGCAAGTCCAAGTTACTCGCGTTACGTGTATCCCAAAAACGTGTCCATATATTCATGGGTCGTGCATGAAATCTTTTGTTCCATATTCTATATCCCGTATACTATTGTCGTCGTTTCGAGTTCTGTTCATCCGAAGTATACATAAATATTCCATGGGGTTGGACGAAAAGCCGATGAAGACAAGAACTCTCTGCTATCGACGGATATTGTAGTCGTACGCGAGAGAGGAAGATCGGAGGGAGGAAGAATATACCTGTACTTGTGTTTACGCGAGCTTTGTCACGTAGATCGTTTCAGCCTTGCACAGACTCCGCGGGCCGGCCTGCTTACAATGAAAGACTTTCGTCTATATACCCGTGTACGTAATTACTGATTATAGGTAGTCTGTGAATCTTCTGCTACGTCAAGATTACATTTTCTTCCTTATTGAATTTTACAGCGACTGAATATTGGACTTTTATCCAATGCTTTTTCCTCATCAACACCGTTTCGATACAGTCTCCCCTGAGGAAATAAGCGTGTCCTGAAAAGTCGGAAGAAAGGAGAGCCTGAGAGAAACATGTACTAAGCTGCATGCGGCATTTTCCGTGCGCAGATTTCTTTCCTAAAAGAGAGATGCTACTTTCAATGAGAGTTTCGCGATCTAGAGCGAGGACATCACTATGACGACTAATGAAGTGATGGGTAATGATAGCTTTTAAAATAGATAGGTCGTTTATTTGGCTATGTAACATCATCGGAAAACTAGTAAATGGGTTTCTTGCTAGCCTAAAATTACACGAATATCACAAAAGTCAGATTATCAGAAGAGACCCACCTTGTGGGATCAACTGAGCCACCCGACGGAGCTACTCGGATAATAAAGGTTTTCTTTCAAAAGAGAAACTTAAGAAGGAAGAAGAAAGCGCAATTCTATGTAATTTGTTATATTTTGCCGCTTTTCGAATACCTCGCCGTTGACGACTTCTTCTGCGGCACGTTTCATCAGATCTTTGAAGACTATAGGTCGTTCAGTTTTTCTCTTGTACTTTCGCATCCTGAGAAAAACGGAATAGTTTTTGCAGAAAGATTAATCAGTACTTGGGGTGGGTTTAAAAAAAATGTAAATTGACTACAAATTAGTTATAGAACATGATTGCATGACAAAACAATAGAGTCAAACATCAACCTGCAACTGTATGGTTTAATGAGCCATGGCCAAGAGACCCCGCCTGCTTTAGCTCAAGAGACCCCTTACCCATATTTTCACTAATTGGACCGAGCCACCCTAAGACTATTAATATTGGATCATGTTTTATTCTGTCATCGTATAAATACGCTATTATGAAATCAAAATACACTCACTTGATTGCCGTAACGCACAAGCATGGGCGTACCCCTTGCGTATCCTTTCCGCTGCTTCTGACATCCCGCACTTATATCTAGCATGCACCGTTTGGGTGCTAGTGTGGGTGGCGCAGGAGACCCTGCGGCTAAAAAGATGCCGCACTAGATTATTTATTTGGGATTTGGAAAAAGGTTATGTCATGAAGCATGCATTGAACTTATTTCGTATACATTTTTATGAAAAAAAGTAAAAATGAACAAGTCAGTGAGGTATAATAATAGAGGTTCTGTAAAAAATATGGTCCAACTGCTGGATCGATAACATAACAATGGTTGATCTGAAAAGTAAAAATAAAAAAGTTTTATAATTTGTATAAACGTAGTTCTCGGTATACGTAGCTATTTTTCGAAAAAAAAAAAAAAAACACAAATTGGCGGATGTTAAAAGAAAGGGTTATTTTCAAGTGTAATTGTAAGTAAAAAAATTAACTTTTTGGAAATTTTCTTCACACGTATAACTAATGATTTAAAGGCCGGGTAAAGGATACTCTATTGAGTTAACTATTTCGAAACCATTTTTTTATGAAAAATATTTAAAAAGTACAAAATTATATAAAGTTTCCATGTGAAAAAAAAACGTTTCGCTTCATTGACCCATAGAAATTTTGGTGCAGGGTTGTCAGAAAATATAAAGGTTGCAAAAATGAAACATCTATATGAATGTAGCTATCGTTGTGCGCGGCCTTTAAAATAAATGTTTTTAAAAATAAAATGGTGGCATTATGAAAAAATAAAATTAATTTAATCGATTCATGAATTGACAGTTTTCATGATGAAAAATAAAGTTTCAACTGGAATATCTATAATTACATTAAACTGCACAGCAAGCGACTTAGAGAGAGTTATTTTACAATAGAAAAAGACCTAACATTTCATCTACTATGAAAATGCGGTCACCTGCCTAGAACAGGATTGCCAGTCATAATGGGACGCGCTATCTGTTCCAACTCAATTGACTGTACCTCACAGTCAGTTTTCGGATTTTCGGCTCATAATTTATTTTATACACAGTTGAGTATATATACTTTAAGAATATGCAAAAAATTCAAATTTTCTGACCCGTCTTAGTGGCCTTCCCAAATCAATATTGATTCGATAACTATGTTCAGAAATGATGTGTTTCCAGAAATTTCTAGGCAAAAAATAAAATAAAGCGGACCCTTTTTCATACATAATATTTTTCTTTTAGGATATCGAAACATTATCAAGGTTTTTTTATTTATTTCAAATTATAGACAGCTTTAGTGCACGTTTTTTCTATCCAGCGAATTTTTTTTACTCGATCCGCTATTCATTGTTGGCATCTCCTTAGGCCGATATTGAGGTTACGAACGGGGCGCGTGTCTCTAACTTCGTGACACTTCCGCCAACCGGGCTATTATCATATACCATAATTTACGGTGCCAATTCGTCTCGCGTTAATTGACCGTGAAAAAGTAATAGAAAATAATTATACAAAGTAAAACAGCATTAAATATAATCACGGAATGTTCAAAAATGTATATTTTTACAAACAGATGTAGCAAAATAGTTCGAAAACGTACGTTCAATATGACGATGATTTGACAGCTAACAGTTGGCAACAGTCAATAGGATCCATGCATACTCATAGGGGGCTCCTCTCGTACTTCACCCCCGACGGCTAGACCCCATAACGACCTTAATTTCAAAAGCGAATGAAAGTTGGCGATTCGATGGCCTGTGCACGTTCGATTAACGCGTGTGTCGGTCCTCCGAGCGGGGCGGAAGGAACTCGCCTCGCCCTCAAAGCGTTTAACAAGTTGGCAAACAGAAGACGAAGAGGCCAAGAGAGAGTTGACGAGCGAGGCGGAGCTGGGAAAGTGGTACGAGTTCCTCCGCAACTCGTCGCCATTTTCTCGACAAGTGTCAGAAAAGTTTAAAAAGACGCGCCGTCCAGTAGACAAAGTCGTAGAGGAAGGGGCGGGGGGGACTTCTCAGGGGTAGCTAATACCCCATGGCGAGTTTGCTGTTCAAGCGTGTGACAGCCGGAAGAGCACACGTGCACTCTACCACGACATGCTACTCATTGTTCACACACTGTCACACGTGCATATACGCGAGGACTTTCACATGTGCGTGCACGAAAGACACGGCCCGTGTATTCATGAGATTCGTGCAAAGTTTCAGTACGTTGAGCAACCATCGTCAGGAGAGCCGAGTGGTAAGCTTTCTGTCCCTTTTTTTTCTTCATCGTGCACTACTTCTCTCATTTTGCTCCCATTGTCCGAAGATTCACTGTCCCCGAACACGTACCCGGTGATTATCCTATTGCGCGCACACAGCGAGACCGTAAAAGCACCAGCACCGAAACCTCGAAAGAAGGAACGTGCGCGCATGATACGTTCCATGAATTCGCATCCAACAATACGACACACTGAACATTTGTCAGCTCTTCCTTTTCCACATCTTCGCTCGTATCGTAAAATGTAACGCCGCGTTAACCTTTTTACTACGTAACTCTACACGGGGTCCTATAATACTCATTTTTCTAAGTAGCCTAGTTCATTTTTGCCCGTAGGAGAAACTGTTCTCGTTGGAAGTCGGTTTTTTCTTCTATGGAATTATATTGTCCCATTTCGCAAAAGAAACCCGAGATTTTCTCGTGCCATTTCATCCCGAGGAACTCGCGAAAGCTATCATGTAAGAGGAAATGAACTTTAGCCGCGCAGTGCGGTAAAATTATTTCGTACAACCCTCCGTTATATCAAGGATACAAAAAGAATCATAAGCGATCACGAGGGTCAGCGATTTTGATACAAAACGAAAAAATAGTTGACGTCGATGATGTGAAAAAAACATTTTTGTTCGCATATTTTTTAAGTTATTATTATTTTCATACCCGGATGATTTTGATGTCTCGAGTACCCGTGCAGAAATTTGTTGGAGAGTCCCCAGATCCTACCACATCTATATAGGGATTTGATGGGGGGGCACGTAGGGAATCCACATTAAAATCCGAGTGGATTCCAAGCTATTTCCCGATTGACGTCGCTTAAGAATTTTTTTGAAATTTTCAACCGGAATTTGTTGGATCACCCAAAACAATAGTATTCCGTGATCCCGTGCAGAAATTTGTCGGGGAGTCCTAATACTGTACCCACATCTGAATAGGGATTTGTTAAGGACACCGCACATGGGAAGTCATTGGGATGTCATTGCATTTGGCACTGTTCCCCAATAAACGCCATTTGGGAATTCTTATATACAACGAATTGAAAATATGTGAAAAGACACGACAAAACCTTGACGTGTTGAAACATAACCTGCACGTATCGTGAGCGTGTAGGTGTGTCGTGACATTATGTTAAAACGCAGTAAAATAAATGACAAATCGATTCAAGTCGATCTTCAAGACATACATTTTTGAAGCGGGAAACCAGCTTAGTAGCACGTTTTTTAAAGTGATTGGCATGATTTTTCTTTTACAAGGAATATATGAATAGAATCTATTCAAACTTGGGACTATTCTATACATATTCGCAAATAAATATTTTAATTTTTTCGAAGCATTTCCTCTAAAACCCTGAACATAAAAACTGCCGCCCATCGAAGGTTGCCATCAGACTTTGCTGTTTGTGTATACTCTGGAGGTCACAGTTTTTATGGGAAATCAATACGGTTTGAAGATTACTTTAAGAACATGTTTTCTTTCTACATGAACCTAACTTTGAGCTAAAAATTGGAAATTGCATTTTGTAGAGGTATTTAAACAAAAGGGTATAATTTAATACTTTAAGGGTATAATAAAAAAATATACTTAAAAAAATGATGTAACCCCAACTTGAGGTTCATATAAAGCGCATTTATATTAAGGAAGAAACTACCACTTTATAAAATTATAGGTTAGAAGCTTTTTGAGCTATAGTGTACGCAAATTGAAAAAAGTAGTTCCGAGAGAAATGCGTTTGAAGACAAATGACAGAAAACAAAGAATTCAAGGCAGTAACGAATTATTTATAGTACATTGGAAACATATTATTGAATAGTTTCACTAACAATGCAATTTAAAAAATCGATTTTTTGAGTCATCTAAACTGGCTTTCCGCCTTAAGGAAGGACACACCACTAAGACAGGCCGAAAAGGTAGTTTTTCCGAATTTTTTTCGTCTACTGGATCATTTTTTTCGATTTGGAAAAGAGATATGTTATTAAGGGAGCTTTCCAGTGTGAAATTTTCAAAAAATCGATTTTTTTTTTTTTGCTTTATCGAATAGTATACACTCTTCCGAATATTCCCTGAAATTTTCATGCCGAAATTCAGATTATTTCGGTTACTGTACAGCATTTCTTGGAAGAAGGCAACGGAGCGCTACAGCTACAGCGAAACTTTGAACGCGTTTTTCTCGAAACAGCATTTTTCAAAACGGTGTCCAACTTGGAGGGCAGAGTTTTAAAGCTATCGAGTTGAATTTTTTACACAATATTCTTAACGTCATTGTTTATCGTGCTACGGAAGCTTTTTTTTTTTTGACATCTTCCTATTTTTTTATTAAAAAAACTGCCAAAAAAATGCTAAAATCGATACTTTTTGTTCAAACCGGCGCCATTTTTGCAAAAAAAAAAAAAAGCCTCCATAGCACGAAAGCCAATTATATACCGATCAATAATCTTTTTGTGTTTTTTGTGTCAGATCAAAATTGTGACCCCCAACGTGGACACCACAGCCAAGTGCATTTTCTGCAACAATTGTTTCATCATTTTTATAGATATTAATTAATAAATAAATCGATCTTTAAAAAATTGTTTTGTATTCTTCAATACCCAATTAATATACAAAAAAAAAACCAGACCGATTAGATTATTTTTTCTTTAAAAAAAAAAATCGCGAAAAACAGCGATTTTTCGGGCTGTCACACTGGAAAGCTTCCTTAAGCATATAATGAATTTATTTCTTGTGAATTTTTAATGAGAAAAAATAAAAAGTTAACGTTCGGGTACATCAGGTAGTAGAAAAAAGTTACGGGACTTCAATTGCAGGCCTACGACAATTTTTTCACTCCTACGTATCTTCACGTTCATCGGCTCTACCTTACAAGTCTCGTTTAAACAAAGTATCGTATGTGATTACCTCTGCGAAACGTACATGCGTACGAAAATATTCAAGAACCAAGTATATCCGTTCTCGTAATAGCGATTCGTACGGAAACGTTGAAAGAATTTGTAAGCAGAGCAACGGAAATAAATTCTACATGCTGGATGTCGTTTTGACTGTTGCAGCATGTTTAAAAGTCGAAGAGGGTCGAAGTTCATGAGGAACGTTGAGAGGTCGTAGGAGCTGAAAAAGTAAGGCACCACCTAATTTGCATCCCCCTCTATGAAATATGCATTTCCGTTCGCAGGTATGGTGGATTCGGCGACGTGGCCGTGTGTAAGGTGTGCACGACAGTTCCAGGGGAGAAGGGTTTGTGTACGACGTATAGAATCACAGCTTCCGAGAAGGGGATTGGTTGCGGGAGATCGCAGAAAATTGGATCGGAAATGCGATAGATGCAGCGTCGCAAATCAAAAGCTGACTTTCTCCTCAGGCTGAACGAGCGCATACTTTTCGTTCATTCAATGTTTCTGTTTTTTTTTCGCCTCGTTGACAACGTAATAATATTCTTTGGCCCGAGGAGAGCAAGCGCGGGCAAAGTTTTATATTCGTACCGGACGAGAAAGTTCCGAATAAAGAGCGAAGCAACGTAAGAAAATACACGTCGGTGAGAGTTACCTCCTTGGGAAGTCGGGAAGAGATTCGATATTCTTGAAAGGGAAGAAAAATGCGGCTGGAAGAGAGTGGTCGTGGTTGGCATTCCTTGGAAGGTACCATGCACGGATGGGCTCCTGTATGGGCGCGTTTGGCTGTATGGTACCAGCACACGACCCTATAGCATCACATAGATGTGAGACCTGGCGAAGAGAGACAGAGAGGGACTTTAACTTTGTTACGTATGGCCGTGCATCAAAGTGACTTTTGCACGGTAAACTATCACTCCACCGAGCTGTAGGAGCTCGGAAGTCTCACCGCAAAAGTCCTCTCTGTCTCTCTGCCGTCCTCTCTCAGAATCGAATGAAGACTCGGAACACGGGCTGTATAAAATATCTGTAAAAATGGAATGAGGGAATCGTCGTATAAAGTTTGTCCTTCACTTCCGTCATCACCCTCCGTACTTCGTTTTCTTGAATGTTCCTCTGCTTCCTCAGATGCCGCGAGAGCCGTGCCGACCTCCATTTTCGTCCCGTTTATTTAGATTTCATTTATGAAATAACTTGGCAAACGAAACTGGGGTGATTCCGATTATAGAAGAACTCCGTTTTTGCAGAAGTACACATTTTTTGTCTCGTCTGGGAGTGAATTGGGAAAATCCCGAGAACAAACGTGTGTCGGCAGATGCTAGTGACACTTGACGGCACGATACTACGTCGCAGGTCAGAGCGGGGTCACTTGATGATAATTTCGTTCTAAACAGTATAGCTCCAAATTAATGAAGTGATAAGTAATGATATCTTTCATAATAGATAAGTTGTTTATTTGGCTATATAAGGCCATACATTTTTTTAAAAGTAAAAACGTCGTTTGCTAGACCATACTTACATGAATATGAAAAAAGTCAGATGGCTTAGTTGAGCCAGTAGGAAAATAAAGGTTTTTTTCACAAGAGAAACATAAAAAAAAGAAGCAGAACGCGTAGCTCTAATTGGTTATCTTTTGCTGCCTTTCGGATTTTTTTTGCCGTTGATGACTTCTTCTACAGCACGTTTCATGAGATCTTCGGAGACTATAGATCGTTCAGTTTTTCTCTTGTACTTTCGCATCCTGAAAATAAATATTTTTTTGTAGAACGATTTATAGGTACTTGGGGTGGGGTTTAAACGCCTCTTTTTTAATGGAAAGCGCATGAGCCATGCCCAAGAGACGCCGCTTGTTTGGGCTCAAATGACCCCTTTTCCATTTTTTCACTAATAGGACCGAGCCACCCTAAGACTATCAATATTAGATTATTTTGTGTTCTGTCATCGTACAAATACACTATTACGAAATCAACATACGCTTACTTGATTTTCGTAACACCACAAGCATGGGCTGGAGACCAAATGATACGACGAACTGCTTTTTGTACTTTTAGCGCGAAAATAGTAACAACGTACGTGACACTCAAACCAAACACCTGCAAACCAAGTACCCTCCTCCCCGCGCCCCCCGCTTCTTCTGACATCCCACACTTGTATCTAGTATGTACCGTCTGTGTGCTAGTGTGGGTGGTGAGGGAAACCTCATGGTTGATAACACCTCGCTGTGCTCTATTTTATTTTATGTGGTCTATGTAAAATCAAGGTATTCCATGGAAACTTACTTACGGTCCTAAAGTCATTGAGAGGTTCCTTCAATTAGGTTTTTTTTTACTTCAAAATGACAACTTTGTGATTTGTATGAAATAGAGCGCTGTTATCTTCAGCGTGAACTTGAAGTAAGTCAAATGTACCATTACTGATTATAAAAAATGTATAGTTATCTGATATAAAATGTACACTTATTTTCGACAAAACGAAACACTTCATCCATAAATTCCATTTGATAGATCGGTTCCGACGACGTAAAACAACCCATGCAGAAACATGAACTGGTTCGACACTGGTACAGAGTACTGCGTTACCTCTACTCTATAGATGGCCATTTCCTAGCATAAGTTTGGGTTCATTAATGTATCATTGTCGAAATGATATCCTCGGGTCAATGCTGGCTACCGATATCGTACCGACATTGGTCTGGAAACGGGCCCGGCACTAGTGCTAAGGATGGTCCAAGTAACAACCAGTATCATACCAGCATTGGTCTCGTCGCTCGTGCCAAGGTCGGCCCAAGTTTCAGCCGATATTCAGCCAGCATTTGTATTAAAAAAGACCCGGCGCATGCGCCAACTTTGGCCCAAATGCTAGCCAATATCGTACCGACGTCGGTTCGGTCCATTATCACTAGTGATTCGAAAATACTCCGAGTTTCGACCAATATTATATTATGTCGGTATTTTGTTAATATATATGGCAGTACGCAGCAATAAATACAATACTTTGTGGGAAATACATAAATATTATAATTTATTGTTGTTGAATTCATTTACAGATTTTATAATTTATTATTCGAGCAAGCAAATGTTGGTACGAGAGAATATTGCGTATAAGTGATAATAATAATGAAATAATACGACAAGTAGAATTATTTTGCAAATAAAATAGTAATGAAAAATGATAACCTAAAAAACTGATATGTGGAAACTCGCGAGATCGGATGTCAATTGCGCATTCTTATTCGCATCAATGATATTTCTTTTGGCGCGTCTTTTTTCAGGTCACACTTACGCGAACATGCGATAAAGCCGACTGAGCGATAGCATTATTTTTTTCTAAATCCAATTTTGTATATAATTTTGATAAGTTGAATAGTCTGAGCGCATCTTTTTTCGGGTGACACTTTCGGAAACGCGCGACCAAGCGAACTGAGTGATTGAGGTTAGGACGACAAACTCCACACGCCGATCGCGCATACGGTTCCGAACTCTCGAATACGATTGGCTGAGAAGGTTCGAAGATACGCGGGACACCATTTTTTCAGCATTGCGCCAACACGGTAGTCCACAGTCGGTTAGCTCGCACTAGTCCAGACATCGGCCGTATTGTTTGTGTTGGCAATTTTGCTCATGGGTACATTCACGCCCAAAGTGTCCGTAGGTCTATTCCGCCGGATAGTCGGATTTGAAACCGTTTTTTATCCGACAAAATTATGTCATGAAATTTTTCCAGTGATTTTATCGTGGGTGAATGTTCCAACGACAGTCTCACTTTATTCCGCCTTATTCAGATAGTGATCAAACAATGAAACTCCTTTGTATGCCCGCGAAAGTTCCGGCCTTGGTTAAGTCAACAACGAAACAGTTGAATTTGGTCACGCAGCAACGACTAAGTCAAAATCATTCGGTCTCTCGAATACAAACCAGTATGAAGGTAAAGACTGTACATCGTACGACGATAAAAAAAAACATATTATCAGCTTCTACAGACAACTCATATTTTCGCATCAAATTGGGCAAACTTGGCTCAATAGACTATCTTTCAAATTAGGGGTGGTTGACGTCAAACAGATTGCCCCACGTTTCCGAGAGACCGTCCATTACGTAGGTGAGAAATGGTCCGTCTCCAACCGTGAAACGTCTCTTTTACAAGCCGGCTGTGCGTAAATAAAGCGAGAGCATTCGTAGCCTACATTGTAGTTGCATCCGTATGAAGGCGTTGAAGGAGCCGTGCGAGCTGTCGGAGTGAGATATGAAATTTTACGAGTACGCCCGGTGCAGCAAATTCTACCATGGGATCCTCTTGCCAGCCCAATGCCCCTCGTCATATTCCATTCCCTCCCCTCGAGCTCCTCGCCGTTTCACCCTCACCTTTATTTCCATCTCTCCTGTACCCGTTCGCATATACTCTTACTAGCTGTCATAGGATTCGCATTACCGGATGTCAGGTCGCACTCCCGCGATAAGGACGCGCTCTGCACGTCACTTCACATATACAAGTAAGCGCTTCATCCCTTCTCTTCGAATTCTCTTCTCGAATGCACGTGGTCATAGGCTATATTTGCACATATTGGAGTGCAGTCCCTCCTGTACAGTGGATGTCATATATAGCCGACGGATACGGGTCTGCTTCCCCTATATCTCGACACGTACGCAAGCTCGGGAATGCAGCCCGTGTTATTTTGGGGATCCGGCGCTATTTTGGGCAAGCTGCTATATTTATACGATCAACCGACTTTGATAAGCGACAAAAGCAAAGGAATATATGCATGTATGTGATGGGGGGGGGGGGGGGGTTTGCTTGTGTAACCTGTTTCCGACAGCCATCGGGCCTTGTCAGCGGAATTTTTCATCCGCACTGTCCGGGAAAACTGATTACGTCAACTGCATATTTTTCCCACTTTGCGATCCGCGAGATCTGGTCCACTCTCTCCACCTCTCTTTCTGCAAACAATAGGTATCCGTGATTATCGCGTCTGCCCATCTATCCACGTGCTCGTATTCCAATCTGAAATATGTATCTGTATGTTGATGGCCGTGGTCAAGCTCCATAATATAAAAGACAAGACAAATACCCCTGCAGAAATTTGCCGGTGAGTCCCTGCAACCGTATAGACATTTGATAGGGATGCCGCACGTAGGGGGGTTCACATGGGAATTTAAATGGATTCGGCGGTATTTCCCGATGTACATTGTTTGAGACATTTTTATTTGATATTCTCAACCGGTATTTTTTGGAACCGCGAAAAAAATATATTTCCGTAATCCCACGCACAACTTTGTTGGGGAGTCCCGAGATGCACCAACATCTCTATAGGGATTTGTTATAGAGAAGGCCGTTCAAGAATTCTCATCACGTTCGAATAAAAAATATGTGAGAAGTTACAAGAAAAAAGTTAGCGTGTTGACACATTGACTACCCGCCCCATGAGCATGGACGTGTGTGGTGATATCGTGTCAAAGTACAGAAGAATAAATAACAAAGGATTAAAGTGGATTTTCAGGGATGTGATTCAAATCGATTATTAAGGATGTTGAGTTCCCAATCGCAAATGATAATAAAATTCTGAAAATTTGGTACGGTTTTGTATGAAGTATTTCAGAGGTCGTGTAAAAATTTCACGCCAATTAGGAAGTTCGTTATTGAACAATTAACATTCACAAATTAAATGTTGTCTTTTGGAAACTGATGTAACTTTGCAATAAGTTTTTTTTGACCTCTCAATTTTGTAATATCTACAATATACTGAAAGCAACGGAAACAAAACGAAGTTTATTGATAAATTTTTTTTTATTTCTTTTAAAAATTGTTCTTAACAAAATGTTAATTTTTTAATAACGAGCTTCCTAATCGTCGTGAAATTTTAACACGACCTCTCAAATACTTCATACAAAAACATACCAAGTTTTCAGAATTTTCTTATTATTTTTTTTTTCAACCCTTAAGGAGGTTGAAGTAATGATGATAGAATTCCGAAAATTTGGTATGTTTTTACATGAAGTATTCAGGAGGTCGTGTAAAAATTTCATGACGATTAAAAAGCTATTTATTGAACAATTAACATTAGCATGTTTCATAGGGACTCGACATCCTTAAGATATGCTTTTTGATGCGATTTGTACTTTTTTAGAATCTACTCATTTTGTATACCTTGAGACGTGATTTTTTAAGTTACGTCACAGAATATGCTACCGGTGATTAGTTAGGCTCTTGATGCGCGGTTTGCGACCCATTCGTTTATGTTGGGGGCCTTTTCTCTAGGATCTTTGTTTTGTCACCGTTCCGTTTGCGGGGTTACTCGGGCACAAAATATAGATTTCAAAAGGAATATAATATTATAATCTTCCCGCCCCCGAAATAATATTTCAGCTGACGAAAATTACGAGATAAGAGTTCTCGCTTAGACCAGCGTTCTCGCACGGTCCGATCGCGCGAGCGTGTTTACATTTTTGTCGGTAAGCGCGTTTGACACAGCTCTCCCTCGCTGGCCCTCGCCATGCGAGGTACAGTCCGGCTTAAGGGGTTACCCCCACTTGCGATTTTGAAAAAATCGTTTTTTTTATTGCATTTTTTTGAAGTATCAGTATCTGAGAATATGTCCTGAAAATTTCAAGTCGATCCGAACAAAATTGACTGAGATATGAGCGTTGAAAGAGAAGAATCCGTTCTTCGTGTAAACTGAAATTAAAACTTTAAACGCCTTTTTCTCAAAATGGCATTTCTGAAGTCGGTGACCAAGATTACTCGAACACTAATGAACCGATCTTCTTGAAATTTTGCAGGCTTATTTAATACATAAAAATGTAGTCTTTAAGCGTTCGTTTTTTTTTTTTTAAATGGCCGTTTTATAGCCAAAAAACGGCTGTTTTTTTTCGTTAAAATCGAACCATTAACTTTGACGTCCGCCATTTTGTGAAAAATGAATATTTTTTAAAATCCTTCGATTAAAGACTAGTTGATACTTATATTTGACTAAATCCATCTGCATTTTTTTCTCAGATGATCCACTTCGCCGCTATGTTGGTCACCGCAAACCGTGTATATAAAAACATTATTTCATTGACGGCCATTTGCCACTAAACAATGTAATATTTTTCAATAAAAAAATTACTGAAAGTTCTTCAAGATGTGTTCTTTAAGATGGTATATTGATCGATTAAACAAGGTTTGTAGTTTTCTTTAAACAAATTCATGAAAAAGGCCTTTTTTTGCGCTACAAGTGGGGGTAACGCGTTAAGATTGTTGAGCTAGGTCTCAGTGTGTAGCGTTACCGATCTTGCGTGAGGAGGTCGTCCTCCCAACTGGTCATGTTCTAGCTTTCGCGATGGAGAGATCGGTCGTCATTCTCTCTCGCACTAGAGACACACGATAAAATAAAAATGATTTTATTTTATCGGAACGTTACCGGTGTTGCGAATATCGGCAAATCCCGTGACAGTTTATGCTGCTCCCTGGTAAATTCTGACCCCCACTACCATAACCCACAACCTGAGCGGCCGTGCTGCATCGCAATCAGGCTAGTCGGGTTATGATTCTGGCGATATAAAAATCAGGGAGGTCTCCAGACTCCCAGGTCATACCGGTTATGATTCCGGTGAAACAAAAATCCCGGAATTCTCCAGCTTCGATGACGAGCCAGGAGGGATCCCCCCGAGCCTAGGCCTTACCGGTTGATAAATCTGGTGAAACAAAATTCTCTGACGTCCCGGTTATTGCGGATTTACGTACGCGGGGTGGGCGGCTGAAGGTGACGGTTCTCCCATTAAAATCTTGGATTCAGTTCTCGTTGAGTGGTTAGAGAAAAATCCCTCGTCACAACCAATACAGGGTGTCTCAGAACTACCAGGTGTAGAAGTATGAAACCGGAATTTCCCGATAGATGGTGGTAGCCATCAGTTTACGGACCGCAAGACCGCTTCTGCAGCGCCATAATCTCCCTCTAACAGCTGACGAAGATTTTCAACACACAGCGACCCAAGTTCCGTACACCGGTATATTTTTCTATAACCTTCAACATGTCGAGTTTTGTGCCTACGTACTAGATTTGCGGACAGCATTGGTTTTCTGTTATCATTTGAAGAAAACTGTTGCAGAATCGCATCAAATGCTTTTCGACGCTTACGGTGAACATGCTCTTGATGAAACAGAGTTTTTCGAGTGGTTCAAAAAATTCAAAAGTGATGATTTTGACGTGAGAAACGAAGAGCGTGGGAAACCACCGAAAAAGTTCGCAGACAACGAATGGCAAGCCTTATTGGATGAAGATGATACTCAAAGTCTACAAAAACACGCGGATCAATTGAATAAGATGCAGAAAGCCGTCTCGATTCGTTTTTATCATTTCCAAACAACAAACGTGTAATTTTTACAAAAAAATGCCGGTTTCATACTTCTACATCTGGTATATGCGCACGTATAATGGTGCCTGTTTGTGATTGGCCCGCCTTTAACAATTAATAATAAATGAGGGTTTGATTTGAGACCAACACAGGCTTATGTAATAAACTCAGAATTTCGCCCCAATGCCCAATTTCAGCGAACGCATTCAATACTGGGTCACCCTCTATATTTTCTTAAGAAAATTCAACGATCGAATGCGATAGGATTCGAAAAGATTCGTATTCGATTCGATTCGATAATATGGGTATCCTTTTAGATTCAAAACGGATTCCAATGGGGAATGTTCATTGAATTCCAATGGGGAATGTTCGTGTTCATCGGATTCCAAGGGGGAATATCGCTTAGAGTCTAATGTACGAACGCGACGTTTAGTACAGACGTCCAATGCGATGATCCATTTGATTCCTATCAGGAGGTAGGAACAAGTATGGGAATGCCATTGAATCCGTATGGCAATTTATACACAGAAACGACTATTGTTTTTGCAACTGAAGTTGTGGCAATTCGTTGAATCTGGGCGCAAGAATCTGTGGACCAGAGAGGTTTCGATCGACCGGCTTGCTCATCGTGGAAGATTTACTCAATTCGGAAACAACTGCGATCTCAAGGTATTAGGACAAGTGGATGGAGTTGCGGAAATTAAATTAGTCGCATACTTCGAGTGTTTGATAAGATGGCGGATATACGAGTGTCGACGCTATCTGTTCTTCCGGCAAGGGAGAAGAAATGCCTCTCAAGAGTGAGGGAGAGAGTAAGAGACAGTAACTGCACTCGCCTTTGTCGAGCTTAATAAAATATCAAGGGAATACTTGGGCGTACATCATTTCGTATGACGGCAGCAGGCAGTGAGAATGATGTCAAAAGAAGGGAGATAAGAGAGCAAAGATTATGAGATGCTGTCCGCCTCTCCGAGCCGAGAGAAGTTCTTTTCTAGTAATACCCCGAGACAACGCTCAGGCTTACAAAGTAGCATTAAGGCTTAAACGAACTCCTAACGAGCCCCTCGGAAATTTACTTTTATCGCGACTCAAAGGTAACCCCTTCTTCCTTTAACGGATACCATAGCGTCCCCTTTTGTACGCAAGAGTTTGGTCGTTTTCTTCTTTCACATTTGGACAAACGCGCGGGAATTGCACAATTCTTTTGCGCGGTTAATATATACATCTCGAACCATTGATGCTTTGGTCCAACCTACGTGCATACAAGCATTCCAGCTTGTCCGAGTATCTCGTTGAACTATATGTGGTGCACTGCAGATGATTTTGTCCCCACCATTCGAATGGTGGCTTTCCGCACAAATTATCATGTCCAGATGCACTATCGTATGAGTGATTACCGAGCATAGAGGACCGGGAGTTGCATAAAAATAAGGCAAACCTTTGATGTAAATATCCCCTTCTCCGATATGACCATTCGACGCACGATCGCATTCGTATTCATATATTTCATTGAGCGATATTAAATGCAGCCGACGCGATATGATAAAAATGATATGTGGCCGTTCGGGCCTCATACGTACTCCCAGATGGGTCAACGGCTGCCGAAGCCCTGCAAATAAATCAGGTTTCTCCAGAAAGTAATGAGGCTATTTTTTCTAAAGCAGAACGTCTATAAAGAAAATT
Organism: Ophion costatus; assembly: GCA_951751655.1. Classification (NCBI taxonomy): domain Eukaryota; kingdom Metazoa; phylum Arthropoda; class Insecta; order Hymenoptera; family Ichneumonidae; genus Ophion; species Ophion costatus. Next base: position 27,491,915 of record OX632361.1, read on the forward strand.
ATAAATCAATGTTATCTCAATCAAAGTGAGATCCCGCTAACTGGGCAAACTACCGCCATGAAATGTGACTGGGTATTCTCTACTTTGTTTCGGGCCCCGACCAAGCTTGCCTCGACTGACTCACCTGATCAGGCCTTCTCATGCAACAGACCGGGAAGGTAACAAAATTTTTAACTACGGCTGCCCTCTATGTTCGAAAATCACAAAGTTTTTGCCAGGATACATTGCGAGAAAGTACACTTTCGCGTAATGTATATCCGGCTAGTACTACATCGACATTTCCTGAAAAGTGGATCCTGAATTTAAGAACTGTGTAAAGCTGCTGTGCTTATTACCCCATCAAAGATATTTATAATTGATTAAAATGAAACGAATGTAATTGTTGTTTTTTCACCAATGATAATCTAGGAGAACAAAAATGCTTATCCTCAATACCCCTATTACAATAACTATTGATATGAACATAACCACTAACCTAATTATATGATGAGGCAAAAAAGTAAAGCAGTTGGTTCGAGGTTTCTGAACGCCTTTTCAGGAAATATCAATTTCCTGGTCGGGAAGACAACGATAAGACTGCGATCTGTTGTTGTAGCACATACAGACGTGCTATGCTCAACAGAGGGCACTTACGCTTATGATTTTGTGATACTTGTGGAATAATAAGTATCAGTACCACCTAATCATGTTTACTGGTGCATATCGCCAATATCCCTTCCAGTACTTCATTTTCCTGTCCAATCCCGGTTATTTTCCAATCTATACCCTATGACTTTCCTGGTAACTTTCCACTCGCTTCTCCGCCAGATCCTAATTAGTTTCCAAAAAAGGGAACAGCCAGTCGAGGCTCGGCCTAAGACATATTACATGGCGAACGTGATCCACGCTGGACGTCCCAGCCTATCATGTTCTGTTATGCTGTTGAGCGTGTCCGTCACAATGTTGAAGACTACATTCTTGGAATGCAACGAAAATCAATTTTTTTTAAAAATAATTAACTTCTTATCCGATTCTTTTGGCAGTTTTAGGTTACGAGAATCATGCAATCATTTTTTAAGAGCTTTTCTAAGTATTACGAACTAAAATGGCTGAAAGAGGAGTTGAGGGATAACAAAGTTAAAAAAATGAATTATTATTGCGTTCCAACAATGCAAACTACAGAAGGACTCCGTCACAGCTTTCTCGATGTTGTCAATAGTGCCGAAATGTTCGGCCTTCAAGTGTGATTTCAAATTTGGGAACAAAAAAAACTCTCGGCACTGAGTCCGGACAGTTTAGAAGAAATAGCTGCCGCACGCATTTCTCAATATTCCCGTAGTTTTCGTTGCAGATTTACCGACTTTGGGATAAAAATTGATCACGTTACGCCGTGTCAAGTTTGCCTGCATTTTTTGCGTTAACAGGGGTTCCCAAAAACACGTGTACACACTCTATGAGGGTTGGAACGAGGTTTATTATAATTTTGTATTTTTCGGGATGAAAAAAATGTACTGAAAATCGTCAGCCCCTTACGTATCCCTTAAAAGAAACTCAACAATATTGAATCAACGGGTTGGAGCTTCCTCCGATTGATTTCCTTTCCATTTCCCACAACCTCGTCAGAATTACATGTACTCTGTAGATTGTTTCGCGAATTTAAGGGATTATGCCTAGTTGTAAAAGTGGAAAAATCAGAATCTTTTTACAGTATATCATCTTACATATGTTTCCTAAAAGTTTCAAGGTGATCGGAACGAAATTGACAGATTTATAGGATGTTATGTTGATGCTCCTCGAAACGCTCGGAGCGTCGTCCGAAACTTTAAACGCTTTTTTTCGCTCGAAAGTACGTTTTCAAAGTCGGTGACAAAAATACCTCAAAAACTACTGTATCGGTATTATAACATTTTAAGGGCGAATAATTTTTTCCACTGCATAATTTTTTGCGATCTTATTTAATGGCTGAGTTCCAACGTATACCCCTGAGCGTTTTCACGTATAAACCATCCCCAGTGGACCCTTTCTTATCACTCTCTACCCGCACTCCGCTGATGTAACCTACTTTCCGTTGAGTCCGCAGTTGTCAAGCTATACTATAGCGAATTTGCCGAGAGCACGGGGAAACTGTGGAAAACCTGTACTGGTATAGACAGCCCTATATTTTTGTGATTCTCTGGTGCACAGACATTAACTTAAGTATGTAACACAGCAATGTATCCTAAGAATTGACCTTTCGCTCGCTGGTTGATGCGCCAGCTGGTGTATGGCTAAGCCGTCACCAATCCGAGCATTGACCGCGCACAATGCTGCTTAACTTGAAGTACCGCCAGAGCCGAACGCCGACCGCCTATTTATATCTATATTATAATTATAATTATACAAATATTATATATTATAATGAAAAGTATCCCATGTGCTATTCAAATTGACACTCTACATGTGTCCCAAATTTCATCAATACATTCGATTTGACTCGAATCTGATAATTAGAATAATATAAGATGCTAGATTCGACATTAATAAAATATTTGATATTCTTTTGCATTCTATTTTAATTATATTTATTTAGTTTTTATTCTATAATAATTTCAATTTCATCATTACATTCGATTTGACTCGAATATTATCATTTGAAAAATATTAGATGTTAAATCAGATATTAGTATAATATTTGATATCAAATTATATTCTATTTAAATTGTTTATTTTGTTTGTACTCTATAGTAATTTGATTTCATCATTATATTGGATACGAGTATGATATTATAATTAGAAAAATATTAGATATTAAAAGGAAAAGTATAAGATTGAATAACAAACAGCTCACCACAAAATACGTTTTCTAGAGTTTAGTAGTATTAGAGTCTAGTAGTATTTATAATGAAATCATTTTACAAAAAAAGGACGGAGAGTTCTTTAGATGGTATTTCCAAATATCTAATTATTGTAGAAACTTATCATGACGATTTTGTATTTAAAAAATCCCAAAAATGAGCTATTTTCGACTGTCACAACTAGACATAACATGTTGAAGCCAAAAATACGCTAGCGTCGAAACTCGCCAAAAAGAGTCCTCCAAAATGCTGCTCAACCGTATCGCGAGACCTTTTTTTCGAAACTGAGGATCGAAATCACAGTCGCTCTGGCACTATCGCTTTACCTCCGATGTTCTCTCGTTTCTCTGCTGTCATGTTCCTCAGCGCTCCGCCACCTCAGGCGGCGCTTGGCGATATAATGCGGGGGCTATCGATACCTCTTGTTTACAGATTGACAACGGTATTTCTTGTTCGCCCGCGTTCGGGCCCACTCAGCTTGTTCGAAAGGACGGAGCAGTTTAAGCGTCGAAGGTTTTGCCGGAAGGACAACAGAAGTTTCCAGTGGTGGTCGAGCCATCGCGGTAGCGCTTCAGTTTCGCGATCTGACTTTCAGATCTTCTCTGCTGGAAGGTTAACCGCCCTCCCATAAATTACAAGGGTGAGAAGGAGAGACAGTGAACCTGCGAGTGGAGAGATCGAAAGAGAGAGAGAGAGAGAGAGAGAGAGAGAGAGAGAGAGAGAGAGAGAGAGAGAGAGAGAGAGAGAGAGAGGGAGAGAGCGAGAGAGAGAAGGATGGAGTCCTTGATACATCGCCGCGTGTTGGCCGGTCTACCGAGCTCCGAGTCCCGGCACATCTACGCTCGACGTGATGGCTAGTCTACCAGTTGAAATATACATCTACCAGACATATACTATGCACGTCTAGGTGCAATACAGCGATGAACCAGTTGGCGGTCTACCTGCTCGAGGCAGACGTTGTGTCGTGTAGGTATTCATGCACTTCAATGCACACACATGAATATGTATATATATATATATACACATACACAGGGTGTCCCGTTATAAATAGATAATCCTGCAACTGTCGATAGGTCAGATCATGCCCTACTATGTGCTGGAATTTCAGTTTATCAAAAGTCCCGCGGTTCTCGAGATTTTAGGCTTTGTGTTATTTAAAAAAAATCATGTGCTTTTGGTCTTTCGCATGCCATGTCTACAAATGATATGAATTGGCAATAACTAAGCGCCGCTTTAAAGTAATTGGCACGATATGCGTAGCACATTTTTTTAACACCACAGACTATCAAAAACGGATGTTCGAATTGGTTTGTACAAATAATCTGCATAAGACCTTTTTTCATAAAGTTTCCTTGACATTGAAAGGTAAAAAGAAGACTTTTCTAGATAAAACAAATAACCAAGAGTATTTTTTGAAAAGCCGGGTAAAAAAACGTATTATTTGTAGAAATGGCATGCGAAAAACCAGAAAAACCTTTAATCTCGAAAACCGTGGGACTTTTACTGAACTGAAATTCCAGCATATAGCCGGTCATGATCTGACCCATCGAGAGTTGTAGGGTTATCCATTCATAACAGGACACCCTGTATATATCTGTATTTATATATGTGAGTGTGCGTATGCGTGTAGGCACTTGCCTGGAGCAATCCCATCGAACACGCGGGTTTGTAAACGTTTCTGTAACGTATGGACCGGTGTCGGTTGCACTTGGCCAAGCATCAGTATTCCGCAACGCGTATTATATGTTCTATCCTTACACACCGGGGTTACACATCAATATTAGGTATTCGCGCGCGCGCGTGCTCACACACACACACACACACACACACACACACACACACACACACACACACACACACACACACACACACACACACACACACACACACACACACACACACACACACACACACTCACACACACACACACACACACACACACACACACACACACACACACACACACACACACACACACACACACACAAGGGCGCGCGCGCGCGCGCCCTTGTGTGTGTGTTGACTAGTCTCAAACAACGGATACTTGAGGTGTCGAGTTGCCAGGAGTCGGAGTTTTATTCGCAAGCGATAAGTGATGAAAGATTGTGGTGGTGAACAGCCTCTAGCAGACTGTACAGATAAACCTGAGAATAGAGAACGTTTGGGGTAACGTTACAAATGTAGCCAGTAGCGGTATATGTTCAAAAACTCCGGCGGGGGTAGGAACTCTGATACATCGACAATTCGATACATCGACGAAACTTTTCGTACCTGTTCACGGAGCCAGGATTTTCGCGTCACGCGATTGATTCACATGTGTAACTGAATATTCAATATAGCACTCTCCGCAATTCGAGTGGATCGAATGGAATTGTATCTTGCGGAATCGGAGCAGAATGAATGGACGGAAACAAGTTTTGTTGATCGAATGGTCGAGTGAGTTTGTCAGTTGGACGAAGAGAAATCGACTGGAGAATTTGATTTGGTGGTCATCCGGAGATGAAATCGGATGTTTTATTTGATTAGAGTACGATTTTATTGAGAAGCGCTCGGGGCTCGTCGTTGCGATCTCATGATAGTATTGTTAATGCTTATCGGTCCAAAGAAACTCAAACAAAATTTGTATGGGCTACGGAGATCATTTCATTTGGCACGTAAAATGGCGATCTTATCGCGTCCGATTGTTTTCATTTTTGATTTCTATACGAATTAATTTAAGGTGGTCAGCTCAGTGGTCGCCAGGGTCCTAGCGATCGCCATATGCTTGCATATCGCATAAGTATTTTATTACGAGAATCAGCCGTTATTGCAGATCTGCGATAAACTGACGTTCAGAAAGTATTCACTATGTTGTATTACTATATATTGTCATATTTGTAAGTATGCTAATTCAAGAATCATCAAATAAAATATATTCAGCTACGACGTCTATCTGCCGTTTTCGGTAGAATCCTTCATTCGGATGGTAAAATGAGCTGTATTGCATCTCGGGTGATTTGATAATACCTGAGGACTCGCGTGAAGTAAGCTTGTCATTTAGTTATAAATAAAAATCTTCGTTTTGCGTTGAACAAAGCAAATTATAGTTTCATGTCAATTTCAACGAATTTTCATATGTGGGGATTACCGGTTCAGCAATCTGAACACTCTGCCGATTAATCGCCACGGCTGTCGATAACTGGGACAAGGTTGGCAAAAAATCTTATGAATCGTATATTAATTTATAGAAAATCTGAAAAGAAATATTGCGTCCGCAGTTAGTATTGTCTGAAGAATCCACGGACCAGTAATTGTCGTGCACATATTTGCGGCAGTAAAAAGATATACATATAAATAAACGTTGTTGCTTAGTGGGTCGTGATCATGTCGATCACTGCCTACGTGTTGAACACAAGTAAATACCATTCGATCGAAAAAATATTAAACATTATTTTATCGTAAAATAGTTGTTTATAATTATGGAAAATGAACATTATAATTTGGACGTAACAGCTAACATTATTTTCGTTTTTTTAATTAATGAAATTGTATGTAAGAGAAATTTATTGGTTAAACTGTGGGTCAAATGTGTTGATAAAAATCGAAAAGTTTGTGACTGGTTAAAAATTATTCGGCAGTCTTATATGTATACACAATCGATGCCACGATGGCTTACGACCCTTTGCATAATTATTTAAGGCACGCATATAACGATTACTAGATCGACTGTCATGGTGGCATGCCGATTACCCGTACAATAGCATCTCATTACCTTTGCGAAATATTATCTCGAAAACTGTACCAGGCACGAGAATTTCACAACGACGTTCTTCTTCCTAATAAAAAAACCGATTAAGTATGCCTTGAAGTAACTTCTATACTTACCAGTACTTTCCAAGTTAAGCTATATAAATTTGCAAAGTCGAGCGATCTGCTCGAGGAAACGATTGATGGGGCAACTACCTTAGTTCCTTCGTTATTATCAAATGAATCAATTGAGTTTAATGTAATTTAATTTATTTCGCTGCTTCATAGAAGAGTTGATGTATCGAGGAACACTTATTACTTTCCAATTCAAATGTATGCACCCGTCTTTAGCGTTCTTAGACACCTTAGTTGTATCGTGGACGTCTCTGGCGATGCCGAATATTTCAAAGAGACAGTACGTGTAAAAAAAATTCACCTGACACTACGTACGGAGCAAAAAGTCCGGACCATATAGTAACGCTTTCTGCTTTTTCATAAAGTATGGGGAAACTGGATCGCTGTAAAAGTAGAACATAATTTATATACAATCATACTTAACATTTCAGGTCTCGATGAGTAAAAGAAAGACGTTTTTTAAATTATATTTGAACGTTTTTATTGCCTCCGGAAAGATTACAAGCTGGTGCTCCTCGAAATACGAGAGTTCATAGAAATCAATTAACATCCTGCGGGAAATAGTAATCAACCTTCTTTAAAAAGATATAATTTGAAGATAAAATGATGTCGGACGGTCCATTACAAAATGCTCCTGAATCATGAATAGAATTGCTCCAAAGAAAAATTCCATCAAAAGTAAACGAGAAGAGAAGTAGCCTGTCGTATATTTTTCTCTGATCCCAAGATCCCACGGGCAATTTTCATGTTGGTGTCTACCAATCGCAAAACGAAAGTCGACTGACTATATACGGCAACGCGTAATGTATACCCGAGAATCTACTTTATGCAAAGAAGTACGACTGCTCTTTTTGCATATCCTGTACGAGAAATAGGGGAGGTATTTGATCTTTTCCTGCTGTAAATAGCGTCAAAGTCTGGCGGAATTTTCCTGACCTTTCGTATTAAACGCGCAATGATTTTTCATGAATCGAGTTATACGTAGCGAGCATTTTTTCGGTCAGTCTCTCTTTTAAAAACCTCAAATTGTAGTTTCACAATTTTTAACAATTTTTGTTTTCTTCCTGATCTATGTGAAGAAGTGACAAAACGTGCATCATCTTTCTCATATTTCGAAAACCTAACGAGCGCGTAAAAAATATAGAGAAATGCTGTGCGGATGCATATATTTGTCTAGATCTTTCTGTCACTTGTTGAGTCTATTCCAATGCCCATTGTTGCAATTAGAATTTGATTGACCTGTAAGTTAATGTATAACCGTAGCAAGATTTCGGTCGATCATGCAATTGCAAATGATATTAGGGACAGCATTATTATTGTTATTAACATGCTTAATATTGTTAGGAGAACTATTATCATTTCGAAGAATATATTGAACGTGAATGTGCTTCGGACCTCGGATAAATCGAGACGCCAAATTTTTATCGGCCATTCGATCGTTCAAGAGTCAATAATAATCGACGCGACCGGGTGGTAATATATTTACGACGGCGGTAATAATATATGGTCCACCTATTCGGGTGATTCAATTTTTTGGTAGGTCGAGGATTGTACGTGTGACCGGAAAACCGTGCAGATTCGTCGAGGCTTCACCGTTGCTCGTTTATCGGCGAAACGTTCCCTCGCTCGTGACGAGAGAGCTTCGCAAGGTAAAAAAAACGATTTTGCCGCAGGAGGGTAAGGCTTTGGACGTTCTGCAGGGGCGGTGACTGAAACATTTTAAATTAAACTGTGGCCAATTCCAATTTTATCTGGCTCGAGGATTACAGCGTTGGAATGAGGCTCGTAGCGTAGACGGTATATAATATATACAGTGCAATATACGACACAGGATGGTGCAACCGAGAACGAGATTAAGCAATCAACTCTCCTCTAGTTATTATTAGCTTATTCTCAATACTATGAGAATAAAATAATAACATGTTTTTCTTTAGGAATATAAAAGGACGAAAGTGATAGAGGCCAAACTTGCTCAATTTAAATTTCGTGATAATAAAAATGAATGCACGATTGATTATGAGCTGAGATGGTCGGAGATAAAAATCAGCATGCAGGGGTAAAACATGTGGGAGATCATACAAGATCGTCAACGATTCAGTAATTATTTTTAAAAATAATCGGAGAATTCACTGACAAGAGCGTATACAGGATCTAAACGAAGGGGGGGGGACCTCATATTGGTTTCATGGATAAGGGGGGGGGGGGTGGATAATAGACTTTTTTCTTCTAGGGGGCGCTGCCCCCTTCCTTTCCCAGCGCTCTGCTGGGTACGCCCTTGATCAGTGCGTAGGCGTACTCCATTAAAAGCTTATCGGAATTAATATGTTGCCCAAATGCGTTTGGTCATACGACAGATTTCGATTCGATCGAACGTTGGCTCGTCTCTAATGAACGAATATCGACGCATCCACAGTCATGCTCAAACACACGCATATAAATTTACGTATAACGTATCCAGAAGACCGAAAAACGAGTCATTTAATGGGGCTTTTTTTTCCAACTGTTCAGATAACAATCAATAGCTTCGAGAACATCAACTCCATTGCAAAAGTCATTGCAGTATGTATAACTTCAGTATCATGGCCATTCGCTAATTGGACAGCTTAATGCAGAATTCACTCGCCGAAAAATGTTCCACTTACACGAAGAATACGCGCCGATAATCAAATAATTTAGGGCAAAGACGTTGTTCATTATTGGGCGAACGAAAAATACAGATGAAGCACTAAAATATTCAATCATTCTGTGTTCGTTAGTTTGATGGAATAAATAATTTTTAAGATATCCCAATATTCCTTTTCTTCAATGAATCGTTCGTTGGTATACCCCAATGGAGGATTTAGTCAGCCCGAATCATCTTTGTTGTTTCAGTGTGTATAAAATAAATCAATAATAAACATCACAGCGTTCGGATGCACCCGTTCCTTTTTGTATTCCGTCAAGGTAGTATTTCTCGGCTACAGCGCGGAATAATTTAGGAAAACATTTTACGTCACTCTGTTCTGTGAAATAATCAACAAGGAAATGTCGATCTTTTTTTACAGTTCCGACAGCGTAGAAGTGAAAATGTATGAATTAGAAGAGAATGCTTTTTCTAGCATACCGGAAAAAATTCGATATCCGGTGGTTTTCAAAGAAGCAACTCGATTCGTGGATCACAGTTGAACGAGAAATGTCTTTCATTCTCAGCAGCCATTTTATAAAATAGATCGTGGCTTCAGCGAGTACAAGGCTATCAAATCTGCGACATTCTTCTCCCGCATTTTTCATTAGTTTTATATTAGCATCTCCGTTGCCCCACACCCAATATGCTGTTATGCACTTACGAGAAAATGCCAAGGTATACGAGAGTACGCGAGAAAATCATACGAAGGGAGTATGCCATACAAAAGCCCCAAGAATTTTTATTTTCCAGATTTTTTCCTCCCATCGATAATGACGTCGTCTGAGCGCCATTATGAATTTTTGCTCGAGGCACCCTCGCTAGCTAAAGCTCTCCCTCGTAGGTTTTAATTAGCGCCCCCACGTAACGAGGGTGACGCAAGTATTGCTCTCCGTCGTCAGCTTCGCGCTCCAGACGCTACGAGAAAACGGCAAAACGTAATTCAAGGTAGCCCATTTTCATACTGTTTTGTCACTCGTCAACCGTCACACGAACGTGGAGTAGACAGTGCGGGTCATATTCCAGTCGTACCATTTAACGGAAATGAAGACACTTGAGGCTCGAACAGGAAGTAAGTGCGGAAACGGCGCGGAGAAGAGAACGTCGCGTATTAACCAATTAAAGCTCGAGATATCTCGACTATCCTATATAGATTGCGAAGGATCGATTACTCGCCCCCGAGCGTTCGAACTTGAACGATAGAGAATGAAACCGAGCGAATAAAACAGGGCACGAAAGGAACTAAAGACGCGGAGGGAGAGAGGGGCGCTTTTGCCAAAGGTGAAAGGCTTGTCTCAAGGGCTGCTGATAATGCTCAGCAACCCTTCCCCGCGGCTATTCTAAAAATACGTCAACTGGTGCATACGTTCTTCATTTTTTGCTATATTTTTTTTTGAAAACCTCCCATCGCTTACTTTTTTTTACTACCATTTTGCACCGTTCTCTTAAATATCTGCACCGAGAGAAAAGTCCATGGCATTTACAACAACCCATATTAGTAGGTTTTCATAAAATGGATATTTCCTGATATTATCAACAATTCAATTCCCCAAGATTCTAATAGCGAACTGAAATATATATACATTGATTAAAAAGCTTGCCTGCGATTTGCGCCGATGATTATAATGATTTGTACCATATTATAAGATACGACCTGCTATATTCAGATTTGGTGTGTTATTCAAGAATTGGTACAAGACATCAATGCCCGTCTACTAAATACATCGAATATTTCATAAATCCAAAATAAAATAAAATACGCAACTGAGAGTTCTACCTTGATGATTTTTTGTTATAATTCACCATTCCTCGACCTGTACTGATTTATTTCGAAGAAAATATTTCGCCTAAGCGGAATTCCTAAAACCTACAGTAGAAATTTGACTGAACATAACTTAACGTACAGTATACAACATTAGTATTTGTACGCCGATTTTATTATAGCACTGAATCAACCATATCTATATTGTTAAGCCTTTTACAATGTTCAATAATCATTTCGTGGAGAATAGTTAGTCAAACACGCCACCCAAATTGCATGTTTAGGTATAGTTTTCGCTCATATATCGTGTTAATCATATTATGATTGCCATGTTAATAAACTATAACGAATCTTACTATCCCCTCTTTTTACCATGGGTGTTTGTTGTAAATGCCATGGACTTTTCTCTCAGTGCGGCTATTCAAAAGAACGCTTCAAAATAGTAGTAAAAAAGTGCTATACTAGTAGTCAAATATAGTAAACTAGTAGTAAAACAGTAGTAAAAAAAAATTCTATACAATATGTATAGCATTTAACAATAAACGTATATTCATGAGATTGGAGGTTGCGGTTAACATATGTGCATTATTCATGTAACTGCTCAAATATCAATAATCAATAAGTAACGTATTATTGTGCCCTCAGGGGAATATGAAATATAATTTAAATATGGTCGAGAACACCATCCATTTCTCTCAGTGCGAGTCTGATCGACACACGTCTTGCACTTTAATCCCACACTTTTCATTTGGTTGGTGAAAGACCCGCAGAGTGTTGCTCCACCAGCCTTGTGTAATCCGCGACTGTATCTTATTGGCATAAGGGCACAGGGAAAATGTAAAAAGCCTGTTCGGATACAGGTGGTTATGTGATACTGACAAGGAACATCACTTTGGTCTCCGCCTTCGGTTTGGACGTCTATTGGATACGTCTTTTTTTATCTATGGAAACATGGTCTTAAGGAGTGAACAGCACCCTTTAGCGTGTAGCTCGTCAGGTGCAGTTTTGCAGTTTTGTCAAAAAGCAGTTCACAGATCGTGGTTTGAAAAAAAATACGCAAATTCGCTACAATCGATGGTCTGACTTTGAAGTGTTGCGAAAAATTGGAACAAAATCATAGCTCGATGAATGAAGCGGCGGTTTTTACAGCAACCGATAGCGAAGAAAATGTGCGCTGAGCGGTATTTTAAAGCGAAGCGAAAAATAAATGAGCGGTGACACAAATGAAGTCACTTTTTTGACCGAGGTAGAAAAAATTTGGATTTTCAATCTTTTTTCTATGTGGATTGATTTCCACCCCCTGAATACGAATTCACCATTCATGTCTCCCAAAACCTCCAATTATTAACAAAAATCGTCCCATTTTGATGGAAACGCGGTTTTCGCATTAAGCTGTGTAATTTTGAGCTTTCGACTAAAGCTCTATGATATTCATAATCAGCGAAAAACTTCCCATTTAATGGACCCTTGAAATGTTGTAAAAGTATAAACAAAATACGTTTATTGACTCTTCAAGCCACGAGCGGCGATATCCACCTGGACATATACGTTCAACGTGCGAATGCTTGGCAAGCTCTGGTCGATAAATTAAACAGATGCCTTGTCATGAGCAGTTCGATAAGCCATCGGGTCCTTAGGTCTCTTAAGTAAGGACGCCTTACGTCCTTACTAAATTTAGAAATAAATTAAATGAACGAAAGCAAGTCGCATTAACAGACTCCATCTGGACCGATTGTTAGATATATAGAGTTACTAAAGAAATCCACTATGCAATTCAAACTTTTGCGTTTTTCGTGTGCATGGAACAGATGGTTCGGATGTATTCCTTCTTCGAGCTCTTAGGTGACAGTCACCGGCGAGTATCGAGTGGGGAACCTTCCGGCTGGGACCCATTGACAATTTTTATATGGCACCTTTCCCCCTTGATACGAAACGATCAGTCGTAATGAAAGTTGGTGAAAATTGTCAAGGGGTAAGGGCGGGTGTTGAATATCTACGACTGTTCATTTGCGCCTCGGGGTTGAGTCCTAACGACGTCGAATCTTTTTAACGTCAGCTGTTCATTCGTACAATTCTTTTTACCGATAGGTTCTACGATATTTCAATCTCGAAACTTTATCTCGCCTCGATATTCCCAAGCAGTATTCTCTTGCATCCATTTTCTTCACAATTTTTTTCATCAACGCCCCCTGCTTTTTCCAATGAAGGCCACTGATAAAATCGTCTGCGAGATGGTATAGTCGTCAGTATCCTGTACGATCACTGTAGAAAACTCTTTGCAGTTACCGCGGTCTCGCGAGATTCGGTACAAATGGGTAGAACGTTGTGTGAATCAAACTAAAAAAATGTTTGCTGGGGAGGTGGGAGGGGTGATCCAGATAAGATTCGCCACCATTATTCAATCTCTCTGGAGAGAAGAAATAGTTCACCGTCCATAAAACTGTGCACCTTGATCGAACGTGACTCATGGTGAGAATCATCTTCGCATCCAACGTTGATCATACGGTGCTCTGCCCAACGACGATGGTGTAGGACAATTGTCATCCCAATAAGGATGATTCTATCCACGTTTATGATCGATTACTCATACGCGAACCGGGATTCTTCATGAGGGGTAGAATGAGGAAAATCATAGAAAAAAATACCTATTTACATATAAAAATTCGTGTGTGCGCGCGCGCGCGCGCGCGTGTTTGGGTTTGTTTGGGTCTGATTTGCAAGTGAGAAGTTCGTAAAGGATATCTATCGCAAGCTGCTGCAACAACAATATGTTGCAGTCAAAAGTGAGGGACACGACTGTGTTCAATGAGAATGGTTCGATTTTTCGTATGTGTCATTGAACCGGTGATTGAATTAGATTAATTAGATTTTGGTTCATTTTTTTACTATTGATTCAATGATTTTTTTTTTCTTCGTATATTTAGACCTAAAAATATTTGTTCTCGTTATCCTGAGGAGCGCTTTTTTGACCTTGTTACCTCACCTTGCGGGGAAATTTTTATTTATACTTGCTTTGACGCATCGGTAACGGTATCTGTGACGACACAAAGAAGAGAAACGTGCCAAAGAAGAATCAGGATATGAGAAACGGGCGACAGATGCAAAAAATTCGACCTTTGAAAACTACTTCGAAAGAAGGATAAAAAACAATGAAATTGATGAGTATTCGTCATTGAAATTCCGAAGGCTTCACGTTTTAATCAATCGACGCCACACTGAACTCCACCTATCCGTCGAGCAAATCTGCCTTTCATTGGAATCGAGTACACGTACGATATGCCTGGTCCACCCGTAGATAAAAGAATTTCGTTAAAAACCTCTTTTTTGCTCCTATAGCTCCCGATTTGATGGGATAGAGCCCCTCCCTCGTTTGTTCTATCGACTCATCGATTTTCCCGACCAAACCTGTCACACCGCGGAAGTTTCTTAGGCAGCTCATTCTCTTGCAAAATTGTGAAAAAAAGGAAATCTGTACCTGCGGCCCTATCCATTTTTTTAATTCAACGCAATCCTGATCGCCAATCCCATAGTACAACGTAGATCGAAGAGTTTCCAATTGGCATTACTATCTTCTGATGATTTTCCAATTCGAAATATGACATTTGGCTAAACCGTTTTCTGCTATCCACAGTTTTGAATCTTTGCATACCAAGGCAAAATGCTCCTGTTTTCGTCAACGAGCTTCGTGTCGTTGACGTTTTATCGTTGAGCCTATCCAAAGCCTTTCAGGGGCTCAGTTATGAGAACCGGGCGACTGCTGCTACGGGCTGCTACTATGGCGACCCTGGTTATTGAGGCATTGCTCTTGTTGCCCCTCAATGTATAGAAACAGATCACGTAGATTGAAACCTCTACAGTTAAAACGGATACCCACTTGGACAAAATACACCTCGATGTCGATAAATTTCGGGACTAAATTCTGAGGATTACGTCCACAGGGTTATTGCGAATCCATTAAGTGTTTCCAATCAGGATATTTTAATTTAAGCACGTCGGAGCACAATCGGGATTAATGGACAGCATTGGCGTAAATAACCACGGCGGGAAATATGATGTCATTGAACTTTGATCAGTATTGGAAAAACTATTCCATTTTTCATATTCACGAAAAGTGCAATGAATCCGCAAAAAAAATGGACCTCAAAACTGTTCGAGACTGGTTCGCGGTTGAGAGTCGTTAATATACCACAAGACTTCCAAGGATTCTTCAGTCAAAGAGGTGTGGCAAATGACTTTTTGCGACACTCGAGATTGAAGTATTCGTATTTCCGAATATATAGGTAAGTCGCATTGTTTGGGTTTGTTTGATACAGGCGATTGCTATTTGCCGTTGGAGCGGAAGGATATCTCTGATGAAGTGCTCAATAGTATCAGGATTTCCCGATCAAATTATTCTGAGGAAATCGTAGGATATACGGGCCTTCGAGACCCGGAGGTAATACCGCATGTGCCAACATCCCGAGGAATGTTGCACGAAATTGGCGCACGTTACAGTATTGTTCGGAGATAAGATGGCTACTTTATATGTCGCGCATACAAATTTAGCTGTGTGACAATGACTACTGGATGTCGTGATTGAGAAGTAGGCATGTGATTTGTGTACGATGCAGACGTCTGATTTACACCATCAAAGTTTCAGGAGATTATTGAACGGGTTTGACGTGGATACGTTCACTGAGATTGTAGAGCACGATGTCGTCGTTTGTTGCATTGATACAAGCTACATAACCGCCTCGACAAGCCCTTGATCGCTAGTACTGAGTAGATTGGATCGTTGGACAGGGACGAGAGAGTTGGGGAACGCTGCTCTCGTCAGAAGGGCGAGAGGGTCTGGACAGAGAGAGAGGGAGAAAGAGAGAAAGCGAGAGAGAGAGAGAGAGAGAGAGAGAGAGAGAGAGAGAGAGAGGGAGAGAGAGAGGGAGGAGAAGAGAGATCGGAGAAGGTTATACTGGCAAGTCGAGTAGCTTGTCACAACGTATTTCGAGTGATCTATGACTGTAATTAATGGTCACTCCCCAAGAGAGCTACGTGGATTTCAATTATCTCTTGGACTAGTTAGACAGTTTCTGTGTCCCCTTTCCCTCTTCCCAGCGACCCTTTCCTACCGGGCCCATTAACGATTCAATAAAACTAACACGGATCTCTCCTCTTGCTCTAGTAAACGTCATTAGCTCACAGCCCCCGTGAACTCCACGTTTTATCTCGTGGAAGCGAGCAATTATGGTTGAAATAGAATTTCAGTGGTATACAGGTAATATCGGGATGACAAGTTGATGAACGCATATATTTATTCCGATAGCCATAAGAGGACCGATGTCTAAACGGCATTCTGCAAAATCAGCGGGCCCTGTTGAAAAATGTAGATTGTCGTTCAATCCCTCACCAATGAGAAAATTTGCTATTTCGACTGGCGGTGCAATCCGCAAGGAGTTTATCTTTCAGAGAGAAATAAATCTTTCTCCGTGTAGACCAAGCGGGATCAATGCCCTGATAACGGAACATTTCCTCCAACAATTCGAGTGGATACAGTATGAATTTGCTTCCCCTCTCCTAGGACAATTGTCTCGATTGCGTTCGTTTTATTCAGTGTGCCGTCCGTGTCGTCGATTCACCGCGGACAGTTTGCCGCAGGTTGCTGGGTGTGTGTGTGTGCGCGCGTGTGTGTTTGTGTGTGGGGGAATGCGCGCTTGATAGCCGCGGGATCGCATGGGTGGGAACCCAGGAAGAAAGACAAGGGTTGTTGGGATGTGGGCATATCCCAACAACCCTTCTCTTTCTTCCTGTCGCCAGTACTGGCCCGGGTCGAGCACGCGGTGGATATTGGGAATCCTCTAATTTCCCGAGGCGGACATTCCCGACACGCGCGTACGACCAAAGTCCCCGAGACACACGCCCCGGATATAACAATATTTGACATTGGACGTACTATGAGTAACACCGTGAACTGTAGCAGCATGGGCAAGAGCTGTGTGTATTTATTCGTGGCACGCGTGTGTGGCCCGAATATGGCCAATGTTCCAAGGGCAATTGTAGGCAATCCGTCCCAAAAGGGAATTGTCATCGATCATGATTGATCCGATATGCATGTACGGACAGGTGTACATGCACATGGACGGATTGCGGAGAAACCACCGAACGGACCACACCTGCTATCCATTTCAGATGAAAGCTGCCACTTCCACGACTCACGCTGTAACGAACCGTTCTATCCCATGGCTGGACACATACACATACGAATATTAATTGGAGATTGATAGAGAGTCGAAGGTAGGCTAAAGTAATCCACGAAAAATAAAAGTAATTTTACAAGTGCAGTCACATTTGTATTACGGACTTGTTCGTCATCAGATGGATGCACTTATCTACCGTTGACGATTGAGACGTCAAAGAGAATATGATACATGCGAATAAGCAAACCCACATGCACATATTACATCTCCAAGCAAACATAGCGTATGCCGGCAGCGTAGCCATAGGGCGAAGGGGCACATGTTCATTCGGCCACGCGAAGTTTTGTTTGCATGGGAAATGAAAAAAGTCCTTGCTAAAGTTGAGAAATCCATCCAACTCTTTTAAACTTGTTTGGGTCTTGCTGACTCGCGTATTGAGCGGCGAGTCTGTTGAATCGTGGCACTGTCTTATACGCATGAAAAAAACCCTTGTAAATAAAGAACAAAGAGAACATAGACAGAAACAGAGTGAGAGGGAGAGAGAGATATGCGAGTAGGAACAAGACCGCTCGTGTATTACTACAGTACTTCAAACTCCCCAGAGCTTTTTTAGTTCGTCGCTGGATACTTTATACCTTACTACGTTCGAGGAGCCGCTTTTCAAATCCGTTTCGTTCCTATCGTACCGTATAGGTCTCATTCTTGTGCCCCGGTTTTTTCCTTTTCCTCTTCTTTTTTCATTCTACTCGCACCCACTAAGAACTCGTCCTAGTGGCGTATATGAGTATGTTTATAAATACATGCAGGATGGGATTTTCGAAAAACGTCCTCAGCGTCGATAAATCACGTAATAAACGTCCTCAATCGGTAAATGGACTACCAAATCTAAAAAAATGTTGACGACCTTTCTCAAAAAAGCTAGATGTACTGATCGTCAATACTATACAAATATATAGTGTGCGGGTGTGTGTGTGTGTGTGTGTGTGTGTGGGTGTGTGTGTGTGTGTGTGTGTGTGTGTGTGTGTGTGTGTGTGTGTGTGTGTTCGTGTGTTCGTGTGTGTGTGTGTGTGTGTGTGGTTTGGTGGGTGTGCATGTCCGGACGTAATACATTAATACAAATGTATGCTATGTCGAATTAATCGAAAAAGTTATTCTTTTATGATATGATAACTATTTATTATTTGTTATATATTTTACTCGAAGATCTGAGGCAAGCTTTGATGAAGAAGACGCGTCACTGATGGATTTCAATCTATTTGATCCTTCTTGACGAAGCCTTTTTTCGTGATTCCTTGAGATTATGATCTCGTTGATTTTGAAGAAACAACATTTATCGAATGCTTTGGAAAATGATGTATCGATTGCGAAAGAGTCGGTATGGAATAGTTTTTTTTCTGTTTTGCGTCTACAGACATAGTATGCAGCCCCCATACCCGTCATCGTCATCACGTTCGTGATGACGATACTCGTCTCCACGATGAGACGCAAAAGTGTCTCGTCCCGCGTTGAGTACAAATTCCGGCTTCACTTAAAGGGATAAGCTTTTCGGATTGATGATCACGAAGCAACAAATACAAATGGGCTTGTACACGCGTGGATACCCAGACCGGACGCTCTAAAAAGTAGAATCTCGTCAAGCTTCGTCGGGATTAACGAGTACCGGAACTCATTCTATTTGTTTCATTCATTTCGGAGCTCACTTTTACACTACAGACTTTTCTTTCCCGTCTATTACTCTCCGCCTGCCGCTGATGAACCTTGTTGGCTTGCCATTCGTTCTATTTCGAGCCTTTTGTCATCCCTGTAGGACTTGACTGGAGGGATTTTTTTTTCTCTTGCTGGTTTCATTCCTGCACACTTGCAATCTACTTTTGTAATCGCAGAAGACAAAAAAAACGACCGAAATATAAACCTCTCAGTCGAATAAATTGAACGTAATGCACATGTGGTTCTTGGAAAAGAAGAGGAATGCAGTCAACGATCATTTGCAAATCAAATGGTAGGCAGAAGAGTAAGGAGAAAAACAATGAAAATTATCCTTAGTGCCGCATTGTCGAGTATTGATTATTACAATACAGTTCGTCCTCATTTGTATTGAATCCGATAAGGGTATGAAGAATGAAAATTAAACCGAGTTAAAAAACGCCTGACAGTTTTGCGATAAGCCACGACGAACGATACGTTAAAACATTGACTTTATCTTTCAGATGGAAACTTGTGAAATTGTGGATTGTGAAATTGATATGGATTATTGAATGAATTTTTTGTAATAAATGATTTTAGGAATGATTTTAACTTTATTCATCAAATTGAATTGACTGCTTTATAAATGAATCATTTCGTTGATAAAATTATTATTTAAAAATAATTTAGTCCAATTTATGAAGACATGAAAATTTTTTAATAAAAATATCAGTATTTTTGCGCCTGTCAGATATTACAAACTTTTCTAGCGACGTTATGGTTGAAACCGACTCCACTGCAACGGAGACCGCAACTGTCACGGGCCAATAAAAAAACCAGGCGTATCAGCGTGGAAAAAATGGTCGATGCGTATGTCCAAGTGTATCCGATAAAAAACGCATGAAGTGTCACCGACACAAGCGGCAATGGAACTGGAGACGCTGTTGAACATCGAAGGGCTTGCAAGTGCACCACATGCCGCACTCTCTCGCAGCCTTGTACAGTAATTCGGTACATACATTACATGTATATCTGTGAACGGATATATTGCCTAGCTTTGTTCGAGGTTGCGGATGGCTCGAAGGTCGTAAAACTGAAGCCTTGCCGCGTGATGTCCAGCCAGGATGGTGCCTGCTATTGTTATATATTCACCCATATGCCAAAATACGTCAAGTCGACCGCCATTCATTTTTATGACGTCGGAAAATGTTACTTACTTATTTTGCAGCTTCTTCAACAGTGAAAAAGCCCGTTTAATTTTCAAATCGAACAATCATTTTTTATCGAACACTGACAAATTAAACATTAAACATTTAATTGGGGAATGTTTATCGTGCGGTCACTGAAGGCGAAAATTACAGACGAATGAAAAAGGAGTCAGTTTATCGAAATTTTTCAGCGATATGTATTTTAAGGGGGTTCGGCGTTCAATTAGCTCGATTTCCAATAGTTCGGACCGAATCAAATAATTGAACGTAGAAAGCATGCAACGAAATTGTCGATCAACGGGGTATTCTAGCCTTGAGGACTACATTTCGGGGGTTTTTTTGGGCTTGGCAAAAAAGATGTATACCTTTACCATCCATTTTTTTACCGTCTTTGTATTGATGTTTCGAGAACGTAGGAAGAAAGAAAAAATTGGAAGGTTATGGACCTGCCAATATTGCAGTGAAAAAAGGGATGATGCGGTTGACATGATTCCATCTGAAACAGAAATGAAACCAATTGTCTTGATCAACGAAAAGGTCATTATGTTAGGGACCAAACAAAAACGTAATGGCGACTGTCTGGAAAAAAATAATGTCTGGCCCCATTTTTAATCGTTTTTAATTGTTTTAAAATAGTAATAATGGGCATTTTGCAATGCCTGTAGTAGGGACGATAGTGAAGCTTATACTGAAGGTTCATACCAAATTTAAGCCTTTGACTGCACCCCGGGTCATTTGTTCCCCCATTCCTACTTTCTAGGTAGACCTCCATTCTACATCTTGCCCATGTACTGAGGACAACTGTCAAAAAAGGGTCTGGGGTCGAATCGACCCCGTTGATGCAGTAGTGCGGTGAAAGTGAAAACATTTTTTTTGGTGAAATTTGGTGTTTTATTACTACATGTAAGTGAGTTGCGAGAGAAAATGCTCATAGATATTTTATATTTTGCGCTATTGTAATAAATTATGTATTTAGAATACCGATTTAAAAACTAAAAGCAACTAATTACGTAATGAATTATGTATTCGGAATGCTGATCATAAAACTGCAAGTAAGTTTCCGTTGTGCAGGTGGGCTATGTGGAGACACTGTTTTTTTTCGTATCTACGAACCTTCCTCTTTAAAAACCTCAAAGGACTTTTTTTTATATTTTGAAAAAAAATGATTTTTTTTCGTGCCAATACGTATTTTTCAACGCATCTCCCTCTCTGAACGAACGTATGGGCACTTAATTTTTCATTTTCTTAAAAAATAAACGTTGGGTCACAAAACAAGGATCATTGACTACAAAAAACGTATCTACAAAAAAATGCATATTTACCGAACTACAACGATCTGAAAAACGTCTGGGGTCTAACCGACCCCATATACAGTCAGAGGTTCGTGGCGGAAGTATGCAGACGAAAGGTTAAAGTCAATCGGTTGAATAGAACTCGAGATGTTATGTCAAACAGGTTGAAAAAAGTACTTTTGAGTACAATTTCGGAAAACCGGAACTAAGTGGTATAATGGCAAGCTACATTTACGTTATATTAATCGGCTATTCCTGCCTCGTAGAGTGTACCTTCCGCGACTTCGAAATTATTATTTTTTGAAACTCGTTCTTTCCTGCGAGCAGTTCTGGCTGTCTTAGAAGCTTCCGAAACTCGTAACTCCGACCGATCGATCCTATTGTAGTCTCGTTCGTTGGCATAAATGTGTGACCTTCGAACTTTCTTTTTGAGAACGATTTTAAGGCTCTATAATTCGCAAAAAGCCAATAAAATATTTCTTTCAACCTTCTCGAAGTAACTGTTTAAAAAAGCATGCGGTATTTTTCAGTCAAATGAACAAATGTGACGGTCGAGTCGAGGCGTTTTGCCTCGTATAGTTGAATGTCACGTTAGAGAGAAAATCTCGAAAGTCGTTATTTTAGCGGTAATATCGCGTGCGTTACGTCCCTTTGTTGCGAGTAAGTTTAGGGATACGCACCGCGGTAACCGGCGCGTCGTGGGATCGAGTAACAATGAATGGAATTGCAACAAACGACCAGAGCGAATTGGACCTCAATTTGTTTTAGCCGATCGGTCGTTTTTATCTCGCCAATAGTCCAAATCCAGGGTATTGTCCGCGATGTTTTGTATTATCGTGAATAGCGACACGGAAGGGTGAAACGCCAAGGGGTAAACGCTTTACACTGTAGAACACGAAAATCTATCTTTCGACACGGACGAAAAATTCCATTATTTTCTTTTCACATGAATGTTTCATTGATTTTCGGGGGAAAAAAGTAATACGTTTACCTCGCTGTTTTTCCAAAAGCAGTGCAATTCTGTGATACGGAATATGACATGGAAAAACAGATAAGGGGACCCAGAAAAGTCCAATAATAACGCAGTGCTAGACATTTTTCAGAAGCAAGATTGTCAATTAATTTATAACAATTATCACCAGAAAACAAACATTGCAGGTATGGGACAACTTGACCTTAATGTTAGATTAGTTGCGCAAAATTGAATTTACTTCGATAACTTCATTTTTCGATACAGGAGCAGAGAGTTGAGCCCTCCTATGGTCTAGATTTCCGCATATGCTAGACTGATGCAAATATAAGCATCGAATTCGCTCAAAAACAACACGTTCTGAAAAACATTCGTACGGAACCAACGTGAGAAGGAGAGGGATAGCGAACGAATGGGGTATTGAACGAGGGTACGAGTCGTGGAAAGGGGTTGAAACGTGGATTTAAAGCTTTCGCGCTATAGCTAATGCAGGAGGAAGGGAAATGAAAGAGAATCGACGAGCTACAATGAGAGGTTGTAGCACCGGATAAATTGTTCTGTAACTGTTAATCCATAGAGCGATTCAGCACTGCAGAGATAAAATTTACTGACATTGCTTTCCGTGCGAAAGAAAACAAAACTCGACATCAAAATGATATCAGAATGAAATGAACCTAAAATAAAGGTGTTACTTATCAAACATACAAAATTCAAATTTAAATAATCTCTCATCAAATGCTTAATTATGAATACCGAGATTATAGGTGCCCCTGATTGGACATACGTTCGGACTAAAATTAATATGGCTAACGGTAAAATATTTGCACTTTCGATAATGATGATAAAATTGGTTATCGACATATATTTTTTAACAAGTAACATGTTGACCAATTGCGTACTGAAAAAAATAAAAATTCATCGGTAAATTGTAAGTTACCCTGTTTTTAATAGTATTGTCTTGAGTTGTTTTCAAATACGGATGAATATTGGACCTCCCTTAATGAGCCTGCATAAGCTTAGGGCCCAAAAGGCCAGTCGGTTTTCAATCTTTTTTTCCGAAAACAGTATCGGGATGTAAGGTCGGGATTTTACGCACAATCAATATAGAGTCTTTCCAAGTTTAATATTGTTATTGAAAAATATTGCTTAACGATGAAGTTATCATTATTTGAGGATGTTGAGTCCCAAATCGCAAATGATGATAAAATTCTGACATTTTAGTATGTTTTTGTATGAAGTATTTTAGAGGTGGTGTAAACATTTCACGACAATTAGGAAGCTCGTTATTGAACAATTAACATTCACAAATTAAATGCTGTCTTATGGAAACTGATGTAACTTTGCAATAAGTTTTTTTTTTACCTCTCAATTTTGTGGTATCTACAATATACTGAGAGCAACGGAAACAAAACGAAGTTTATTGATAATTTTTTTTTTATTTCTTTTAAAAATTGTTCTTAACAAAATATTAATTTTTTAATAACGAGCTTCCTAATCGTCGTGAAATTTTAACGCGACCTCTTAAATACTTCATACATACCAAATTTTCAGAATTTTTTTATCATTTTTTATTTCAACCCTTAAGGAGGTTGAAGTAATGATGATAGAATTCTGAAAATTTTGTATGTTTTTACATGAAGTATTCAGGAGGTCGTGTAAAAGTTTCATGACGATTAAGAAGCTATTTATTGAACAATTAACATTAACATGTTTCATAGGGACTCAGCATCCTTAAACAAAGTGCCACCGTTGCTACGTGGTCAATCGATGTAGGTGGTTTCGGTAACTAGGGTGATCGAAAAACAAAGAAATGTAATAATAAAACGTTCGGATCGTCGGATGCTTTGGAGAATTTTAAAAATTACGAAAATAGCGAGTTCTAGAAAAAAGTTTGATTTTTGAGAAAAAAACAACTTTGATCATTTGTTATTAATAAGTGGATAAAAATATGAATACATCATTCAGCCATACCATAATATTGTTATAAACTTTGCTCTGTTTGGATTTCAGATGAATCGGACAAACAGATTTTTAGGTACGACTTACACCATTTCATAAAACATAGTTTGGAGAAAAAAAAACGGAAAAGAACAAAGAGTCGCAGCGGGGCGTTTCTCGCAGCGGGGCGGTTCATCGCAGCGCGCTGGGCAATCTGACCCTTCACAAAAATCGTCATAAGTCTGTCAAATTTTGGAATTTTCAAATCTGTATTGTAAATTAGAGTTGAGACTAGGTGATGAAACTATGCAATAACTAATCGTTTTTGAATATTTTTAAGTTTATGCGGACTCCGTAAACCGTCACATACTGCACGATTCTCCAGCGCTCATTACTTACTTCTTTCTGAATAGAACCTTCAGGTCTTGTCATCATATCCTACAATTATGCATCTAAATGATCCATTCCACGTTATGTGGCTACGAGTAGTAATTACAGCTTATTGTGCATTATATGTTCCTATAGTCCAGCCCTCCATGGCTTATTCATTGTAATCCCATGTCCCAGAATCTCTCGTTACAGAAAAATATTCTTCCATTCTCAATGCCCAGCAATACAATTTTCATGGAATATAACGCTGTATCTGTATATGATAGCCTCTTCAGCGACTCAATATGATCATTAAAAACGATGTACTCACATCCCAGTACCACAATAGTCTAGTAAGACTATTGTTCGAGAACCCATGTGTGTTTCAATGCTTTTAATCATTTTCTCGAATTGTTTGATTCTCATCTGGCTGCGATATACCAGCTTCCAGAGGTATTGAATTTTTACTCACTTGGATTAGAGATGCACTGAATAATGCTAGCCCCATCAATGGTGGAAGGGAGAGAGAGAGAGAGCGAGAGAGAGAGAGAGAGAGAGAGAGAGAGAGAACACCATAGAATGTTTACAATTCCGCAGAAAAGTCTGACTACCACATTCAAAGTTTGCCAGGGATGAGTGAAATTTTCCAAAACAACGAACGACCCCTTACCGTTCATAACGGTGGTGCGATAGTTCGCATTGCTGGAATACAATGATAATTCTTTTTCATTTATTGAATTCATTTATTGTTACTATTGTCTGTACAAAATCGTTTTTTACATGTTTAGCTTATAAAACCCTAACGAGGCTCCCACAAAATGTTTCAGCGATAGCTATACCTCCATTCTGCATTAAAACTTTAACAATAAAAAAAATGAATTGACTCCTATTAATGCAGGCCTCATCATATGTAACCGATAGCAACGAATGAAGGAAGGATTTATGTAACAGCATGCATCGTACACCGCGTAAGTATTTTTACATTGCCTCGAAGTATGCAAATTATAAAAAAATGTCAAGTTAAAATATTGAAAATTCACCAAGTGACAGATGATTTAGTAACAACAGGTAGCGCAACGACTTACGTTTCTCGACCTGACCGTAATCATAACTCTAGCTATAAGTGTCCAATTTTCAATTAAAAAAAGAACAAAAATTTCCGTAAGTGAAGTAGCTATTGTTGTACGTAGCCGATTTTTTCTTTTGACATTTAGTATCTTTCAAACCCCAGAATATAACTAAACATTTAGCCAAAATAACACTTATTTCCAACAGCCACCGTTTTTTGCGAATTTCTTTTTCCGAAACAAAAACAGCTCGTTACGACGAGAACTACGTTTACGTAGTTTATAAAACCTTTTTATTTTTATTTTTCTGACCAACGCTTGTCAAGTTATCGAACCGGCCGTTCGACTACATTTTTTTTACAGTGGCTCCATCATACCTCAATAACGTTGTGAATTTTTGTTTGTAAAATAAAAATGTATACAAAATAAGTTCAATGTATGCTTAATAACATAGCTTTTTCCGAATACCAAATAAATAATCTAGTCGAACAAAAAATCGGAAGTAACGAGCTTTTTCGGCCCGTCACAGTGGTTTCCTCTATTTACCCTTCCTTGACACATTGGGTAATTTTGACCCGAACGAATTCGAAATACAATGCTCACTTTCCCAAAATTGTATATTTTCCGAATTTTATCTATGCAGACAGATTGAGAAATGTTTGAAGTGTATTCCGCATTTTTTTCAATAAAAACCAACCGGTGGGTTGTTAAGGGCAGGTGGATGGAGTACCATCCGGGTCGAATTGATCCAGTGTGTGAAAGTCGTGGCCAAATATGAGTGTGTCAAGGTAGGGTTAAAGAGCCACATTGTAAGAAAACCCAAGGGACGACGTTGCACTTCACAAAATTGATAAACATTCTCTTCATTATTTTAACGAGAGAATCATCTGCAGTATACACCCACGTATCCGATGTAAAGAGGATCTGATGATGCAGAAACGCTTTCGCGAAACTTTGACGCGATAAATGGCGAATTTTACAAACCACGTTGTATACACTCGCGATATCAAAAAAAACAAACTGATGATGCTTTTATCACGTTTACCTGACATATAAATATTTGATAGCGCAAGTACGGAACATGATGTGCTGTACGTGCCGTACGTAAAATTTTGGCAGCCTGTGATTTCGCACGATTGCAAAATCACAGCGATACACGAAACGTTTACGGACGTGTAACTGTTGCTAAACCGTCGATCCTGTGTTGAGAGGAAACAGACATTTCCATAAATCAGCAAATCAGCGTGCCCGGATAGCAGAGAAAAAAGGATATTTTTTTGCAGTACATTGCAACTGTGCATCGCTATCTAGGATGCGAGGCGCGTGATTCGTCTGTACGATTTCGCAGTCATTTATATATCGTCGACATCCTTTCTGGGCTGATATTCATGTTCTATGTCTCGCTGTTCGCATGGTTTTCTGGTGTTTGAGAAGTGAGCGTAATTACTAACACAACTATTGGTTTACCGATCTACGTTCGTTTCGGAATAAGCACGTAGCACTACAAAGTACAACGTTATGATTCCATAGCGATAAAGAAAGACTAATTACCATTCGAGTGACAGTGAGATGCGAATTTGATGAATAATGGTTTCGAAAGTTCATAGTACACGGAACACGCGAATGTTACTCTTATTTTGAGGTCATTGAGGTCCACGCACCTACGGGTGTGTCTTTCAGATTTCATCTGACAGCTCTTTCGCACCACGTGCACCTCCGCCATACGGTCGGACCTCATTATAAAAAAAAACGAAGCTTAAGGGGTACGTGGGTTTCGAAGCAAAAAAGCATATTTTCGCTATTAAAAAAAATGTAATATATAACCAATTTTATTCAAAATGTTAAGCACATGCGAGAGGAACATTTCAACAATATTTGCAAACAATTGGGAAATTCAGCTGTGGGATTTCCGGAGACCCCTAAAAAAAGTGTCCTCGTGGTGGTCAGGATAGCTCATGATGGCTTTATCTGAAATTGAACAACCATTTTTTTCTGTCAGTATATAAGTATAGCTCGTGATTAAAGGAAGGATTTTAAAAAATATTGCAATTTGAATTTTTGGCAGAGTTGTATGCAAAGTGGTTAAATTTTTGGTACAATTTACACTACGTATGGCCTTCTAAAATTAGTTGTAATCGAAAAAAAATACGTTCAATCACTAGTCAATGCTATTATGAAGAACGGTGCAAAATTTCAATGAGATCGGTGCATTTGTTTTTGAGAAATCGTGTCCACCGACTTCAAAAATAGTGCTTTGAAAAAAATGCGTTTAAAGTTTTCGCTCCCGACCGGTCTTTCCTAACGGGGGGAATTCCCAAAGGCTCTCTCTCCTAGACTTTTACTCCGATTGATTTTAAACTGTGAGAGAATATTCTAGACATATTGTACTATTAGACAATACAATTCAAAATAATGGATTTTTTGAAATTTTCTAATTCACGTAATCGCTTATCCTGGCAATGCAAAAAAGGGTGGGTTTACGCTTAAAATTTGGATACAACAGTGCATCCACAGAGTACGTTATCTTTGCTTCTATCTTAGTGACGTACGCCACTCTTAAGGTACCTCAGAACATCCAGGAGGCCTTGAGGAATTGACAATTATTCAGAAAAGAACGTCACAATCTTATTGCTCAAGAATAATTGACGCCCATCGTTAAATATTCGTGCACGGAGTTTCGTATTATTCGAGTCGCGTTTTGTCGATAAAAATGGCACCGAAGTGCATCTTTGAAATCCGTGGAAAGGAGAGCCAAGCGCCTGGAAATTAAATTAAGGCACAGTACGAGCACGATTACTAGCGGATGCTGGTGGAGTGGTTGAAACGATTTTTGAAGATTTACTTCGTTGTTTACTTTTTTCGTTCGTCTCTGATGCCCTTTTTTGTATATGTATACAGGACCAAACGACGTCGCGTCGAAACGGCGGAAGAACCGTGTACCGAGGATGGGATGGAAAAACGAACGAGCCTCCCTCGTTTTTTCCATTCCGCGAAGATAATGGCTTTTTCCTTTCGACACGAAGATCCGTTTTATTTATATTCTCTCGCACGAAGACACACAACGACGCCTCCCGATCGGATTTTCCCTCTCTCCATCTCTCAGTCCCTCTGTCTTTCCCTTAGTTTTCCTTCTGTACCGTTCTTTATTATCAATACATGTTCCCCCTTTTTAACCCTATCCTCGAACCCTCTCAACCGCTTTGCCTATACGCTCCGTTCTAGTACAGGGACATCAATTCTCCGAGGCTTCCGGAATTCTTCTGGTCACCCATTAAACTTGTACTTCGTTGCGTGGGCGAGTTGTACCATCGCCGAGAAACAGGGCGAGCCCGTGCCCTTAATCTTCTCTAAGCTTGGCCTCGAATTACCACCAACTTATTATATACGTGCCCTATACAAAAATAATCCCTTTCAAAATAATAGTCACTGTTCGTTTGGTACGCTATTCTTATCTCAATTTCGTTTAACAAATATGACGTAGCTTGCAGCCTTGGAATGAAATAGAGATTGATTTTACGAATTGCCTGATTGTTTTAGCCGATTGAGGCTACGAAAGTTACTGAAACGTTTCTTAGGACCCACAGTAATGACACAATCTGAGTCCACTAAACAAAAACCGAGCGTTAATGAAAGGGGAGGAATTAAACAATAACAATCAATTTACGTTACACATGAACAATACAAGTCATGGCAACCGTGCATGCTCGTATTGCATGGATGGTAACAATGCAAGTTACGTTACCATGAAACAGGCTAAAACTCGTATCGCTAATTTTTACGCCGGAATCAAGATGGATAAACATCATTGAAAAAAAATCTAAACTGAATTTTGTGTCGTCAGTAACGTAGAGAAAAGTATCGCTTGTTTTTTTAAGGAAATTGTCACAGCAGTGTCGCGGGGGGTACTGCAGGTAAGGACGTTGAAAGATTCATCGGTCGCATTGCAGGTTTAGTAGTCGCGATACTCCAAATGACCCATATGGGTGATAGATCGTAAAAAATATGACTGCAATCGATGTTAAGAATGGGCTTCGATGTATTGGGCGGGAGTAGGCAGAATAATGGATATACTTAGACGACACGTGAAAACATTTGTCTATCCATAGTCACAATGGTGTTACTGCAATCGGTACATAGCTAATAAAAAACCGACACACACACACACACACACCGATATATATATATATATATACCGATATATATATATATATATATATATATATATATATATGGGTGCGTGCGCGCGCGCGCGCGTGTGTGTGTGTGTGTGTGTGTGTGTGTATGAGGTATTCCACGTGAATCCGGTGGACGTGAAGGGTTGTTTCAAAAAATGTAAAAAAAATCCAGGGTGTCTGTTAGAGCCAATGGAATCAGATAAAAAAAATTAATCGAATTGGCGGGGTTCAGGGAAAAAGTCCACCGGATCCACGTGGAAAACCTCATATACACTTAGGGTATATGACTGCACTGAAACGCATGGAGCCAATAAGAATGGTGTACGGCAAGAGGAAATCACTTTTTGTATAGACGTTGAAAGAGTTAACTCCTCGGAGATATTGAATTTCCGTACATTCCATATTTTCTCGTCGTGCTAGCTTCAAATCACGGACTTGGTGGAGAAAAAAAAGTATATCAAGGAAATCACAAGAGTTTCTCGGTAGAATCGAAGAATACCTCGCAGCACCCCAATGTCGTGTTAGGTTAGAGTATTGGACTGCACAAAAAGGGTTCAACGTCCTATATTTAAGCGATATTTTTTTAATTTCTTATGATTTCACATGAATAAAATATTTCACGGTACGCCGAATGTCTTCTGGTCATGACGATCGTGCGTCATTGAAATGCAATGAAATTTCATTTCTGTGAATTGGTCAAAAAACTTTGTGCAAATTTAGGCAACGAAAACAAATTGGATATTTTTTTGAAACCCTCATTAGAAATCTGCAATCTGAATCTGCGCAAAGAGGATAATTAACGTGATGATAGAGATAGAGACACAAGGTTACATCGTTGGAGACTTCCAACGATGTAAACTTACATGTTACGTTGTGCTTACCACGATCAACACGTGCTGCTGGATAATAGTTTTGGAAATACAATTAGTCGATCGGTCCATGTACACATAGGCACAGGGGCTGAATTGCGTGCTCCGAGAGATTCTCGGCGACGATAAATATTCATACAAATTGTAGTCTATAGAAACACAACAATGAATTTCGATGAAATTATTTCTCTGACAATATTTGCTCGTAGAAATTCGAGCCGATGGAAAAATGTAAAAATACTCGTCCGGGCATGCATGAGCTTTCAGCTTTGAACGATTGATAAAAACATGTCGGAAATTAGAACGGATCCTACAAACGAATTCATCAATTTACCTAAAAGGCAAAGTATACTTAAAGTGAAAAAAAAAACGTAATGTCGTATCATCTCTCAATCCCTGCACTTTATCACTTCTTTCTTTTCTGCGCTAGGATCACGTTTTTTTAAGGCTTGTAAAGCCAGCCGTGGATGAAGAGAATCCTCTCAACGAATTGATTCATTTACGAGGACCCTCTTCAATGACGCACTCTACACGATGAGATCTCTCTATTTTTGGATATTTTCCCTGCAACGGAATATCTTTCAACGTTTTTGTACAAATTTCCGTTTTTAATGACGCCGTGAATAGGAACATGCACTCATACACGGCTACTAAAAAGGCTATCATTCTTTACGAGTGCATCTCCATTCGCACGGGTATTATTCGTCGATACACGCGGACGTGATGCGGAGAAAATATAAATACGGAAGTAAAATGAAACGCGAATGTTTGGCGTGAGAAAGCAACTGCATAGTTGTATGAAACGCAGTGAGCGCCAGTCGAGAATGAGGTATGAATCTAGCAGGGGTGGCGATATACGAGGGGTCGGAGTAATGAGAGGGCCGACCTCGACATGTAGGTCAAGTATTGTCGCATATATGCACACCCTCGACACTTTTAGACATACCTATGCAGCCGCGAATGGCCGTTATGAATCTGTGAATACATTGTCCAGGTAAGCTACGACCTATGAAGTTCATAATCGAGAAGCTATTCCCGCATCCTAAAAAATACCGATCAGCGATTACATCTTTTGATCTAATCCATAATTTAATATCAATTTTTGTTTCCCGTGACACCTTCTGCTCGGATAATATTTGGGAGTAAACGTTATCTTTTGATTAATGCAGCGTTCCCGCATTATTCCATAACGATAACAATGGTGCGCGGATAGCGGGAAAACTATTCGATCTCGTGGGTACGAACCGTAGATTCGCAAATTTTCCGCAACATCGCTGATGATCACGAGGTTTTGTCTATGATAAAGGTTTTTTCCCCGGCGGGAAATATCGTTCACATAACGTATGACGAAGCCTGTCAATTCGGAATGTGAAATTGGATTTTCAACAAAATCACCAACGAGTGAATGCAACGTCAGGTGTGTAACGGATGCGTACATTGCAGGCTCGGAAAATTGTGTTTTCAAGGAAGACCATAGTTTATCGAGAATGATTTTTTGTTTCAATTGATTATTTTCCTGACCGCAGCTCTCCTTTCATTGGATTCATGTCCCGAATGGAAACATCCGCGATGTTTCGGCTGGTCACCTCGTAAAAACCAACATTGTTATTAATGGTTCAACGCCGACACACTGAACGAGACGTCCTGTTCCAATCTACTCGTTGAACGTGTCCATTCATAAGTTATTCAACCCAATTCCACACACACACACATACCCACACACACGCGCGCGCAAGCACGCACTCACGCACGCACGCACACACGCACGCACGCACGCACCCACGCACACACACACATTCGATCAGTTGGAAACTTC
Organism: Ophion costatus; assembly: GCA_951751655.1. NCBI lineage: Eukaryota > Metazoa > Arthropoda > Insecta > Hymenoptera > Ichneumonidae > Ophion > Ophion costatus. The sequence continues at coordinate 27,524,570 of OX632361.1, forward strand.
TCGTGGAATTCGTCAGATAACGCAACAAGAAATATTATAGATTATCGTTCGAAAAATAAAACGAAACTATTCAACAGTTATACTATGGAAATAGTCATTTTTTGGAGAATATAGTAGCAAAAATAACCGAGCAAGAGAGATGCTGAGGAACATCACTTAAAAGAGTCCGCCGTCGATTTTCGTATAACGCATAAATGTGGTGAAGCAATGAAAACTATTAGACACGCATTTTTTTCTATGGAAGAGCGGCTCTAAGAGGGAAAATCACCCCCAAAGAAAGGCGTGTCGAGGGGCGGTTTTGGAGTTTCACCTACGAACAGTCCACCGATCTGAATGAAACAAAAATCAAAATTCTGCTAATGAATGAATGAAAAATCCACCATGGTAGTATTGAAAAAAAATTCAACTAAGCGGTGACACGCCTCTTTTGAGGAGAGGTTTCCACCCTTAAAATCGTTTTTCTGCCGATAAAAAAGAACACGTGACTAACAGTTTGCCATACTTTATCACGAATATGAGCTTCAACAAAATCGAAGGCAGACACTCAAGTGACGTTCCTTGTAAGAAAAAAATCGCAAAGAATGACGAATGTTCTTATCAAGATCGAGGAAGAAAGCCAATCATGCAAATACATGTGTTCTGACAAAAACTGTCAGAAACATTCCAGAAAGACCTAGGGATGTTTACACGTTTTAATCAATTAATTGCAGATGCCCATCCACAGGCTGCGTCGAATCAGCGAGGGGACCTACCAGCTGACGCCCTCCCGAATTCGGAGGGTCTCAGGATTTCCAGTGTTTTCACTATTCACAGAGGCAAATTGAACGTAAACAACGGCGAACATTGTACAATTAGCGTGGGCGCTCGAGCTTCGCTTCTGAGCAAATTGACATTGTCAAGTAGTGGTGGTGGTGCGTCTGCGTATACGTGAGGCTGTGAATGTATGCTTGCTGGGTAAGCATGTAAATGGTCAGTCGACAGAGAAAATGTCGCCATGCGATTAATCGATAGACGAGACCATTTTCTCGAATCTATATATATTAAGGCTACTCTGACGATTCGAAAATAACGGTTCTTTGAAAAATATAATTTCGAAGGAATAATAAAGCTTATTGAAAAATCGTTTGGACAATTATGTTTATGTTAACAAATTTCACTGAAAAATATTATTAATTTAAAAAGTTATAAGCAATCTCGGCCAGGCTTTTGAACGTGAGGAGCTCAACGCTGTACTTGATTTTAACCACCTGGTTGATCTAAACAGGAAAAAAGTTTTTTTCTTAAAATAGATAATCTTGGCTACGACTTGAACGTCATGTTTTCGTTATATTGGACCCCCCCCCCCCCCCATATGTTGGATCTTTCTCTTCAACTTGAGTTGCCTCAAGCGACGGAGGATTTTTTGAAATCTTCACAGTAGCCTAACGCCTTAAGGAGACCGTATTTCGGAATATGTTCTTGATTTTCCTATTTCGTACATGGATCGAAACGACCATTTTTTTGAGCCACAATTTTCAGTTAGTAAAGGGTCAACTTGAAATTTTGCAACCCAAAATTAATACGAGATTTATAATAAGTCGGCCCCACGAGTGTCAGAATCAATTGGAATTTGTCACGTGAACAAATTTCACGAAAAATCCATTTTTCCAGTATACGATTCAATGCAATGCTTTGAAAACAGCTACGTGTGCATCCTAACTATTCTATGCAGAAGAAAGGAACGTGTTGCTCCTTCGGAATTTGAGCTCGCAATTTTCAATGGTCCTTGTTCCCTTCTTCGAAGATACAGCTCTGAAAAGGTTTCGTAAAATGTATTTAATAAATGCAATAACTTGTGCTTGTTTGTTAGATTTTTCTTTTTTTTTTTCATTGACGTTTTTTAACGCTATAACGCGATTCAAACGATTCAGAGCATAAATTTGTCGATGTGTATGTGGCTTGCTACTTAGCTACTTAGTATTTAGAAACAGCGACGAGGATGACGTAGGTGAACGTGATGCGGTTTGAAAATGCGACACCTGCAATTTCGAGGTCGTATAGATCGATCGCAAGGCATGCATTCCGATCGGTGCCAGGAAGGGAGCGAGTTATGCCGAGTATTCGACATGAATATTGCATTGTACGCACGACATGTCCTATGTGCCATCAGAGAGATGCCTGGTTCACGCTGGGGTTTTTTCCTGCATTGAAGAAAAGTTGTGAATGTTATCGATGAACATTGCACACTCTGGGAAAAAATAACGAGCGGTGAACTGGACTAAGAAGTAATTCGATTATGTTTGATCGATATTTTATTCGAAGAGCTATAAACTTGCAAATTACATCTAAATTAATTTATCTCGCTTCCAAAGTTGACCTTGTGAGCGAGTCTACTTTTTTTACATCACAATCAGTATAGAAATATCTGTTTCTTTATTTCGGCTTCTTCGTTGGCAAAACTCTGTATGGAAAAAAACGGACTTCTTTATATGATTAGCTATGGGTGCGTAATCAATGAATTCGGGCTGGTAGGATTGTAAAGACATTTGTATTATAATACTCTACTCGCGTGTAATAAATTATTTCAGTGTATCAAGCTTCGAGAAAGTTACATGGTGAAAATATTTTTTGAAAATATCAACCTCTTTGAAATCCAAGCACAAAGTCCAAGCAACAACTCTATGAGCGAGCTAAACTGAACCAAGTTGAATAAAATCTTGTAGAATGAAGGTACAATCCATCGTATCCTGTTTGAATTTTCCGGTGAGACTCTAGTTATTATTTCGATAATACCTTATTGAATTGACTGCGTTTCGAAGAAATTCAATTTAATAGAGTGTCGTGATTCGATTGTCATTCATACAAGCTGCGTTCAGTTTTTAATTCGAAATCCGATACCATTGCCGATAATTGCGTCAGTAGTTAATGTACTCCCTTGACTGCTAACGCAATTATTTTCGTATATCGTACGTCTAGTCGATGTATTCAGTCGTTGGATAAATAAATTTAAACATTCAATATTTTGCATATAGATCACCTATTTCACGGGATCTCTGACTTCCGGCACGCTTTTCAACCCTTGCATCACTGCGGTTGAAAAATCTGCAATCATTTATGAAAATTTAATGCAGTGAGGACTTTCAAGTAAAATAAGGCAGTTACCATAAAGTGAGCTTCGGAGTACTGTGAGGAAAGTCTTTTTGAATTTTTTAACTTGAGGGAGGACATCATTATTACCGCCTAAAAATGGTTATTTTTTCCAATTTTTTTGTCTACTACATTATTTCCTTGGCATCTGGAAAAAACGTGTGTCATGGAGAACACATTGAACTTATTTCAGTTAAATTATGATTTAGAAAAGAATAAAAAACAAAAAACTTTCAGAATCTATATAAATGGCGATTGTTGAAAAAAACGTGTAATGTTGACGAAATTGTTGCGGGGCCTTAAAAAATACTAAACTTAAAAGAAACGGCTGTGTACAACGATGGCTGCTGCAATTACGGAAATTTTAGTTTTTGAAAACTGAAAATCGGACACTCATAGCTTTTTCCAGCTAGGTCGAGAAAAGTCGTTCCGAGGAAAACGCAATTAAAAGTTTTAGTATACGTTAATCGTTGCGCTACTTGCACTCACTAAATCATCAGTAACTTGGTTAATTTTCAATATTTCCAGCTGAATTTTTTTTTTACATATCCTTGAATGCGTTAACTTTGAGAAAATGGAAAAAATACTTGTGTGCCTCTACACCGTGGTATCTCTCCTCAAAGCCTCATCAACAGCTGTCGGGTAAGGTTCCGAAAACCCCTAACTTCCGATCGAGTAAAAATTTTGCACAAACCCCTTCAAATATTTTAAGAGAACCCCTAAAGGGAATTTTTGGCGGCGCGCAATAGTGTTGGGTTTTGGTTTGGGTTTGTTTAGGTATTTTCTTTTAGGCAAAACGGAGAGCGCGATAATATATATAGATATGAACGAAGACGTAGCAGATATAGATACAGTCGACGCACGCTACAAAAAACTTAAAAATTCAATATCTCGAAAGCGATTGCGAGTCGCCAAAAATCCCTTAAGGGGTTGTCTCAAAACATGAAAAGGAAGGTTTGTGCAACATTTCAGCTCGAACGGAGTGGGAGAGGGGGGTTTGGAAGCTTATCCCAATTGTCCAGCGAGCAACATTTTTCATTCAAAAACCGTACACCTACCATGTCTCGACACCGTTCGAAAAATGTTACATGTAAAATATATTGATGACACTCGTTATTTACTGCTCAATAGACCTCACAGTAATTCGCGTGGTTTAAAAAAGTAATAAGATTTTTAATCAACATTCCAATTATATACGAGCATCCAATGAGCTACTACGGAAGCCTTCTTCGAATGCGTGCTTCCGACACGCACGCGGCAGCCTTTTGCCAGCCCGTTTTGTATTTTTCGCGCAATATTCACTCGAGTAAATTGTACAGAGTGTCGCTGTATTATCGCGCGACAAGTATTAATACAAGCAGATATGGTAACGATCGATATTCGTGTACACTTGGCCGCGCACGGGGTCTTTATACATGCTGATACGGATGAAAGCGAACAGCGCAGGCATTTCTGAGCACGCATATATAGTATTGCTACCTGGATAACGTGATATCTCGACCATCCGCCTCGCCGGCATGGTTACGTCGTTCCACAAGCCCTTGCCCGAGAGCTCTAGAGGTGATATGAACGAGGCTTGAAATTCGCACTTAAGGCTTATCATCGACCCTTTCACCGAGCGTTCTCTCACCCCCCCCCTCTCTCTCTCTCTCCCGCAAGGAGCGTTTCTCCATAGAGTGCAAACGTATTTGTTCCTTCTGAAATCTTATTTAAATTTATCGGTGAGATTACGGCAAGTAATCGCACATGGTTTGGCGATCGCTCGACCATTGCTTCCGCACAGTCGCGAAACACGGAAAAGAATATTTTGGCAATTTGAAGCTTGGTCTACATCTTATGGGATCATCACAGTGTAACGGGTCGGACAACATTCGATTTTTATTCGATAAAATATTTTAGATTTTTTATGTCAAATCAAAGCACTCACGAAGATCAGGAAATACATTTTTAAACGTTTATTTTTATTTCTTCAACATTTTTTAACGGTTTACAATGTCCTCGAAAAAAGGAGTGCTACGGTGTACACGCTTGTAAAACACAATTTGTAAAAAGATTGTCAATTAGTATGAAAGTCGTTACTTTACTATGGAAGTGTTTTTGAAAATCAAAATTGACAAAAGGGCGGCGGTTTGAAAAAAGTTTCGAATTTAGTCTACTTATTCGACAGTTTTTCGTTAAAAAGGATATGAAGATTAAAATAAAAAAAGCTGAAGTGAAGAATGTTGTGTCGAAATTTGAGAAGGAAAGCTTGAAAACTCTTCGTGCGAGAGTACACCGTTTTGAAATACGACATTTCGAGAAAATCGCGTTTAAGGTTTCGAATGGAGAATTTTCATATAAATTGTCTATTTACGATCAATGGGCGATTCCAGGTCCATGTTTATAACGGTCTATACTATTGGATGAGGCAAAAAACGATTTTTTGAAAATTTTACGCTGATTGACCTTTATGCCACTTGAAAGAAGCACAATTTAAGTATCCATCTTTGATTTTGTTGAAACTCATACTCGCATTGAATACGGAAAAACGCCCTTAAGAGACGGAAAAACGCTCTTGAGAGGGGAAAGCACCCTTCAAAGAAACGCGTGTCAAGCCTTGATTAAAGTTTTTTTTCAATACTTCTATAGTGGATTTTTCATCGTTTTACATTAGAAGAATTTTGGTTTTTGTCTCATTCAGATCGGTGGACTGCTTGTGGGTAAAACTGCAAAAGCAGCCCCCGCAACGCTTTTTTGAGGGGCGGTTTCCCCCCTTCAAACCGTTTTTCCACCGATCCAAGAAAATACGTATCCAATAGTTTTCAATGCTTTATCACATACATGAGTTTCAACAAAATCGAAGGCGGACACCTAAATGATATTCCTTGTTAGTATTGATTCCTCTTCACGTCTAGGACTTATATTTGAGAATTCCACCTTTTCGTTCCTTGTCCTGCCGATTGCATGTCCCATACATCTGCGACTTTTTTTCTCCAACTTACACAACTCTCGCCCCTATTATTTTTCAAATGGCTAATTTGAGACCGGATAGTTTATATGGTCATATGTTTTTCTCGGGCCTACTTCGGACTAACAATAAGAATTGATACTCGATTGCGTTGACCTGTATACTTTTTAAGTGGAAAGTAAAGGAGGCATTAGAAGTTGTTCCAATTGAAAGGACTATAGAACAGAAGAGACAGGCCGTTTTTTATTCTTCCCTCGGATAAGGTTTCGACCCCCTCCCCCACCGATCAAGCTGAAATTGTAAACTTTTTTCTGAGGTTAAGGTTCCGGACCCCCCGCCCCCCGATCGAGCCAAAGTTTTCTGAAAACCTTCCTTTTAATATTTCAAGGCAACCCCTAAAGGGATTTTTGGCGACTCGTAATCGGTTTCGAGATATTGAATTTCTAAGTTTTTTTCAACGCGCGCCGCCCATATCTATATCTGCTACGTCTACGTTTTTACAGATACATGTTATCGCGCTCTCTAGTTTGTCCAAACAAAAATACCCAAACAAACCTAAAAACTATTGCGCGTCGCCAAGATTCCCTTTGAGGGTTGTCTCAAAATATTAGAAGAAAGGTTTGTACAAAATTCCAGCTCGATCGGCGGGGGGGTTTGGAACCTTGCTCTTTCCCTCAAATACATTGAAAAAGGTATAATACAAACGCGTTTTTCGGTCATGAATGTTCCGCGACCAAATTTCTTCAGCCCAACTTTCCTCTCCCTCAAGAAAGCAATTTTTTCCTAATTAATAATTAATTATTCCTCTAATTATTTTCCTAATTATATATTATAATTATTTTCCTAATTATATAATTATTTTCCTAATTATTTCCTAATTAATAATAATTATTATTCAATTATTTGCTAAATAAAAAATAATTCAAATATTAAATAACTCATAAATGTATCGATTCTTAATCATTAAATTAAATGTCATTAATAAATAAGGCTGAACCAAGCGTGGACGGGTAATATCACAGCTTACGATATGACCAAAACTGGCGTGTTCAAAATGGATCGGATATGCTTTTGAAATCTGATTTTAACACCTACTACCTACCATATGACGACAGGGAAAAAATCTTTCTGGTCAAAATATTCGGACGCCAAGAGCTTTAGTACCCAAAGGAAAAGATTAACTGTGAGGTCCGATTATAACCAGCACCCCAATCGGACGCATATCGAAGTAGTAAATTGCCCACATTGATATTCGTATGTGAGAACTATCGCATGCAGTGAGTATCGCGGCCTCCGCGGCCCACGAAATCGATTCGAACCTGGAGTATTTTATGTCTCTCCAGCGATTCCGGCGATGCACTTAATGCATACGAAGTCGGTAATAATCCGCGAAATTGAGAATGGCCTGGCGAATGGATGGCAGAGAGCGGGGGGGGGGGTAATATGTGCGAGCCGGAAAGGTGTGTACGAAAATAGATGGTATCCTAACGACTAAGTGCAAAGAGAAGTAACCACGTTAGGGGCACATAGATCCGGTACGCGATGTACATATGAACGCGGTAATGTAAGCGATGATTGTGATGCATATTCTGAAATCTGAAGAAACATTGAATTGATTATCACGAATCGCCAAGCAGAGGAGAAACGGGGAATCATGTGGCTGAAGGAATTCAGAAATCAACTTCGACGGTGATAGACAGCCCTCTACTAGTTCAAGGTACTGAAATTACGAGTTAGCGTTATTCTCATCGTCATCATCAGCTTTTGATATTTGCACTCGACGATTTTGGCCAAGCCGCTTTATCACAATGCAATGCTCAGCTGCTCACGTGCACTTCACTCTGGCTTACCATTATTGTATATCTATATATAAGTATGTATATATAGATGGCTATATCTATATACAAGTATGTGTGTATGCCTGTGTGTTACGTTCTTCATCGCTCGATTGCCCGTTCTCGTCACGAAGGACCGATAAATTTCCAATGCCTCCCCTCTCTCTCAATCTATGTATACCCTTTAAGCTTGCGTACTGGTACTCCTCCAATTTCCGTTCTCATCCACAGGATCAGCTTGCGATCGTATTCACGCAGTGGATTCAGAATATAGATCGCCCATATACCTACGGTCACACCGCTTGACACTCGGCATTCTCGGATATACGATAGAAAAAAAAGTGAAATATAAATAAAGGTGATGGAAAACCATATTTTTTATGTGTGCATCCATCAATCGTCCATTCAATGTCTACCCTGTTTCGGAGGAGAAAAATGTTCGATGAACGTACATTGAAAATGTATCTCCCATCACTGACTGATTTTTTGACGATGATGCGTATGGCCCGTCTCCTTTTACTTGGTGTACTAACGCCAATTGTTGGGTCGAAAAATATTACGAAAGTATGTGCGCAGGAATAATTGAATTAATTATCGACGTCATGCTTAATTTCCTTTCGTTGATTACGCAAATTTTCGAGACTTTTTGTGTTCGCTGCGTTGAGGTGTCATAATTTTCCGAGTGAATACTAGGAACTTTCAATTTGGCCTCGAAATTATGAAAACAAATATGAGAAGACGGCATATTATTATAGTGGATGATGAATAAAGGGTCAATGATTTTGAAAAAATGATTCGTGCTCATCGTTGAGAACCCACAATTTCTGGAAAGTTAAGAGCAAAGAAATTCTGCGAATAGTGTTCAGAAATCATTCTACAATATCCTGAAAGAAAAAATCCTACTTGGACTCAACGTCCGGTTACGGATCCCTAAAAAAACTGTTGGTCAAAACGACGATCCCTTTCGTGTAGCGAAAAACTTCTGCAAGAGGCGCACATTATTTGCACGGAACGAACATTTTGTTGCAAGTTTAAGACTGTAGACTTAGCTAATAGAACCACTTTTCCTTCTTAGTGTGACTTTTTTGTATTGCCATTCTCTTTTGTGTCCCCTCGTTATCGTAAAATCACACCTACGATGAGGAACCTCCACGTTTTTTATTCAGCGTCTATCGTTTCAAGTCACTTCAGTTTGCATGCATCCGAGCTGCTGACCCCTTCCAACTTGCACCCTGAAGTATTAATCATTAAGGAACAATTTTGTCATACCCCAGAAGGAGTTCCCGACTTATTTGTAATCCCACCTCCGAGTGTGTAGATGGAATCGCTGGGAGTGTTCCAACGTCGCAGCAGTTGAATCGACATTTTCAAAAGACGGATATAATGCAATCTCCGCACTGGGAGGAACAAAGTTTGCGTACTGTTCGTGTTTGTACATAGGAAAGCTGTAAACGGCAGCTGAGACTGCATAGACCAAGACTGGAAACCGCAATGTATGTTTGCTATGCGGGGGAAACAAGTCATCACGTTTCCACATTATTGTTTCGTGCGTGTCAAAATATTTCGTCAAATATATTGAAAATCAAATGAGCAGCAATTAGATGGGTAATTGATAATTGACTGACAATAGTGGTTAGCGGTCCGACTGTGACGATGTCCCACGTGCACAGCATTGGCCTGGACCACTACACTTGGATGAGTGAGCGTTTAGTCGTCCATTGGTTCTAGATGACTACCAAGACAGTTTTACTTATTGTTAGATTCCAACGAAAAGACGATTGGAACTCACTAAAATGTAGTTACCTGCATCCAGCATGGCTTTTCGGCAGTTTCCCTATGCCCCCGTGGAGATGCGATACAGTAGTGCATCGGAAAAAAATCACTGTGGGCAACACATCAGGAGTGTAAGGTACTAAGGAACCGGAGATATCAAAGTGATCTCTGTGGGGTAAAAGTAAAAGAGATGAGAGCGTGATAAGCGGCAACACCGTACAGACACGTCGCAACAATATAGGAAAAAAAGATACCATCAGGAGATGTGTTGCAGCACCAATTTGCAAGTTACGGCTGATTCAGATGCCGATGTTTCTTTCTATTTACAACAAAAAGTCGGTGTTGAGCATCGCGGATAATTGTTAAATTATCCAAAAGAATAGCAGCCTGGGCGGATCTAATATACGTCTGATGGGGCACGTATCGCGAGCGCGATATGCCACACACTCGGGTTATATACATCTGCGGTAACGTGGGAAGCTTTTGCCTCGTCGCTGCAGAATGTAAATTGTTGGGCGAATCGTGCGGCTAATATTATGCGGAAGCAGGCACCCGAGGTATGATAATGACAGTGGCATAGCTCACAGGAGGCGTCTGGGCGCTATCACTGCGCCCGGTTGCCTCACCCCTCACTTCCGCTACAGGTCCTTTTATAAGCAATGGACGCCCGCAAGGATTAGCATCATCTGCGACCGCGGACTAGATAAGACGAGAGAAAGAGCACGGAAAGAGGTAGAGACGAAGAGAGAAATAATGAAAAGAGACGGAGGTTGTATGGTTGAAAAGGATGGAAATATAAGGGGTGATCGATGGTTGGAATAAAACCTGAATATAAAGGTCTTCTGCTTCTCCAATTCGTATACTCTCGCCGCTCAAAAGCTTCGTATAATATAAGGGCGAAAAGATTCGAGTTATAGAACGTTCGCGAAGGATAACGCGGTTCGATGAGGATTTCGATTTTCTGGCTTGAATCTCGCTCCACACCCTCTCCTCCGGAATCCTATTTCCTCTCCGTTTTTTGAGAGGAATCGCGCATAACGAAGGAACCTCCCGCGCGCTAAGCCCACAGCAAAGTACTTATTCGTATAAGTACTTTGCTGTGGGATTACAGAGACCGCACAATTCAACCTCAGCCACCGAGCGGATATCGAGTCTCGTTAATAATTGAAGCGCGGGTAGTCGGCTTCGGCGAACGGGGATCTTGGCGTATGCGATTTTGGTGGAAATTTATTAGCATTAGGATGTGAATATGTTTCATTGTTATATATGTATTCGCAGGCACATACTGTTGAGATATTCAATCGTAGTTGTACCAGTGGTGCGTAAAAAACGAGCTGAAATATTTGGTAGTGATAATCCTGCAGATTTATGCGTTACTAAAAGTCATTGATAATCTTAGGGGCTTGTATGTCACAAAGGCTCCTCAATCGAATACTCCTTTATTCCAAGTGTTTCCATTGCTTAGCTCGGTAACTATTCACTTTAGTGACTTTTCCGAAAAATGAGCCAACATTTTTTTTTTTGCTATTTTCTGAATATATTTTTTTATATCACAATTAATACGAAAATAGCGACAAAAATGGTAGGCTCCTTTTTCGGAAAAGTCACTAAAGTAAATGATTACCCTTAATCCAGTTAACGAGTCTTTCAACTCTGAATGTGGAATGTGCGCGGAGGATTCGAACATTATGGGGGTGACAAAATCTCAACAGCCTTCAATCTTAGCGAGCAAGCGGCAATCGACCATGTGGAGAAAAGAAAAACCAACGAATGCGATTTGAGTGACTCGGTCTCAGGGATTCCCGGGTACCAATATAAATGGATTTGCGGAAGGGCTACACTCGTAAAAGCCTCGAATGTACCATTGGAGAATGTTCGACGTGATTCGGTTGCGTCTAGAAGCAACCGTACTGGATAGGCAAGTTGTGCCCCACCGGAGAAAAACGTGACCCACTTCGTTCTATATTAGCGAGGGTCCGCAGGGTGGTCATTTCAATGAGAAACCTCTTGACTTGGGTTCGTGTTCCTGCCTCGGGGTTAATGGAACGTATCGTTTCCGTGCTTTTCGTGGACCATTCTTTTCAGGCAAGCTGTTACGCCATTTCGTACCAGGCCGACTGACGTTTCCATATTCCTCTTGCTCTTTCACTTTCCGTCTCTCGTTACATGTATTTAGTCGCATGTACAAAAGTCAGGGAAAGCTCACATTCCATCTCCGTAAATGAGCTGTTCGTCAGCTTAATTCGTCATGGCCATAACATTCCGCTGTATTACCGAGACAAGCAGGATAATACACGTGTAAGACATCTGAACGTATTAAGGCAGTATTCTAGCGTGATCACCCATTTTGAAGGTGATTTTTTGGGAATTAAAATTAGAGAAACGGTTAAATCTAAAGTTTTAGTATTCCACGATTATATTTATACATGTTTGATGTAACATCTTAATTCTTTTCAAGCAATTTTTTTTAATTCGTTTCTTTATGAATATAGTTATCATTCGGCCTTCCATCTGTTTTTATTGCTTTACAGTTACTAGATCTCCGGGCCGCGAAAAGTGAACATTTCATTGCAAAAATCGAAATACTTTTTTTCAAACGCCGCCATTTTGTGCATTGTTCCTAATTTTTTTTCTTAGCGGGCCGAACGATAACCACCTCCGTGAAGAATAGAGTTTTCTCAACATCCTTTGTTTCAGATGATGAGGGTGGCCGCAATTTCAACGCCCGACGATAGAAAATGGTCGCGACATGACTTATTGCGCAACACCAAATACCATGGACAATTTGAAATCAAATTCTTTGGAAAAATTGCAGATATTATTGGGTGTACAACTTAATTCGGTCCGTTTTTTGCTTTAAATACGCACTTATTTGAATGATAAGATGAATTAATACATTGATCAAAATATTGTCCATCGCTAGCCACTACTTTTCCCCATCTTTTTGGCAATTTATGAATTTCGTCGCGGAAAAAGGGTTCATCTTTTGAAGCCAAGAATGAATCGAGCCAATTTTTGATACCCTGCTGTGACGTGAAGCGTATTCCAGTCAAAGCGTTCTGCATCGATCGAAACAAATGGTAGTCGGAAGGGGCAAGGTCTGGGCTATAAGGCGAGTGAGCCAGAATTGCCCACGCGCTATTTTCCAAATCATTTTTAACCATAATAGCAACGTGAGGCCGCGCGTTGTCCTGTTGAAAGATTATGGACTCGTGTCTGGTCGCATATTCTGGACGTTTTTCGGCTATAGCTCGCTTTAAACGGATCAATTGTTACCTGTAGAAGTCTCCCGTGAAATTTCCACAAGCATTCGGTGGGCTTCAGCTGCACTTTTCTTCCAATTGAAACAGAAAATCAACACTTCCCGCAAATGGTGCTTATTTGGGACGAAATTCAACATTTTCACCGCAGTAAAAATTAGACTTGATACGCAAAACTCAAAGGTCTGTAAGCGATATTTGGTTAAGAGATGTTGATACTTCACAATACAGCAAAATTCAGCTGTTGCCGTCAACCATTTATAGCACCTAGAGCCATCTTTTGAAAACGGACCAAAGTAAGTTGTACACTTAATACTTCAATCATGTATAAATTTAATTGTAAAATAGTAACACTAGATTTAACCGTTTCTCTAAATTTAATTCTCAAAGAATCACCTCAATAATGGGCGTTCACACTAGAATACGGCCTTAAGTAAGAAGGATTAACCTCTCTTTTTTTCGAATAGCTAATATACAGCTATCGCATTTATCACGGCAATGTTCGGATTTACTTCTTTTGGACCGATACATATGGATCACGAAAAAACAGCCATACGGTTATCGTATATGGCGTTAGTCCCGTTTGCATTTGGGATTTGGTTGATGCCCTGCCTAGATATCTCATTTCGATGGGCTTGCTGAGGAAGAAATTGAGAGATAGTACACATTGGGTTGTAGTAATATACTTGAGCACAGATGAGCAGCTAGGATTTACACCCAGTCGTACTACAAGCTTGCTGAATATATACGTTATCCGATTATCGGATTTGTCGATAACTTCCTAATGGAGACGGGGTCAGTGCTTTGTGCGCAGCCAATCAATAAGTCCGTTTCTTAAGTGACACACTTGGGCATGCTCATGTCGTATACTCGCGAAGTGGTGACTGTAGGAAAGGGCTAAAATTAGCTGAAGCAGAGTTAGGAGTGGGCGTCTATCCTTCCATTTGGATCTGCTTGTGCCCCTGTCGTTGTCGAATATCGCGGTTGTTTAATGGAACAATGCGTTTATTAATATCACAGTAGCCAACATTCTCCAATTTGCATTTCTCTCGTGGTAACCCCACATCGCGGATACCAGCGGTGAAATTACTACGCAAAGTTGCTCGCGCATGTACATTCAGAGTCGTGGGTGTCAAACTACAGTCAAACTTCGTCTACTCGGCTGGCTGGCGATCTGAACTTTCCACCTGTTTGACTCGAAGACGGGAACACACTTTCCGGATTGTCCGAGGAGAAATCAAGTTTCTGGGACCTCGACGAATGACCCAAGAGTCAGCGTGAGAAGCTAATCTCGAGAGGAACGGCTTTTTGTGCCGGTCTGCTGGGCATGTACGTCGAATTTAGGTGAACCCGTACTGTACGTTCTTATGGGACGAGGTTATGTAGTGGCTAGTAAATGGAGTTTCAACGTTCTTAAGGATATATAAATATTTGAGAGACCCCGGGGGAGAAATGCACATGTGCTCGTTACCTATCCGGCTTGGAGGATCACCCACCTCGGGATATTGGAGTTGGATCCTAGAGTTTGCTCCTACCAGGCGATATACCACGCGCACCACTTGCCATTGGGCAGGAGTCTGACAAACCATGCCATCAGAGCCCACCACACTCGCTCTTCTGTCTAATGAATTCTTAACCACGGGGCTCGGCGCGCTGGTGTGACTAATGAATTTTTCAGCCTACCCCGAGTCTCGTACTTTCCTGTCTCGGCGCCCTCTCGTGCCTACTTACCACGTATGCGATTATCGTTGAAGGGCCTTCCGCTGCATCCCTCGCAACTCGCCAACTTTCGTCGCGGTATAGAATATTGGCCAGTGCAGGGTGAACTTGCAGCCTCAGGAATATCGGGGAGTTCTGATGTCGCAAGGAAATCGATTGGCAGGTCTATCCTGACGGATATACCGCTGAGCATGTAATTTTCCTTTTTTTCATAAGTATTCGTTCAAAGTCGGTACGTACTTTCATAGCAATTCGGTGATGAAATTATAGGATTGGACAAACAATAGGCGAAAGAAGCTTGGAAGGTTCCTGCAATTGGATCTATGATCTTTCCTTGGCGCCAATATCTAGTCACAGCCATCGCATAACTTCCGATGCAACTGATAAATACAACAATTTTGTATGACGTAGTGTCAGTGTGACATTTATTGCAAACAAAAAGTTACCGTCGCGAAATTAAAAATAAAAATTGTGTTCATCGGATATTGCCGAGGGTGATGCGATTGTAGTAGTTGGAATGTTGTCACCTATTCAGAATTCGGCAGAAGGGCTGGATAGCGGATATTCAGCTCAAACGCTTTAGCCATGTTGAATGAAAAACAATTTCAATGTTTGCTCGGGCAATTCCACTGGAGTTGTCCGACAAAAGTCCCAGCTTTCGTATATCCATTTAGTGTATGTTGGTGCAAAGCCAATTCCCCGCATGCCCCAACGGGCCACGTGTGTTCGGTTCTCCATCTGATGAGCGAGCTATTGCAAAAATCCTTCTCTCTTTCCCTACTGAATGCTTCACACCATTGCGAAGGAAGCTTTTACGTTTTGGGCAAAGTGAAATTGTACATGCCTGTTCAACGCATTAATGAGCAGGCCAACACTTTATATTTCAATTCTAGACGGATGCGCTTGTCTTCAGCACGTACCGATTTTTCAGAGACTCGAAGGCGTATCGGAATCATACTTGACGCATGTATTTTGAAATTGCGTGACTACTCGTTACACAGAACGCGTAGTGGAAATGAAAAGTTGATCGTAAATGGCAATTGCCGGCATAGGTAAAATGTACAATGGCGACGTACATAAATTCGCGTTCGTGTCGTATGTCGGAGAACGGTTGTTCGGCTTTTATGATCGGTATATATAGATAACCAGTGACGAGTGTACGGACCTGTAACCCTCTATAACAGCAGGACGACACGGTGTCGTTCCATGCAAAGCTCGACTCCCGTTACATTATTTCATTATATCTCTTCTCTATATTACATATCCGTATTTGCCGTATCCGAACCGAGACCAACCACCCCTTTCATGGCTTGGTTGGTTAGCACAACGAATTGGAAGCCGTGTACTATTAAATTCCGGCTGGGAACACTCGCTTCCGCATCGATAATTCAAAGAATTATTATAACCGGTGATGAATAACGCTGCAACATCGTGACGAAACGGGCTGGAAGGAGCGGCGGCGCGGGAGGGGAGAGTGGTTGTAAATTACGTATGTTCTGGTAGCGGACAAAATATACGTAGGACCTGATATTTTCTGCAGGAGCTTTAATTTCGCGCTGTACCATACACGAACTCGTACTTGCCTCGTGAATTGTGGTTTAGTACCGTGCCAACGTCGGGATCGTATCAGTAGTATTCTTGAGTGGTTAAGTTACTGCGACGGCCAGAAAATGAGGGTTATTTGAAAAAATTAATTTTGAAGGCATCAAGTACGAGGATTGAGAAATCGATGGACGTTTATTTGTTAGTACATTGGAAAAGTTGTGTATCGAAGTTCATAAAAAATGTTAATTATGAAAGAATTTATAAATAATCTCGTAAAGGATCTTTGAAGGTGAGGATCAACGGTGTACTTGAATTAGCCCACGTTTGATATGAATTAAAAAAAAAACGATTTGTTTCTTAAAATAGATAATATGTCTGAGCCTTGACCGAGCTTTTGCCGTTATCGTGTTCCGATCTTTAAAAAACAATTCTGCATTTTTTTTCGATTTTTCGAGGGAAGATGACATCATTATTGTTAATAACTAATGGAAAAGACGAATAAATACGTTAGTTGAGACTAAACTACTATTAAACTGAATATGTGTACCAAATTTCAAGTCAATCCGGTGACCAGATGTCGATAAATCCCTTTATCGACATTTGGTATATAATAAACACCTTTTGAAAAATATAGTTTCGAGAAAAACGCGTTCAAAGTTTTACTAGCAGTTATATTGTTGTAATCATAAGTTTACTTCCAATCTGCGATTCTTGAACCATATGTTGGACGATTTTCTTCAATTTAAGTTGCCTCAAGCAACGAACGAGTGTTTGTGAGTTTCACAGTAGCCTACCTCCTTAAGGGCTAACACTACTGTAAACGTAAAAAATTAAGTGATTTTTCACGATTTTTTTTGTGGAAGCACAAGAGAATAATAATATTCAAGGACGTAATTAGTGATAGGGGAGACCGGGGCAAAATGGTATAGCGGGGCATAATGGGACCGGGGCAAAATGGGACCGGGGCAAAATGGGACCGGGGCAAAACGGGTTTGGGGCAAAATGGAATAGTGAAAATCAACACTGCTGGAAAATACCTCATTGGGGCAAAACGGGACTGGGGCAAAATGGGACAGGAAAAATCGGAGATTGATTAATCGTAGTAATTTAGCATTAAAGAAGACGACAATTTTTATTTGTTAACTCAATCGCTTAAACAATTATTATTATTTTTTACTTTACAACAACAGTTCGTGCTCGGCTCGTCAGGATTCGTTGAATCCAATAAATTCAAGTACTTCAACATTCAAAAAAATACAAATTTTTCATTTGTTATTAAAGTTTGTTAAACAATTACTTTTAATTCTGCGGTCAGAACTGTACCAAACCTGACGTAAATTGTTATTTGAGCCTTCTCGTTCGATTGGTACAATTTCTTTGTCGTTATTAATTATTTAAATAATCAAGTAATTTTTTGGTTTTTTTTTGTTTTTATCTTTCTGTGTTTTTTTTTTATTTATTTTCTGCGAACTGCACGTTACTGATACTGATTTTCAAGCCATTGATGAAAATCTAACTCTTGACAATTTTTACGTAAATTGTTTTATGAAACTAGGACCGCCGCTCCCCATGAAATGTGTTGAAAAATATATCGGTCAGTCCGTATTATCTGCGTAAATGTGGACTGAAACGAACCACAAGCACCATTTAGATTAGATTATGTTTCAACAGCTCTTTCATAGAGCCGAAGCATGAATTTTCCTGTCATCCAATTTTGCCCCAAATTCAGCGGGCTGCGACACTTCATTTTTGTGTGTCCCATTTTGCCCCAATTTGATATTCCACTCCTCTCTGTCCCATTTTGCCGCGATCCCATTATGCCCCAGTGCCGTTTTGCCCCGGTACCGTTTTGCCCCGCTATACCATTTTGCCCCGGTCTCCCCTATCTTCAAGTGGATAAACAAAAAATTATATTATAAAATTGTACAAAATGGTGACGCTGGAGTCATTCTCACGAGGCACGTTAAATAACGCAAATTTGAATATGGAAAAATATGAAAATTTTCATTAATTTACACGAGTATAACTAGAGAAATACGTAGGGAGTTTTGAAATTATGATTTTTTTGTATAATTGGCAATTGACGATTTTTTGTGAAGTAGGACTTTCCACCGGCAGGCGCTATTTTATTTAGGCATTATTTTGCAGTGAGCAAAAAAATTGTATAAAAAATAAAACCAAAATATTCAAAATGATTTGTATGTACAGCATAAATTATTTAAATAAATGAAAAAAATCGGAGTGATTATCGAATTTCATTTAAAACAATTATAAATATCAGCAATTTTCTAGCCAGTCACACTGGAATGGTCCCTGAGCGGGTCTGCATAAACTTGGACCCCAAAAAACAGGTCGATTTTCAGTATGTTATTTTTATGAGCGCATGGGGATTATGGGTTGGAATTTTACACGTTGTTAATAATAGTCTAGCCAAGTTTCAGTTTGTGATCGAAAAAAATTGACAAATAATTAAGGTAGTATTATATAAACAAAGTGCTGCCGTTGCTGCATGGCCAATCTATGTAGATCGTTCTGGAAAGGAGAGTGGCCTAAAATGAAAAATAAAATACAATCAAAATGTATTTTTAGTAGTATAATAAAATTTTCGTACCACCGGATAGTTTTTAGAAGTTTAAAAAACCACGAAAATGGCAAAATGTTGAACAAATAGTTCGTCTTTCGATCTTAAAACAAACAACGGTAATCATTTATTATTGACAAATGAATGAACATATAAAAAAATCATCCGGTCATACGATAGAAAATGTTATGAACTATGCTCTGTCTCCATTTGAAATGAATTGTACGAACAGATTTCGATACGAGACGTACACCATTTCATAAATAGTCTCGGAAAAAAACACAATCGAAACAATACTACCGAGGGCAGCGGTGCAATTCTCGCCGTAGCGCAGTGCGCCTAACTCTTTATAAAAATCACCATAACTCCCTCAATTTTAACCCTTCGACTGCAAACTTCCGCCACGAACCTCCGACTGTATATGGGGTCGCTCGGACCCCAGACGTTCTTCAGATCGTTGTATTTCGGTAAATGTGCATTTTTTTTGTAGAGACGTTTTTTCGTAGTTGATGATGCCTATTTTATGGCCCAAAATTAATTTTTTAAGGAAACCAAAAATTAAATTAACCTTCGTTTAAAGTCGGAGATGCGTTGAAAAATACGTACTTGCATGAAAAAGATCAAGATTTTTATTGTTCAAAATATTTTTAAAAATCCTTCGATGTTTTTAAAAGAGATTTGCAGATACATAAAAAAACAGTACCGACCGTTTTTCCAAAAAGTATATTTATTCGGAGGTTTGAATTTGAGCATTTTCGGGATAGTGAAGAATGGTAAACATCGTCTTCTTCGGCAGATTAATTGTTGAGAACGTATATTTTCGCGTTTTTTTTTTACTTCACTGACTTATTACGATGGACGTTTACCGCAATCCACGCATAAGTGCATTCGGTGCTCGTTGCACATAGCCCTCCTGCATAACGGACACTTGCTTTTGGTTTTATGATCGGCGTTCCAAATACTTAATTTATTACTTACAGTAGTGCAAAATAAAAACTATCTATGAGACCCAACAAAATGACCCAGTGTGCAGTCGAAGGGTTAAGAATGTTCACAAAATTCCTCTTACAAATTAAAGTTACATCCCTTGGCTGTAAAACTGTGTGATACAAAACCTTGTTTTCGAAATGTTAAGCTCGTGCAGACCTCTTAACGTAACGCGATTACGTGCCTCCACTCTCCGTCCTTTGCTAAGAGTCGACGGACAGGAATATTCTGCAACGCTGGCAACGATACGTTTCTCGAGCGCATAAAATTTTCCGTCGTTGTCGCGCAATCAGATGGAAAGTCATTATAAATGGAAACTTCCGCTTAGCGCTCCAGCCAACGCTCATTAAATACCGGAAGGTACTTCGGACTTGTGTTTTCCTCATATTTCTCAAGTTTTCTGCGTCGCGAGGTGAAAAAACGCACCAAGACAACACCCATTTAGTTACGAAAGTACAAATTTCCGCAGTTAAGCATTAAGGTCCTTGATCATTCAAGCCCGCAGCCGCTAATAAATGAAGCTAATGGGCGAGGTGAGCTTTTTTGAAAGCCGTTTCGCGCAGCTTTTTCGCAGGGATTTTAATATACCATCACGAGATTAGCATATTATTGAATAATTTAAGGGGTTTTTCTGTTGGTAACGAGACGGAAATATCGGTTACCATCGTTACCGTACAACGATACCTATACGTTATCGAACCACCGTAGTGCGGAATTGCGAAAATTTTATAAAACCTGTATTCACAGTTCATTCATCTAATACTGATTCAACAGTGTTGCGCCATAATCTGGCACGTCAGCGAACTGCTTCCTGGCGTTAGCGTTACTTATTATATGTGATATTGAATTCATTCGTCCGTAATTCTCGGCGTTTAGCCAGCTCAGTCGTAATACCTCTCTCTCTCTGTCCCTCTCTCCCTCTCCCTCTCCCCCCCCCCCTCTCTCTCTCTCTCTCTCCTCCCTCGCGCTCTCGTTTTGCGTTTTCGGTTGGCAGGTCCGACACGTCAAATTTCATTCTGTCTCGTTGAACCAGCGTTCATGCGTGTATATTCGACCCCTACCTCACTATTTCCGGAATGACTGATCCGCGAATGATCTTTGACAACGCGATAGAGAGGCACATACAGAGTTCGATCATCCGTAGAATATTTTTTGGTCGTACCACGCCCCACTGTGTTCCGGTTCCTATTTGCAAATCATGCAGCGTCCGAATGACGCACGTCAAAATAAGGTATACTCGAAATGGATAGCAAAACAATTCGATTGGCCATGGCAACTGTGGAAAAAACAGATTCGAAATAATTGGAGTGCGAAAACTAGGTAGAAGCACAATCAACGTGTGTATTTGTCCCTGCGAAGAGGAAAAAAGTCTGACAGACGAAAAGCATCGTGCCAATCGGTGCGAAAGAAGTAACGAGCCGTGTTTGCATTGAATTTCAATTATTTGCATTGTCAACTTCATCGCGGTTTCCAAAGTCCACCGCCACTAGAAAAATCGCCTCTCAACTTGCCACCGAGACGAAGTCCGCAGAGCATGACTGTTCTCAAGTTGGGTAAAAAAAAATATTGGCCTAGGTGAAACTATTGCTGTCATGTTTTCTTTTTTATTGGCAGAAGACATCTGCGAGCAGAAGTTGAACGAAAATTGAATACGTACAGTATTCTAGCATGACAAACTATACGATACTGAAACTGACATCCGTGATCTCAAAATGCGGTACAACCGAGGACTTTTCACGTTATTGTTGCTCTATAGTCTGCAGTGATCGCTCATTCCCTTCTCCCCGTTTCCCTCCCGCCCATAAACACAATTTATATTGAGGTGAAACACGAAACGAGCGCAAGAGCAATTCGTCATCGGGGTTGCATCGCGGTTTTGTAATAGTATTGTGGTATTATTCTCGTGATCGACGAAACCCGGTATATGTTCGTCGAAAGGCATCGAACGATTGTGCGGTAAGTTGGCGTTAAACGCGAGAGACCGTGTCAGACTGGATTTTCGAGAAGTTATCGAATCGGCATAGAGCCTCGGCTCGTCGATCATTTCACCGAGACATGCCGTGGAATGCAATTCCGCAGGAGTATCGAAGATTCGGATCTTATGCCTCACGATCCGTCCCAAAAGGTAAAATGTCCTCAGTCATGCTGGCATGGAACACGTCAGGCGGTTTTGAGGTCGTATTCCAGCGTTCATAGCCACGACTTTCGATGGAGAAACGCCGGAACGATATGAGTACCTGTGGACCGTAACTTGTGCGATCATCGTTTTCGGAACCTAGAATTCTCTTTATTTATTTTCCCTGAGCCCAGAGCACGCTCTTCCCATATAAAATGATTAATCGACGTAGAAGCTCTGCAAAAATGTGGTACAAGACGTCGTAATCGGAATAACGAAGTATCGGGCACGAGTCATTGAGGGAACATTTCCCATCTACGACAAAGCCGTAAACGCGTTCATTTTTCTTTGAAAAAAAACATTAACTTGCAAATTGACAATTGGTTTTGCGAAGTTGTCCAGTACTTTTTGTTTGCTTATAACGCGGTGTCGGAAATTCAATTACAATCCTATGAAAAAAATACTACTATGGAAAGATTAGAGATGGACAAGTTGTATCTGCGAAAATAAATGTTATATAAGGAAGTTGGCCCAGTAATTGTCACCTTAAGCAGTTCGTTCGACTTTGCAGATTTATGTAGGCTCAAAGTCGAAAGTGAGTACAAGTTATTTTGAGTCATCCTCGATCAGTTTTTTTATTAGGAATAAGAACGTCGTTGTGAAGTTCTAGGGCCCGGTGGAGTTTTCGAGAAAATATTTCGTAAAGGTTATAAGATGCTACGGGTCATCGTCGTGCCACCATGATCATTGGTCTAGTAATCTCCAGGTGAACGTCTCACTAATCGTCACATGCATGCAAACTGCTTTAAGGGGGTATGCGTCTCTGGAAACATAAAAAAATCGTTTTTTGCATGTTGTTATAGGATCAACTTTTAAGAACATTTTAAGTTTAACAGGACCCTGAAATTGGAAAAATTGACGAAGTCGCACAATTTTAGTGGAACAGGGTGCGTCAGGTCAAGGATGATTCGCATGTAACGAAAGGGGACATCAAAGCACAAGAACACTCAAAAGAGGCCCGAACTGCCCGCAGATTGCATAGATTAGGTGTGCAACACGATATCGATGATGAGGAAGGACACTTATATGGTGCCGGAATCGGTGACCAGCGGTGAACCGCCAATATTTCACAAGATCGTATAAAATATGTATCAAAACTTTGAGCGCGATTATCTCGGAACTACATATCTTGACACGGTGGGATTGATATCTTGAGTAACTTCTACACTATTGACTTGCATTTTCACAGTTATCGTTCAAACAGGAGTCATTTTCGGTTCACCATCGCATTTTTTTATTGGATGAACCATTTGTAAATAACAATGACCCCATCATGCTGTTTTTCAACGGAAAAATGAGGTTTGCTTTGGAGAAGCTGTCATTTTTCGCATTTTTCGTCATTTTGAAAAGTAGATCGTGAATCCATAGCCAGTTGAATATATTCGGAGAATTTTTTTTTACGTTACTCTTGTAAAGTAATGTAAAAAAATTGTAAAATAATTTCAACCAATGTGTTAGAAAAAAATTCATCATTTTAACCTTTGAAATTGGGCTTCGAGAGAGGGATACCCCGTTAACTACTTATGCAAAGGGCCGTAGGCCTTTGTTGACTCGATTGTGTCTGTCCATAGGACTGCGGAATAATTTTTCGTCATTCAGTTACAAACTAGTTGCTTTTTATTCGAATATTTGGCAAACAGTTTTAGACATAAATTTCTCTTACATACAACTTTATTAACTTAAAAAATAAGACTAATTACGGCTATCACCTCAGAATTATAATTTTTTTGTTTTCCATAATTATAAGCAACTATTTCATCATCAAATAATATTCATTATTTCATCGATCGAGTGGTGTTCAACTGTATTTGAGACATACCCAGCTATCGACATGGTCACGACCCTGTAATCGACAACGTTTATTGTATATCTTTTTACTATCGCGAATATGTATATGACGTTAACTGGTCCGTGGATTCTTCAGACGAAACTGAATACGGACCCGTTTTCGAACTCCGTGGCAAGTGATCGGCAGAGTGTTTAGATTGCTGAACCGGTAATCGTCATAAATGAAATCTCGTTGAAATTAGCATAAGATTCAGAATTTATATATACTGAACGGACAACTAAGATTCTTATTTGTAACTTGAAGACAAACTTGCCTAGGCCGAGTCCCCAAGCATTCTCAAATCACCTGAGATGTGACACGGTTCACTATACCTCCAAATGAAGGATTCGGGCGAAATCGCAGATAGACGCCGTAACGGAATATGGTATTTTATTTGATGATTATTGAATGCGTATACTCACGATTGTGACAATGTTATACAATATAGTGAATACCTCCTGAACGCCAATATACCATATATCCGCATGTACGACAGATCCTTATCTCAAAATGATTATTTAAGGGTTAACCCACTGTAGAATAAAAAAAATGCTTTTCTTTGAAATTGGCTTAAGAGATACTTTGAACCATCTACGTGAAGGGGGGAAATAGTTCGGTCTGTAAACCGAGCCAGCCACGGCCACCTTAGACCCACACGGGTCCGCAGGCCCGCGTGGGTCTGCGGTGGCCGTGGCTGGCCCGTGTGCGAGGCGTCGACCGTTTTTCTCGGAACACAATTTTTCATAACGGTACGCAGCATAAGTCTAACAATTTTAATTTTTTTCATTCCAAATTTTCAGTACATCTTTAAAATAACATTCCAAAGTGAAATACGTACGGGATTTTCAATGACTTAATTATAGCATTAGTTAATAACAAATGATTGTCCTTTTTTCTGTCGAAAATTGAGTTTTTACTTTAAATGCTTGCCAATTACACAAAAATTCATATTTCCAAAATTTCCTACGTTTTTCACTAGCTATGCTCATGTAAATTAATAGCATTTTATTAATTTTTTGTAAATTCAAATTTGTGCCGGTTGAACTGCGTGCCGCAGAGCCTCTCAAATACAATATGCCTCGCGCCACTGTCTCCATCGTCACTTATTGAATAATTTTATAATATAAATTTTGCTATATTGACTTGAAGATATGACTAATAACGTCCTTGAATATTATTATCGTCTTACTTGTCCTCCCAACCAAAAAAAAAAATCGCGAAAAATCACTTAATTTTTTACGTTTACAGTATTGTAAGCCCTTAATGTGTAAACAGTACGATCACTAGAACCCTGAGGCTCCTGGGCCGACTACCTCAACAATAAAAATATCGTTTGCAAAATAAATTTTAAAAAAATCCTCAATTCAAGCGCCATCAATTCTTTCGTATCGCTACGAAGCTTCAGGAAGTTACTTCGGAAGAGGCACTTATCGAAAGTTTGTTTGGGTTTGTAAAAGCGTAGTTCTTACCTCATTTTGTTGTCGATTGAACTTGAATGGGATCGCGCCTGTATACAGCGCAATCGGAAAGTTGCCAATCGGAAAGTTGCATATTAGCCCATTTTTGCTCTGGGAGCGATCTCACCTTCGTACATTCACGTCTGTAAATCACACATATACATCATAAATATCTTCGTGAAAAAAGCGTTTTCCGTACGGTGTTTCCCTTTAACAGCTCACCCTCGTAAATTCATGGTCTGGTAAATACGCTCGAACCGATGAAATTTTCACGAGAGTGGAAAGCCAAAACGACTGCATTCGTTTGCAGCCCCCGAACCAGAGCAGAGGCACGGATTGCCTTGAAGACGACGTTTAATATTTGCAGGTTCAGGCGAATTTTTCTCGAACTCGCTGGATCCACAATACAAGTCTGTCTAAATATGGCTCGTTGCAAATGTGTGATTTTCGTAAAAACGACTCTCCCGGATCCGCGAGCACTGACTAAAATCACGAGGAGAAGGATGTTTCAAGGCATTTCTCTTTTACCTTTTTTTCTTGTCTTTCCTCATTCGTATATCTCGACAGGCTATAACATGGATATAATACAGACGAAAAGTGAGCAGTGAGAGATTCCGCGAATTTTTGCCACGATATAAAGCCGCCGCTGCGCGTTCTTCGTGTACCACATCCTCCTGTAAAAGAGATTTATCGTAGTTGGCACCGGTGAGAATATAGAGGACGACACTATGCTTTCGTAAAACAGCCGCCCCGCTGCTAAAAATGACTACAGCATACAGAGGAGATTTATCGTATCCACATTCTATTCCGTACAACGCTGTAGCGTCAAAATCTTACGAAAAGCGGTGAAAATTAGGATTGGTTACTTCGTTGGAACGTAATGAAAAACCTTTTTTATTCGATTTTTTAAAATTGTTATTATGAACGAAGATCCTCTTTGCACTCTTAGCTCGTAGGTCCCTTATAAGAAACCTAAAAAACATTTGAAGGGTTTCGTAACTTGAATTCCCTACAAAAATTTCGACGATTAGAAATACATAGTTCCATTGCATTTGCACGAAGCAAACTTCGAAATTACAATGATTCCGGCGCTTTATGGACACAAATAATCGGACTAACAAGGAACATCACTTTGGTGTCCGCTTTCGATGTTGTTGATACTCAAGAAATTGGTAGAGTATTAAAAACTATGGGATTCGTTCTTTTTTTATCGGTAGAAGAACGGTTTCACCCCCAAGTAGCTCACCGATTTCAGGGAAATAAAAACGAAAATTCTTTTAATGCAAAATGATCAGAATTCAACTATCGCTACATCGAAGAAAAAAACTTTGAGCGATGAAGCATCCTTTATCTGAAGGTCCTTCGTAACCGTTTATAAAACGGGAAAAAAATAACGGCCAATTCAGTGAAGCCATACATTTTTGGCAAAATTGCAAATAAAAATTGTGTTTTTAATTTTTTTTGTTATAAGTCCATATCGATGTATATTTGCCCTTCGAATGCGAATTCTCTATTCATGTCTTCCACAACCCTCAATTTTCATTGAAAATTGTCGAAAATGTATGGAATGTGGTTTACCCTTTTAAGCTTATTACCCGGCAAAAATTAAAAAATACGTAAACATTAATTGTATACTCCCTTCATAGTGTTACCGTTTCCATGCCATTTGATGCGCCCCTTTTAAATGTGCGATGAGAGTAAGAAAAATAAAGGGCGGGGGGTTGGGTTATCCTTCAATATTTGCTTTTCTCAATATACCCATAGCGAATTTCTGATCGTTATGCAGTAGAAAACTTTGCGTTCCTGTTTCACTGAAATCGGTGGACCGTTTGCAAGTGAAATTGCAAAATCAGCCCTTTACATGCTTCACTCTGCGGGTTCGTTTCACCCTTGATAATTGTTTTGCCACCCATGAAAAAACTGTACCATATACACGAGTTGCAACAAAATCGAAGATGGACACCAAAGTGATTTTTCTTGTGATATCCGAAGGCAGGATATGGAATCAAAATTCGCAAAAGCATGTATCATTAGGTTTCCGCTTGTATTCTATCACTTGGACGAGTGTGAAAAAAGATGATAGTTCAGGAAAAATTTGTGTGTGGATGATATAGTAGGACACCCTGCATCTAGTTCCCCGCCAAGTCACCCGGCAAGTTAGTCTGTATTTGCAGGGATCCTATTATATCCACCCCACAAAAATATTTCCCGAACTGTCAGATGGTTTTGAACGTTCGTCCAAATGATCGAATGCCAGCGGAAATCTAGCGATGAATACATTTTTGCACCTCTTGATTGCAGCCCATCCTAGGTCGTCGAATCCTGAGAAGGAAGAGGACTACAAGCCCACCATGCACATCTATGAGGATGACGGTGTTTTCGATTATACGTCGTGGCTGCACCATGGCGGAATTTCGAGTCCGCCAACTTAGATTGCCGACGGACCCTTGAGACAAAACCCCACTCCGGTTGCGTACATTCTCCCAAAATCCAGGCTGACGAAGAATGGATGAGGGAGGGTCTTCGAACTACTGCGCCGCGAAGGAAGCCCGTGGAAATAGAGAAGTTGAGAGGAATGGGTAGCTCTCATTAAAACGGGCAGAGAAAGAGAGAGTGAAGAAAAAGTGTCAGCAGTGAGAAAAAAAAGACGCGCATAGACAGTGGAATGAACGCGGACGAAATCAAACGATTTCACTAGAGAGAGTAGGGTGTGCACAACTTTATGCCCTTTTCTTCGTTATATTTATCCGTTGATGGAAAATCTTTTGTACGCTAAATTAGATTCGTCCGGGTGTACATTTCAAACGTGCGGGAGCGCCAAGAAACTAACAGTTTGTAAACTTGTTCACTTCGTCAACATGTCGCGCAATATACCTCGAAAACCTAGGAAAACCAGCAAGCTGCAAGAACGCGCTTTTTCCTTGCGCAAAGTATATATGCACTGTGTGCGGACAACCTTCCGCTATGCTTACCTCGGACTGAATAAATCTGAAGTATCTAATCCTTTCCGCAAGCACATGAACATTACACCAAAAGCCTCCCTCGAGATTGGAATTATGTTGAGAAAAGAAAATTATCATGGAATTTATGTTACATCCGAAGGTCGTATACATCAAAGACAGCTCATAAACTGGATGTCGTGTATAGTGAGGAAATTTACGGTCTCCTATGTGCAGGCTTGCTTCGATGGAGATGAAATTTCACTACGATTCATCGACATTGAATCCCAAGCGCACGGCCAGGAATTCTTGGCGATTTCGTGTAAAACATCAAAGATATTTCCACTTCAGTACAATAAATACTGCGAAGTAATAATACGGCTGACATAAAAAACAAAGCAATCGGTTAGTTTTTTGACACCAAGACATCAATGACGAGATATCACCACTATTTTCATGATCACTTGGGCATGTTCAGACCTTTGTAATTTACGATTGTGCCAATTCTTATCAAAATTCTAACTATGGTGACACGAAAAGGATATTGTTGAATATATTTTTTTTACTAAAGTGGTGCTGTAATGGCAGGGTTTTTTTGCTCGTATTCTGCATGGGCTACAGTGTAGGGCGGTTCTCCTCCCGTGAGAACAGCAACTTAAGGATATTATTTTGCATATCGAGGTTATACGCAAATGCTCATGGAAGCACCGAGGGTCGTGGGTTCGGGTGTGCCACCCTGTTTGCGAATGCCGGGATTTTCCAATATTTTTGCAATTCAAATAGCGCACTCCACTCACCATCCTCCAACTTGTACTATTCATCTCTCATGGTATGCAGCTAAATTGCGACAGTTAACGTATTTTCGTATCCGGCCCATCAACAATTATTCACTGCTCTTTTTTTCCAGCCAGTGAACGCTAGGGCCATGATATTCGTGCCGGAATGATGGAATTTTAGTCGCGCGTCACATGACACTGAAAGTATGCGTTGCAACGATAAAAGCTGTCCGATTAACGCATCAAAAACGCGGAATTTGGAATGTTTGCGTAACGAGAGAAGGGCCTATCGCAAACATAAATTCGGTTCGAAACGTGCACCCGAATAATACTCCTGGTGCTTGGCCTTCATGATCCGAGGATAATTTTTTTAAGCTCGCGTACATTTTTTCGTCCAACCCTCTCATCCGCTGGTACGCTGTGCTTTCAACTCTGCGCGAAGTTCGTGTACATAGAAATCTCTTTACGGGAGACCACCGGAGGAAGCCACTTGGAGGTTATAGTATGCAAAGTAGTTTTATTTCTATCATTAATTCGATCCTCTTTCCCATTTTAATATTGCACAATCGTGCACGCCCCCTGTACTGAGGTAGGCACGGTGAGAGGTTCACATTCATTGACTTACTAAAAGAACGTGCTTATAAAACGACTTTTGCAAATAAAGATTGATTGTTTCTATTCCAGAACAAAAAAAGTAATCGTTGCATGCAAAACCAGTAAAATACGAGTACAAGCGTGGTCTTTCTCCTCCATAAATTGCTCATTTCGATTGTTTTAAAGGAAGATCTGCCGAGAAAGATAAAACACTTATGTGATTTTTGTTCCGAAAAGCGCGTAAATATTAACTTCGTTTTAAAGTTTATGGATAGTTCCTGAACACATCGTTATAACGACTTCCTCTCATTCGTCGTGTTAGTCATTCAAACAAGCAAATAAGTAAGAAAGAACTTAGAAAAATATGAGCGATAGCAGCGCGCAAGAAAATGCCTTTGGCTCACTCATGCTCTGTGCGCTTATGAGTTATCGGAAAAGGGACTTTTCAGCAAAAACACACGTATATATAGGACAATTTACTCACGATATCTGCGCATACAGCAACACAAAGGACCGAATCCGAGCTTTAAAACGTCAAATAATATAAAATATAAATACAACCATCTCGTATATTAGTTTGCAAACCTTCGAAGAGGGATCGTTACTCAACGATGTGGTAAAAACTATTATGCTATAAGATCTCGAAAAATTAATGACACTACGATACGGCATCAACAATTATTCTACCGATATTACGATTTCTCAGACCTATTGGGTGACGAAAGCCTCCATTTTCGTGATAACAAATCTAGGAAACGTTTTAATAAGATTAGACGTTTCGTTTTTCGTAACTGGACTTTAATGCCCTTGATGTTACGGGATTTCTTTGAAGCCACAGATTTTTTGCTCGCTCGTATACCGTAGACTGCCTCATAGACATAAATTCATATATATATATATATATATATATATATATATATATATATATATACACATCAACGTATATCCACATACCCCCACAGACGCGCATATATCGAAGGATGAAAAAGTGAAAACTGCAAGCCCCTTGTATGAGGCTTCGTCAGGCTTTACCCGCAGCCTACTACTTTGTGTATCATCTCTGTGTAGAGCGCAGTGAATGTTTTTCAAAGTTGGATTCCTACAGAGCGCGTTCGAATAGGGCCGTTAGCTGTTGAAAATGTATAAGCATTCTGGTGTCTGGCGGTATTCTTTATACGCATGTGTATGTATGTACGCGTGCACACGCGCACTGACGCAACGTCCATTTATATACTAGAGGCGGAAAAGGGATTTCACGGGTGTTGACAACGGGACAGTGTGCCTGAGAGCAAAAGCGGATCATCCTCGTCAGTGTGAGCGCCATTTTCCATTTTCACCCAACAAGTCGCCATCGGCTTACGAAGACATGCCTTGGACTCATAATTTTTATCCTTCAACACCCTATAAAGCACTAGCATAGTTTTAAGCTGGCGTAATGGAAAAAAATGTCTATTGATGTCAAGGAATGATAAGAGAAAAGGACGCAAAATAGATGGAGAATATTACAACGGATATTGGATAAAATCTTTGTGCGCATATGCGCGTTTGTATTCGTGCGGGTACACCTTAAGTATAGGTACGCTGTAATATTGCAGTAAGCCGCCCAAGAAGTTAAACGTCGTTGTGTGCGAGGTAAAAAATAGGCGGTAGGAATTGATTGACAACTTTGTACGCGTTTAATGATAGAATCGGTAGACCATTTCTTGGCGGATTGCTTGGATTGGGCCACGTGGACTTCTGGCTACCAAGCTTGCTTTTGTGTCATTGATAAGGTACCTCTTTGAAAGAATGCTGTTCTGCCATTTTCATTTCAGGTGATGGTACACTCCGGACTTTATGATGCGGCACGGGAATAAAAACTAGCTGGTTGTAATTGCACATGTGATTCTTCAATTGCAGCTGATTTTTTTTCTATCTGTTTTTAGCTTTTTACAAATCGCGAATCGATTTTATGTCTCTACAAGTTGTCAGGCGATTTTCACTTGTTACAATACGTTACCAGGCATCTTCGATGTAACGTTTGTGCGGCTCATCTTCGTTTTATTCATCCGCTCAAAGTCTCTGCTGACGCTCTTGCTGTATCGACAGGAAAGTCTCTTTTACTACTTACTCCATCTGTGCAGTTTGCAGTGGCATTTTTCTCGCGCGACCAGTCTCCAACCGCATTGTCGTATTTCAAAGCTCGTTTCCCGGCCCGGAACAAATCCCAACCGGAATTCCGGAGAGAAATTCAACTCCCTGCGTTAATTCATTAACTTCGGAAGTCCCATTGCAACCGCCGGGTATGATTGGGGTGCCGGTTGTTGCCTTTGCGCGAAGCCCCGATTGTCGGTGGTTTGATGGTTCGTGTACCCGAGTTGACGGACGTCGGAGTGCTCGAGAATTGCCATAGAATCATCTTTAAACATTATCGATGTCGCCATTGTTTTCTGGCAAAAAATATGGTATCTCCAGACAAGGTGAATCAATACGAGACCGGCCGAATACTTCGTGACAGCAATGAAAAAGCTCAGCAGCCTTCGACGAGACCGGCCGAATACTTCGTGACAGCAATGAAAAAGCTCAGCAGCCTCGACTTCCCCGTTCAACGAAGACGCCAGGATCCTCCACGATCATTTCATTCGCGCGGGAGTGATCGTAAAGTAAATTGCTTTCATTGCTTCGTTACTCAAATG
Organism: Ophion costatus; assembly: GCA_951751655.1. Classification (NCBI taxonomy): domain Eukaryota; kingdom Metazoa; phylum Arthropoda; class Insecta; order Hymenoptera; family Ichneumonidae; genus Ophion; species Ophion costatus. The sequence continues at coordinate 27,556,788 of OX632361.1, forward strand.
AAACGTATTTCAAAATTAGGAATGATCCACCGAACTTATCTGGTGCGTATTGATACTCCACTAAATTTCCATTCCCGGATAATATTCGTTTTTGGGCTTTGTGCGGGCCTCGTAGGAAAATTCGGCAGGAAATTCTCCATACAACCGTATTTTTATCTACGTCAAGTATCTTTGGAAACGATTATTTTTTTTTATTTGTATACTACATCCTTGTATGTCAGCAAACGCAGAAAACAGTCCGTTTTATTGTATTGGAGAAATTCAATTCCAAAAATCACTTGCGAATGCCCGAGTAATTTTGATTACGCCAACGAAGTCCTTTGAGCTACTTTATCTACCTCACTTGGATGTTCTTTAACCTAAAGTAGGTTTAATTCTGCACCCGGGGGCTACGAGGAAAGCACGGTGCTACGAGTATGACAACGATGGGAAACTCCGGCTTCGCGGATACTTGATGGAAATCTGATTTAGTGGTGCTGCTGAGGTCATGGCGCAGGTTTCAATTTTCCGTGGCCCTTGATTTGGCTGTGAATGTCTATTTGTGGGGCTGTGGGGTGTGTGTGTGTGTGTGTGTGTGTGTGTGTGTGTGTGTGTGTGTGTGTGTGTGTCTGTGTTTGTGTATTGATATAGTGTGGCCCCTTCTGTTTCTTTTCATTCCTCGAGCTCTTAGAAGCTTTTCTATGGAGGTTCCATACCGTCAATGCACCTCTTACGAACGGACTGATTATTATGAAAGTTATTACCGCCGATCAGTTGTATTGAAGAAATCGACTCGGTCCCCGTTTACTCATTAATTTTTTTTTTTCAATATAACAGCAACGTAACCTATAGCTGCAGTACCTGTAAAAATGCACGATCCTACTCAGGATTGACCCAAAAATCAATGCGAAACAACGCAGCATACTTTCATAGTTCCTACTTGGTTGATCATACGACCAGCACTTGAGAAATTCTTTGTTCCAATCAAATTTTACCGGCCGTAGTGTCATATTAATAATCCGCCAAGACCAGTTTTGTAAACTGATGTGAGCGAAAATGGATCAAGCTAATTGGGTGGCCGTCATTAATTTTCAGTAACTCGCCCTCGGGAGTTTGTGTGCATTATAGATATAGTTTGCGCCCGACTTTTTTTTTGACATATACGGTTTCGTCTACTCGAGATTGCCTCGGTTCGCTTCTCCATTCCCGGTGGAAAATCGGCCCGGGACCCAAACGGTATCGTCGTAACGTTGGAAAATTGTGTTGCCCAATAGTTCACCTAATATCCCACTATACGGCGACTCCTCACCGCTCCGCCGGAATGTCCAAGGCGTGTAATTGCTTTTTGCAGTGAGACGCTGATTAATGGAGCTCTTTATATACGACTGTCCTGTTCCTCGTAGGATACGGAGATAATTAAACGAAATAACGATAGCACATCGTGGTATTGGGGCTGAATCTGTAGTCAAGTTGCTTCCGGAAGAAAGGAAAAATATCTCCGGAATTGTGGTGCTCATCGGCCATCAACGCGAAGCACAGACTGCTGATGAGACTGAAGCTTGAAAGACGTTCTTCACTCGGGCTCGGCAGTTCCACGGCAGGTTCGAACAAGTTTACCAAAAGAAAAACTCGTTTTCAAATGGGATAAGGAAATTCATCAATCTGCAGCATCTTCAGCCAAAGTGATTGAGTCCATTGATAGCCACTAATCACAACAAATAGACCGGAACGCGTGCTCAATTTCGCAGGAAGTTTTCATTGCTATAAAACAATCAGGAAACGTATAATGGTCTTTCATCGTACAATTAATCAGGCGAGCCTACATTACTCTCGAAAATTTCGCCTCGGATCTAATCAATTAGCTAAACGTCATGAAGGATCGCTCCCTTTCTCTATTCATCGATACACAACGCTTTAATGTTTTGTTTCTCGACGGAGCGAGAGGCGCGAATGGCGTGTTCCGAAAAAGAGTGATGATGGAAAAAAGAGATAAAAAGAGTTAAAGGGGCCGAAGATAGATCGAGAGTCTACCGGTGGCTACTTCTAGGTAGCCCGTTGGGAATCTATTTCCTCGTGCGAGCGGAGGATTCCCCGGGACGAAGACGGTCCGGCGACTCCGCTGTGGTGGAGAAAAGGCGATCGAGATAAACAAGGTTAAGAAAGAAAAAGCAAGGCTGTCCGTATCTATATGTCCAAGAGTGGGACAGCGAGTGAGAGTGAATTTAAATAGAAAATACAGATACACATCAAAGTGCCCTAAGAGGTGCATTCTTCCCGGTCTTTCCACCATGCCCGATATGACCTGAGGGCATTTCAAATTTCGTTATTTTGCTGAAACCTTCTTGCAACGTTCTCAGACTTCTGCCTAGAGTGCAATAATTATCGAAAGAGCATACGTGCGAGTGGCCATAGTTCGAACTTCACGATTCAATTAATTTCGTTCACAATTCCATTTCTCCTCCCATTCTCCATAGCGTCCGTTCTTACTCTCCTTGTGACACAAGCATGGAAATAGTCAATATACGTCCCTCCCTTTCTTTTTACATGCTGCACATGTATGTACAGGAACGATTGAGAACCACGATTGCTCCAGCTCTGCCCACTTCTATTTCCTATTACGTGGCAGTACCCTTTGATGCTCGTAACATTCGCTAGCCCTCTGGGTGGTCCTCTACGTTGACGTTAAACAGGAGACGAAAGCATCCTGTCGGCATAATATCACCAGAAAAAGAGGGCAAACACATGGACGCGGTAAAAGGAACTTCCGCTGCACAGATCTCGATGTGGAAAAATGAGAGAGATATTTATGTATATGATGAGTGGGACGCTGCATTAGACACTTCCCCATTTTCGAGCCAGGTAATTAAATATAGATGAAATATCTTGATACAGTAATTGGAGTTATAGAGAAGGCTTAAAAAATGTCTAGGGCCAGACGGAAATGAATCAGCTGAAAGATGGTGGGCCGAAAAGAGGAATCAATGAGTTAATTAATGGATGGAAAACATTCTTCTGTTTTTAAAACATACTTGCGACACGCAGTAATATTATTCAGAATATCTAATGCAATTGAAAAAGGGGGGAGGCAGGCAGGAAAGAAGAAAGAGAGGGAAGTGGATAGTGATCGATAATCCATACCTCTAGTGTAATTGCAGACTTATCTGAGCGCGCGCGAGACCAGCCTCGATAATAATATTGATCTGCACAGCTATAGGGAACCGCGAGAATGTGAATATTGCCGTCGATCTCTGCATAGATGTGTTCACAGCATCAAGTACCATCCTCCTCCGCGTATCGAGGATTACGAAGCCTTTATGAAGCGATAATTGTATTACTAGGGCACCGGCATCTGCGTATGGTATCTCCAGTCTACAGCACCGGCATAGTAGTGGAGAACTTCAACTGGCGTCGTGACTATACCTATATACGGAGCGCAGTTAACCTAGGATCGCTAGGGCGGCTGCATTATTGCCTGATGGACCGACGAAGCTGAGGACAGACTGCTAATAGACAACGAAAGGGTCTAGAGTTAGCAGGGGGCTGGGAATGCATGAGAAAAGGCTCATGTACATCAAATTGATATTTAATAGACATGTTTTCCTGGTAATCTCGCCTGGACCAGGATCAAGGCAGTTTTTATAAATTTCTATCATGGATGAGCGGAACGAACTTTTCCTTGTCTCCTTCGCTCGACAAGTGACAATTACATCGCTAATTACCTGCTTAATACACCATCACCGCTTTTGCTCATAATGCAGTCGAGAGGTCTTCTAGTGCCTTCTACTTCCTTCTACCTCTAGACCCAGCTTGATTGGAATCGGTCGAGAGACCACAAACTCCTTGGATCTTTTTTGAAGTCTCAGACATCTGAGGAAAATTTCTCTTCCTTAGTCATCTCCACTACCGTTGCGATAGCGACTATTTTTGAATTAGTGGGAAAGCGTTCATTCGATAATTCCTGCATATCTGGGAAGAACGTGCAAATTTTAAAATGGAATAAATTTGCCAGTTTGCCGATTTACACCCTAGTCCTCAGTAACCATTTGTCGACTTTCGCGCAAACGCAGAATAAATGAGAGAGAATGTATGACGAAAGTTTTTAGTGGAGTGCTAAAAATCGCAAGTTCGATCGAAAATCGAAGTGCTCGGACTGTGGCTCGCTTTCGCTCTTTCTTCCTCCCTCTGGTTCTTTACCTCTACCTCTGCTGTTCGTCCGTTCTCACCAGCTTAGTTCTAGCGTTACAATTCGATCAAAGATCTCGACCAAGTGCTTTCTGGCGTCTCTCACACCCACGCAAACTGGCCAAATTCCTCATTTCGTCGACAAGAAAGTATTGCTTCTCGTAGAACGTGTCCCGAATACATTCCTTCGAGACTAGAAATCGGGCTCGGTCTTTCTACCCCACGAACGTGCCGTTCCGGCCACCCTAGCATCCTGTCAGGCATTTTCAGAGTTAGACCGGTACCCGAGTATCCTAGAGTTTCCACATTTTCGAACGTCTCTCTATATGTACACCCACACGCGCGCGCATACAAATATCTATATACATGCCCATTACGGTTTGTTTGCTGCTACTTTGCACATTGGTATTCTTTACCATTCCCAGAACGGTGCCTAGGGTGAGAATTTCAGAAGTCTCCGCGGGTGTGCAATTCAGCAGGCGAGCAACTTCGTTGTCTTCTACTTTGTTTCATCTTTGTTTATTCTTTTGCCCGGCTATAGATCCCATACAAACTTGGCCCATTCTTATTCCAGCTCGTAAGTCTCGAGAATTCGCTGATGCCAATCGGTGAATCCCAAATCAAGGTGTACTCTTTTGTACGGATCTCAGCCTTGGTAAGGTTATCGACAATAGATCTTGAATGTCAAAGGCCTCGTTCATCATCAAGCTAAGCAGTTCCACGGACCTTGTCGTCGTGAAATGCCACACCGAGAAATTATGGACTATTTATATTCTGCTTCTGCGATTAATGACGGCAAAAGAGATCCTCAGCAGAAACAAGCTCCAAGGTAAAGCAGAGTCACGAATTTTCATAGGCCACATGGTTTTTCGATGCGTAATCGCTGTCACTGCCACAATTTGCATCTCGACAAAACTAATATCAACACCCTCATTCGCAATTATGCCGAGCCCATAAGATCGGACAGAGCAACGGCAGCGAGTGCTAAATGAGGATTTGCGGAGGGTCAGGAAAGTGCCATACGGAATCACCAATGATCCGCCGATACAAAGCCAACCATAGCCGATGAGTCAGGGGATATTCTTGTACGGAACGGAAGTCGCGACGACGTGTGAGTACTATGGTAACCAGGAACGGAGGAGGACGTGATAAGGGTAAGATGTGAAAGGCAAGAATGGCTCCTCGCGGGAAGGGTCGACGTCACGTGACCCGAGCTGCAGTGGAACGAGTAAGAACGTTGAGGAGGCGGAGCAGGAGGAGGGAATTGGGACGAACAAGATATCGAGGGAGTTACATTTATCACCGGACCTGAATACATAGTTCGATAATCGATATAGCGTGCACGGCATGTGGATCCAATGTAGACGTCCCTTAGGCATTCAAGGTATCTGCGTCCGGATACCTTGTTTATATTGTAGTACGCCACAGCACAGTGACAAATGGATCAAAGCAGTACATGCAGGGTAGCCTGAAACATTTGAACATTAAAAGATTCGCTCGTGGCAAACGCTCACCCATCGGAGAATTCTTTTTCCTTTCCGGTGTCACGTGTACTCGCGGGTCGAAGGCGAGCCCTCTTGACGTTCATTGAATATCAATGGAAGGATCGCCAAAAACATTCGGTGCTCAATGCGGCTCACAGGATAAAGATGAATTAATTTCTTCATTACCAGGCGAACTCTTTTTACAGAATTTTTAGAGTTCCCTCATATGGAATGAACGCCGCTGAAGGCTGCATTCTTGAAGTGCAACGAAATTTCTTTTCCATTTTCTAACCACGTTTTATCATCCCAAATTTCTTTTGGTCCATTGAGATCGTACATGTATCATAAGTGTAGGAAGAAAAAAAGTTTGAGTGATTTTTTAGAGTATATCGGTGGGAAAAATTGAGGCATGAAACAAAATGAATAACGTTGAGTATTTCTTCTTAGCTTCGTTAATCCAACGGATAAAGTGGGGACAATTGGAAGGCAGCGATGTAAATCGCTCCACTGGTAGGCTCGTGACTGCATTTTTTTCTTGAAAACTTCGGATCGAAAGAAAAAGAAATAAAGCTCCAAGCAAATTGGCCAACTACATAAATTCACCCGAAGTTGAGATTTATGCAATCGAGGCAAGGGACCCCTGACAGAAGAAGCAAGTCGTAAATGCATCGCTTTGCAGTCGCGTGCAGTACTTTCACGGCCGTGCATCTTTCGTAAGAAAGGAGAACAGTGCAACGGTTTGAGTTGGTGTATGTTGAATTATAAAGAGAGCACGGCTACCGTATTTTTTGTTTAGGCAGAAAAAGAAGACTTAGTTCGAGAAGTAGTCGTTGACTAGTCTCGAATACGAACTGAATCGCATCATACGTTGGCTTGCTATTGGTATGGATACGATAGACTTGCGAAATCGTCAAGATCTTTTATTCAAATAAATCGAGAAATTAGACAAATCGCTATAAATGATTGAATTGCAAATCATCATAGTAAGCATTGCTTAGGGTGGAATTTTTTTCGATCACGTCTACTGTTTCATGATTTGGCCAACTTACGAAACGTCAATGCAAATTTAGCCGATGAATGGACCGTGCAAGCGAATGTCCTGCGAGGATCCGCATGAGGATAAATGGGGTTTGCGCTACACGTAACTCTCGTGCAAGTACACGCCTGTCATGCTCTCATTGACTGGCACACATTCGGGTTGAATTATCTCGTCAAGAATTCACCGTGTACACCGGGATCTGAGGAGTCGTCGAGCAAGTGCGATGGCAACGAGCACAGTTGGCCATAGGAGGAAAGGACGACCGCGGTAACAAGGGAGCACAAGCAAGGAAATACGATAGTTGGCCGCGCGACCGATCCTAGCTGGCGGAAGTCCCGGCAAGGGGTTGGCGCAAAGAGGGCACTATTTAACTGCCTCGTAACACGAGAAAACCGCAGGAAACTCAGTTGCAGGCAGCGAAGTAGCCCACAGGAAAACTCTCGCGACCGGCTCGATAATTATTCGCCGCACGGACGGGAACCGAGACGCCACTTCCTTTTTAAAATAGGACAGCGAGTATACACTCATGTCGAATAATCTAGTTAAATTTCCGCATGGTCTCGGCGAATATGATTTTCCTGCGCTGTGACGTTTCACGGTCGCTTTTACATTAAAGTCTTCACGAAACAGAGCCTTCCAGAGTGAAAAGAATTATCTCACACTGGTTGACACGCTTTGGTGTATGGCGTCCTGAAATTTAAACTCAGGGATATCCAGCCACGGGAAAACAACGATAATTCCCTTCTTTCGCGCATTTCTCCGCACAAAGCTGCGGGAAAGAGTCTTTAGCCGAAAGCTGGTAATACGGAGATTGCAGAACGGAAGGCGAGTGAGGGATTTCGACACGAGCCTTGCACGGTGTACTTCATCATGTATGATGTATCTCGTCGTATATCCTCTTCAACCTTTTACCTAGTTTCTCGTCTGACTTATGAATATTAATTTTTAAATATTTATCTTCCAGTGTCGGAGCCATTCTAATTTCTCATCACTTCACCCTTTTGGCATCAGCCTTCCAAACATTCTAATGACTCGCCAACATCATTGATCCGTATGGATTTCACTTCCGAGATGTTTCGTCATAGCCAAAGTGGGAATCCAGGCGACAATTGAACGCCCATCGCGTTAACCGCGTAATTCAATTACAAGTTCCGAACGTTCCATCAAGTGTTTCCGGGGGCATTTTGTAAATTCTATACAACTGGTACGTTATCTTTAAAAAGCAGTGGACAATTTTCCATCAATTTTGATTACGAGAATTGATCGACAGTGTCGCGGGCACTGGGGTGCATGGACGGTCCAACTTTCCAGACGGCTCAACGGAAACCCGACAGCCCTTTTCTCCCTCGCGCTATGTCAAGTTTCCACTCATTGTATCGTAACAGGCAAGGACACAAGGGAGCTGTGGTAAAGCTGTGCCAGCATAGTTGGATCTTCCCGAATTTGCGTAGGGATGATGCGAGCGAAATCAAAGGCAATCACCGGGCGCAACGGTTCGGTACTGCAATCAGTCAACAACTGCACAATTGCTGTACGCGAGCGATGGGAGTTACGCGGTGTGTATCTGCCGGGTTAACTGCCAACCCATTACACTGAGAAGTTCAGTATTGTACTTTTGTTTGTCGAAGGGCTGTTTCCGAATCGCCTGCATCGATTTCGGATTCGCCGAATGTAGGCACGTTCAGCAGGCTCTTCTTGTCTCTCGCACGTCCAGGTCTATACGTAGGGCCAACTTGACGGTGATCCTATGGGAGCAGTGTGGAAATCGACGAGAGGGAAACACGGTTGCGTCAAGGTTTGCCCTGGATCGCCAGACCTCGTGGAGAGCTATTTCTGTGTGCATATCGTAGCGTAGATTCTTACAGTAAAGTTCACAAGGGCACGTTTGTATGAATATGAAAAGGTTTTCTTTCCTGCAATTTGTGTTGAAACGTGCAGCATGAAACTCGTGAAGCATAGTGATGGGTATAAAAAAATGACACTATTCCTCACTCCCAGATTCAAATTCACATCGATTCCATTAGGTATTAACTGCTGAAAACTAGGAAAAATCATATGTCGAGCAATTTAAAAGTTCTTCATGGACTTGAAATTGAAAAAAAAATTAATTGTATGGTTTACTAAATTGAGACTCTAGGCTCTTTCTTTTTAATTTGCAATGAAGATTTTTCTTTTAATTCCGAAAATTGGCCCGACGATTTTTGTGAAGGGTTAGATCACTCACTGCGCTACGACGAACCGCTCTGCCGCGATTTATGTTTGAAATTATAAAATTATGAAATTATGTTTCATGAAAGGGTGTAAGTCGTATCTCAAAATCTTTTTTTTGAAGTTGTTTTTTTTCGGTCGAAAATCGAACTGATTTTCTACATATTGCCACATTGGTCATTTTCAAATTTCAAAAAAGGATCCGACTATATGGAAGTTTTATTATCATACTAGAAGTCAATTATTTATTTTTAATTTCAGATCACCCTAATTGCCAGAACTATCTACACGGATCGGCCATGCAGCAAAGGTGGAACTTTGCTTAAATAATGACAACCTCGCTGTGTATCAATATTTTCCACCAAAAAAAATCAAACTGAGCAAAAATATGTCTTTTTTATCGTAGATTCCATTGTACGGGGTCTTCCCCTTATTACATTCCCCACCATATTTCACTTCCTCATCCCACAAAAGAATGTATAAACCCTTACTTGCGACTGTGTGGTTCGAAACAGCCCCACCACTTTTCTCCTTATGCGAAAATGTATTGATGATGTGTATTTTACAGCAGTATGGCCAGTAAGGGTTAATTGTCTCTAAAACCGCGACGTTTTCATTCCGATACTCTAATTGCGAAAATACTGAGAATCAATCGGCTTTTTGGGCCATAAGCTTCCGCAGACCCGTTGATATGTAATACCGCACATAGCTCCGCTCTACTTTGACTTTTTAGCACGCGGTGTAATATGTGACTGCCGTATTGGCTGCCACGCGTATAGGGGAGTTAACGTAAGTTCGAGACACACAAGTATGGAGATACGGCGTGCACAGAGTATAGATCGGTAGCACGTACGCTTTTACACGTATTGAGGTACGAGTATGATTCAAGCGTATACACGGTGGAGTTATATAAGTACGCGGGGAGAGGTTCATTCGCTTTCGCCAGTTTCAGCTCATATATATATATATATATATATATATATATATATATATATATATATATGGCCAACCTTACGGCGTGGCTTTTGCTAGCTGGGCTCTGACGCTACGCCTGGACTACTGGAAGCCTTCCAACTGGGTACGAAAAACTAAAACGGTTCGCAAAGTCGACAGAAATATGGCAACCGTATACTACCGGACCCTCGTACATCACACATAACTGTAAGCTAACGACCAAAGCTCTAGGCACGACAATATCACGATTTTCCCTACATGTCTGAAAATAAGAATACATAGGTGTACGTTCATGATGTAAGCTGCCGTTTGTCATTGCCGGGAATTACATTTTAACACTGTTCATAAATGATAGGAGCTCAAATTAAAACGACACGGAGTACGTTCAACGTAGATCAGATCATTTCGGTTCCTTTTAACTGTCTTTCTGTACGAAACTTCTAGCAAGCTTTGACGACTTCTCATCTCAGCCGATTTGTACTGACGAGTTGATACAGCGGAAGCCCCACATCCCAGCTATACATTTGTCAAGTGCTGGTGAGAGATGAGTGCAACGTGGCTAAAGAGATTGGTACGGGTTGCGCGTAAATAATTTCACCTGGGAAGCGGGCTTTGATCTTCAGTCGTCGACCCTTGGGTGCGCGTCTTTGTAAGGTACGAGTGCGCGTGTAGTAAGAAAACCGGGATAACAGAGCGCCACAAAAGTGAACCGAAGTATATTCCCAGAGAACCTGGCTTTTGTAGAAAACCGTAATAAGTTTAAGCTTGGTCCGGTAGCAAGAGTGGTAGCAACGAACTGATGAAAGTACGGCCCTCGTTTCATAAAAAATCGCTATTTGTGAAATATACTCCAGGAAATCTCAATTTGAAGTCCGATTATCATTGTAGAAGTCATTTTGTTATTCATACGCCTGACGACTTGTCCTTGTCCTTGTCTTTTATAATCGTACCAGATAACTCCGACGATCGAAGAGTCTAGGGGTAATATGAGCTGACGGAGATGAAAAAATACGTATTGTTATACGACGATTACTTTGTCCTGTCAATTTATTCATTTGGCTGAAACCACAGTATTATTAGTAGGTGCGCGACAGCGTGTACCCGGAGCTTGCTCGACACTTCAAGCATTATACACGATGTAAGAAGGATTTGTGCAACGATAATAGCTGCATACAAAGGGCCGAGGAGGGTCGCACCAACCCCAATGCTCGGTTTCGCGTGGGGCATACCTAAAGGTAATACGGGGATGGAGTTTCCTGAACATGCCCCTAGGACTAAGTACGTTCGATATGTTAATCTCCGCGTATCCTTTGCTTTGTATTGCACCTCCTTTGTAGAGCGGAGACAGGTGCTTATTCTCTCCATTAAGGTAACTGTTTGGGGCTGCTGTGTGGCAATTCTGAGAACAACAGTTCTGAATCATGAGTATATGAGAAGGCGAATGGTGCGATAACCCAACTCTCTACCATTCGAGGAATACTATCGTCAAAATAGCTGATTCCTGCAATGATGATACGAGAATGAACGTGGCTATCGCGAAGGATCAGGTGGTTACTGGATTGCCGGATTCCGTCCGCACATTCAAGTGCTGGGTATAACGCCGTGTTCAGGTGCTAGGTTTACCATCTGCTCGGCATTGTGCTTATTCCAACACTTCGTATCGTATTGCATGCATGAAACAGTATGCCAACCTACCCGGCTATAAGTCGTATCAGAAGCCAACTACCGGTTGTAAGCACCCTAAGTCCATCCGCCTCCACCTCGACCATCCCTCCATTCAATCAACGAACACTCCATTGGACACGTGGCGATTTCCCGCAATCGACGCCTCCGTTATATTATATCATTGCATATTGAACGCAATTTTCACGTCGATTGTTATCCTAGTCAAGTTGCTAACCTAGCTACGAGGTCTCTCGTACCAGTGAACGCGGCTGCTTGTCTATTACCGATCGACAGCGGATATACGTATGAAGCGATAGAGGGCGTATACTCGAGTTGCCGTGCAGCCCTGTTTTCTCATGACTCCCTCCACCGAATCGAAAAAGTGCAGAACGCTGACCGATTTACTATCGAGAGAATTCAACGTGGAAGATCACTTATCCGCTTTGGGTTTGATCCAATGAGTCATTACGGAGCGCTAAAAAAGTTTATTTCTTGACACACAATGCACTTTATTAAATTACTGTCACTCAAGGAAGTTCCACGTATTTTGAACTGGCTACTACTGAATTGCTACTTACTCTGATACAAATATTACTTATTCCCATTGATGAACCATTTTAACGAGAAGCGCGTCATTGAAATCGCAGTGTGAGAGAATCCGAAAGGCTACCCATAGAAATTAATGTCTTGCGACACTAACGTTTATGCACACATTACCAGCATAAATGACTAGCCAAGAGTATTATTCATGGAACAAGCCTGGTTACCGCAACCTCCACATCGTGAAGTACACATGCAGCAAAGTGCCAAGTTTGCTACGCGCCTCACCCGAAAATGCATTCGCCTTGCGAGGTCCATATAGCATTAATTTGAGTGCTGGCTTCGTTCGTAATTATGGACCAATGGCTTTGCACAGCTCCTTCCTGCAATTACTCATTTATCTAAACAATGAAAGCAATATTAATCGTAAAAATAATTCTATAAATTCCTAACGAAAGAAACTTTGTTTTTCAGAAATAGAAATAGTTTTTATATTATTTGATTTCGAGAATATAAAAAAATGTACGATAGAAGAGGGAGAATAGAGGGCTACATTAGATTTTTGGTTGGGAAAAAAGTTGCGGGTTTTTTGGGGATACTAGATCTTGCAAATGTGCGGGTAAAAGAGCAATATGGTGATGCCTAAACGTAGGAAGTATTATGGACGTGAACATGGAAAACATAATGTCGCGATTATAATTACCTAAAATAAGCTCGGAAAAGTCAATGCCCAACTGACACAAAACTGTTGCAGTGCCGAAGGATAAATTCGCACTCCACGCCAAGACACACGAAAATTCTGCATCCATACTCGGGGAATAAAAGGTATATTAACTCTATGCTGTACGAGTGTCAGGGTTAAGGATGTTTTGCCCGTACATTCCCTACCAAAAGTGAGTTTCGGCGAGAATTATGAGTACTTTGCGATGAGATAACATTTTTTTTTCAATCAACCACATTGAAGAAGCTAAGAACATTAATTTCCAGTAATAATAATGCAAATAATTTATGAGGAAAATGTTGAAAAAAAATTGTTCAACAAATGTCCGGCGAACTACTTTTTTTATATTATCAAATGAATTCGAAGTTTTTTCTAAATAGGTATGCATTTTTTAAGAACTTTCTTTCTATATTCATTAAAAAAATTTTAATAAAAAAAAAGATGAAGAGAAAAATTTTCAATGTTTCTGGAGCAATGTTGCATATTAAATCCAAGAAGTGTCCGGGGTATTGATGGAACAGTGTCATAAGTACAGCCTCTGAAAAATTCCAGAAAAGGGGTTTTCGAAATAGAGAGAAAATTCTTTGAAAATCATGTGTATTCAGAAAAATATTACAATTCATTTAATGTCACAAAAAATCAAGTTCACCGAAGATTTTTTGAACAAATTTTTGTTTAAACAATTTATTTATACCGTTTTTGCATTCTTATTATTCAAAACCAATGTTCTTTAATAGGGTTGATTATTCAAAACCAATGTTCTTTAATACGGTTGATTTTTTTCAGATTTTAATGTTATCGCAAAGTACTCAAAATGTTCTCCGAAACACACTGTTGGTAGTGAATGTACGGGCAATACATCCTTAAGTACTGATAACTGTGACGAGAAATGATTGAAACATTATTCACCATTTTTCGCTTGATGGTCGCGCGTGAAAAGAGCGTACAGCAACCAGCTGATCCACACTTATAAGAACATTCAATGTTTCATTTTAACGAGACGCACGGGGCCATTCGTGTTAGCTTTTGGTGATATACAAGTATGTTAAAGCTTTAGGGAGCTCCGAATATCAGAAAACACTAGTATACACACTTTCCGATTTCTTCGCAGCACCCTCTGTCGAATAAGATGGCTCGACCGCTCGTGAAATCGATGGATAGTTCATCTGTAAATTTTCGTGCACGCATGTACGTAACTGGTCCTACTCGGGTCGACTCAAATTGGACCTTTTTTTATTTATCGCTCATTCGGATCGGGCAGGGTCTCATTCGATGCTAAATAATTTGGTGGTCACGGATTGTTGTTCTGCTCTGATTAAGTTCTGATTGGTAAATTCGTCATCAGCGGATGATTTTGCATCGATAAGGGTGTTGGGGAATCAATTGAATCGCATATTCGAAATTGATCCTAAAGCGGAGTGATCGTAATTCTTTGATCATCTTCCAAAATCAGCGAGTGATTTCCAGCGAGTGCAAATTTTAAGCGAAAGTAAAAAGCCAATACTACTGAAAGTGGCGGAAACAGCGAGGAAAGCGTGAAGCTCTCTACAAAGACCAAACTAAAACTCTTTGTAAACATGACAGGAGCACAACAGTACGACAGCATACGGCACATCAGAGTCTAAAGAATAAATACGTTCCTTAAAGTCAATACCATGGACAAGTTATCTCAACGACTATTCCTAAGGACTGTCAGAATCACGGACGTACAGAAAAACACCATCATTCAAAATACCAATTCAGTTCTTAAAAGGATGGCGGAAATCGAGTTCAATAGAAAAAAACAGAAGAGAAAGTGCGCAGTTTGTATATAAAAAATTCTATATAATCTCCAGTATGATGAGAAAAGACCCTGCCAAAGTAGCAAATATCTCATTCAAACCAATAGTGTTGACGTTTATATCGTCGGAATGCAACGAATTTTTTTCTTTTTCTATCGGACATTTTTCTAGCACATACGAGCTATAAAAACCACTCGATCGTTTTTAAGTCCCGATGAGGGATTAATAATCTGATTTCGTAAAGAAATACTGAATAATGATTTTAAAAAATCACGACCAAATCGTGCAGTTTTGGTTATTTGCAGGAGAAGCATTTGCACCGCCCGCCGGATGCGATTTAATTAGAATTTTATCGAATGCTTCATATCGGGTCATACCTACGTTGATTAATTTTGACGAAGTATTTTCCATCACAGCTGAGTTATTAATTCTGCCAAATCGTTTTCTAATAGTGGATCTTCTGAAAGCGGCACAAAGGGTAGGTCAATAAAAAAAGTCATAGTCCATCAATTTTTCTCACGGATGTAAGTGACGTGGCGATGTTCGATTCAAGAATCAATTCGAGTTGGGTGGCAGAAAAAAGACCTTCAACAGGCACCGAGCCGGGGAATATGGGCACGTTTCTAACTCGGTGAGTCGGGGTTGCCCTCGCTGTACGTACAACGTATACCTGTAATTTGATCGCAGCAATATTGGAAGCTTGGATTCAAGCTGCAGCAATTGTTACAGCATTGAACAATCATACCGTCACCGACTACCCCACCGCGTTGCACGTCACGATCGACCTCGAAATAACCTTGTGGTAGCCCATTAAATGGTTTCATTAGGACGCGATCAACTCTGCGGTAACTGGCGACGGGTCGCCGAGCACGCTCGACTTCCGGAAATCCATTTTATTTCTTTTCCCTTCAGCTGCCATCGTCTGTTTCATTACTATGTGCTTGAAAGCGCTGCCAGCATTCCAACTCTATAGAAGTACTTATAATTAGCAATGGAGTATCCATTAAGGGTGTGGCAATGGACAGACCGCGAATATGCCCATGAGAAACTATAAACGAACGGAAGTACGTGATAACTTCCGCTGTAGCGGGATACCGCAGCCTACACGTGCATTTTCATACTCGATCGTTGCTGGAACTCTTTGGGATTGGTTCAACGAAAGCCAAACCCCAACGCGAATTGACTCTCGTTGAGAATTTTCGTGTATGCTGGTGCAATCTTACGACGCGCAGGATGTCCAAAGAAAAAGTTTTCAGATGATCAGTGACAGACGACGGACACGATCGGCTTCGCTTACTGGAAAAAAACGACTCGTCAATGCTGAATGAAAAAGAAACTGTAACTTTCCTAGTTCATCGGGATCCTGCCTCTCATCTTCGATACGAGAGTTTTCGAACGCCTTGTCAGGAAAGGCAAGAAAAACTTTCGCCAACCGGAAGTAAACTCGTGAGGCTTCCACATGGAACAGAAAAATACCGCCGTCTACGTTTTGTCCATCTCTTCCTCTAACCTAAAAGTACCAAGGCAGCAAATCCTGGCATAGAAGACAATGGGGGTTGATGGGTTTGAAAGGGCAAGGAGCTGAAGGCGACGTGTGTGTGTATGTAGTTGTATTCTTAGTCAACGAATAAACGGGGCGAGGTTCCGTTTACCGGGTGTGTCCAACTTCTTTTCACTTCGCCGTTGAGAATCGAGAGTAAGAAATAAATTTTCCGGCAATTCTTCGTGCCCCTTGCTCACTTCTTTTCTCTCCTCAACACTTTTTCTCTCTTTTCCTCTTTGCTTCTTTTGTCATCTCCGTGTCGTTCATTCTCTACCGTCGCTTCTCATCCAAGGACTCAAGAAGCCCTTTGTCCCTTTTGCACTGCGCTTTTGCTTCTGCTGCTGATGCTATGGTTGATGAGCGGGAATGAAAGGACTCAGACGCCGGATAAATCGGCCGTACGAAAAAAACAAAGGAAGTATGGAATGTTAGAGCTCACGATCAACGTCTTTCATCTTTACTAAATAGCGGATCAGTTACGTTTAACCAATTCACCAGCATTTTATATTTATGCCATAACCTCAATTCAACGTAAAAAAGTCTACCGTTACTGTTCTCCGTCAAATGCACTAGGTCGTTGAGAAAGAAGCAATTCCATATATGTTGAATCCATTGAACACGGATACATCGCGGATATTTCAGAAGCAATCCTTACGGATGATATGACGCCGGAAAAAAGTGATTGCTGACGTATTAAATAATTCGTTTGATGGCATTTCGCAGACGTTCCATTTCGCGGTTGAAATTAGTTTTCGCCTGTGAACGGTATTCCGATGTTTCGTCGGGATGAAATTCTACATCGAGAAGAGTGAAAAATTCTTGAAACACTGTGATTTTCCGTGTGAAAGGTGTACGTACGGATATAAAGTGCTGTCAGTTGAGCGGATCCATAGGTATGAAAGCAGCTAGTGCCGCGGGATTATACGTTCACCCGAAAATGTCAAACACAGAGTCGTACGTTCGTCGGAAATCTCGCGATAGTGACGATTCTAAATCGGAACCGTAGGGACGACGATAGAGACGATTGAGGCCGATATCGATAATATTAATTGCAACCAGAGAGTACGGAGGGAAGACTCGGATTCAACAGAATGAGGAGAAGAGCTTTCGAACCCTCCTCTCCTAGCGGAGAATCGATTATCCATTTCCACCACGAAGAAATAATTTCGCGCTCTTGAAATCTCTCTCAATTTCATATCCGCACGCTGATCCTGGTGCGCTCATCGCTCCTACTATTCCGTGGATTATTCCAGGCAACACTCGCGCGATTGATATAGAATTGAATATCCCTTGTAGATTAAATGGCAATTCTCAGATTGTTCTAGATTTTTCGATGGCTTACGCCCAGTCACAATATTCTTCATCATGCGATACATTAGCCCGCGTATCAATCGGATTCTCTGATACGGACGCCACCTAATGTACAAAAGATGTGCGAACGACTATTCCTGCAGCCGTTCCTCTCTTTTCGTTGAAGGTGAACGCGGTATTGCGAAAAATATATCTCACGGAGGAATAACTTCGCCGGCATTTGCTAAAATCAAATACGATGATGTTTGATAGGAAAGTGATCGAACTCGAGTACAAAATTGAGTATGTAGGTCGTTTTGGTGGATGTGTCGATGCATTCCGCTGCTGTGGGCACGACATAACAGGGGAAAGAAATCATTTGACATCGTGTATGATTGACGACAGTTGTAAGGTTTACTGATTGTTAATTTGAGCGAAACAAGGCACAAGGATAGCATGGCCCTCCTGTACATCAACTCAGAGAATGGACAGGACCTTCTCAGAGAGATTGAACATTCGCGGTTGGCGAACGTGATATTAATGGTTCTCCATTACTATCCTGGACAATAGATGCCATTGTCATGCTCGAGGTAAATTATCCATGCGCTTCGTTAATCAAGTTGACACATTTCAGTCACCCTAATGGAGTACACGTGCGAACGGAGCTATCGGAAGACAAAAACGACCAAGACGTAGGCTAGTGCTGCGTAGAATCATTCCGGAAGTACGAACAACTTCTGACAATTGTTGCAAAGAATAGGATCATGATGGCAAAAGAAAGACCCGGGTGGTCGCAGTGTCACGGGATGGTTTTCGTTTTTATTCCTGCAATTTCATTGTTCGCGATCTGATCGCTAGGACGCAGCGGAGAAGGACAAGTGCGAGAACGAAACCTCGGGTAGGATAAAGTTTTCGTACTCCCGGTCTGTACGTCTTCGTTAATCACAGCTCGGCGAATATAGTACGCCCGGCGTCGACAAGAATAAGGAAGGCAAAGTTTTCATCGGACTTGTGGTTTCTCTTACCGGTTCATCGTACCCTCCTCTTTTGCCTTATATGATATGCACGTCTGGAAGCTCTTTCTTTATTTACCTACTTTTTACATATAACTTTTTCGCTTCAATGTACTGTTCCTCTCCTCTTCTTTTATTATTGCTCTTTTGATAGGTAGTTGATGGCGGAATTGTTCCTTTTTATGATGACTATCAAGAAGCACAAAAGCCGAATTTATATGTATCTCCGAAAGAAAAAAAAATGATAGTAAATCAGAAAATCTCAATCTCAAAATATAATTTTCAAGGCTTGAGAACGTATCGCGGCAAAATTTGGAAATTTGTTCGTGGCAGTAGTTGACGAGAAAAAATTAGTTAATAATCTGTATAGTAAGGTAGGACGAGGCTAGTTGAGAAATTGAAATATCTCAAATCTAGCCGACGTACAACAAAGTTTTAAATGGCGGAAAGACGGGTACGAGGGAAGGGAACACGTCGTGCGACCGCCAATTGCTGCACGGCGAACTGGTGAAATGCGCGGACGCTTTGTTTATTTTCTTTATCGAAAAATAAAAAAATACATTTTTCGGTACTTTTCACCGGTGCTTTCATGAAAATAGCTATCAACGATCACGTAAGTGTAGAAGTTTTACGTATTTATTGAGCTTTCGTTTAATTTTCATGTAAAAAAAAATATTTACAAAAAACTAGCTTTTCCTTAGTGTACTGCAAAGTAGAAAATAATTGTTTTTTATCACGTCACCTATATATGACTATAAATCAAAACTTGGAGCACTCAACTTTTCAAACGTTTAATAAATTTGATTAATTCAGTTTCAGCAACGTATTTAATGTGACACAATAGTAATTAGAGAAATCATTCTCACACGTTTATACTCAGTTTCAGGATTTTTATTTAAGAAACAACGTTGTTTTATAGTAAATTAAATAAAGTTATGTTAACGGATTTATGTAAATTAAAGATTTTGGGTCTAAATTTTGCGCACCCCAAGCGTTTATTTATAGTCACATATAGGTGAGTTGGTAAAAATTAATGATTTTCTATTTTTTCGTACATTAAATAAAACTTTGTTTTTTTACATATCAATTATTTTCTACTTTTTGGTCTTCAATTGATTTTACTAGTAGTTTACTAGTTTACGAGTTTGTACGTTGGGAATATGGAATGCTTGTAAAAAATAACAAAGACTGTTATTGGGATTGAACTTACGACTAATTGCTTCATATAAAATTTTTACATGCAAACACAGTCGGCTACGAATTCATTTGTATGTGTTAGCGAGATTTTATTTGGATGATTCGATATCGCTAATTTTACATGAAAAGTTGAACATTTTATGGTTATTTTTTTCTAGTCGAATCATGCATTGTCACCTTTTAGATGCATGTTTGCAAAATTTCAGAGCTCTAAGTCGTAGGGAAGTGGGTGAAATATCAATTTTCTGTTCTGCATTACACGGAAAGTCAAGTTAAATAAAAGCTTGCAAAAAGGGCTGTGTAGTTTCAAAAGTTACCATTTTTACCTAACTTTTATTTCGAGAAGTCGAGGCTAATTCAGCAGGCGTACTAAACTCATATAACATAAGCTAATTACTTAATAATTATTATTAAAAATTTAAATTTAACTTCAAAGACTATAAAAATACGCAAGAATTCAGAATAAGTTGTTTTATTTGCTTTTTAACTTATTTTATTGAAGAAGTAATATATTTTTTGATTCATTAAATAAATAGTACTGAAGCTTTAAATATGGATGCGATTGCAAACTACAATTTTATTTGATATTTCGATGATTTTCATTTCACTACTGAGCTAATTCCTTTCATTGACCAAATTATTTTTCTCGTATTCATGAGTACAAAACTACACCTAAAATAGTGTTTTATTCTGGAGATATTTTGCGCAAGATAAATTACGTATGTAGCAGTGTAGGTATCAAGTAAATCTGATGCACCTTTTAAGAGTTACGACAAATAAAGTGAAAAATTGCTCAACTATCCTCGCTCTACGCTACGTGAATAATCGTGATATCTTTACACGAGAAGGTGAACTATCAATCGAACGGACCTTGACGACCATCAGTTCGGTGGCCGAATCACTAATTCAGTATGACCTGACAACCTCCATACAAAATTTTTCTATGTTACTTGATTACGATTTAGAATTCACGTTGATTAAGGCCATTTCATACATGATTGTTCACAAATAACGAATGCAACGTGACTGCATTTTGTAGCTCACGTACGAAATATTCAGGCCACATACACTTTCTTCTCGTATAATATTTTCGTCTGCAAATCGAGCGTACTTATTTTTATAATCTAGTGTCGTTTTTATCACGCATTTTGAGTTCTCGAACGTGACGATACCGCCAAGGGCAAGTACCTTGAATGAGACAGTGTAAATATTGCAGACATGGTCTGTCGAGCTTCCAATGGTTGTCCTATTTCTCATAGCAATACCCCTCGTTGTTCACGCTCGGCCTGACTTTCCTCTATGTTTCGTTTCCTCTGTTTCTGCCAAGTCACAACTATTTATCCCTCTGCCGAATCCGAACGTCGAGTATGCGGTATCTACATGCGGCATTACCTTTCGATCGATCTTTCGTCTCGAGTTCCACTTGGCTTTATATATGTGGCATTTGAATTATCGTCACGCACGCTGGTACCGCCAATACCTCAAAGTATTGCCTCATATCAAGCTCGGAAACTTAACCGGCACGACAAGAATCGTTTGTCACGGCTGCGACGTCGATAACATTCGCCGCTCACCCTCGCCGCACACCACACACATTAACGATGAAATTATGTAGCACGATCTAGACGTAAGATCCTCTTTCATTTTTCGCGACCTTTCGCGCGGGATAAAACTCGGCATATAAAGCTCCGCTTATAGCTTTCGCTTCCAGAGCACGGCGGGCGCCATCGCATGTATCCAAAGTGTCGTATAAAGTGCGATACGATAAGGTTGAATCGAAGTCTATATATTCGCCCCATGAGAGTGCGATCAGAAGTGTCGCGAGAGCATTTTCAGCCCTTTCGTTCTATACAGCAGAGGTGAGAGGCTTAAAAGGTCTCTGGTTTCGCTCGATGGTCACAAAATCATAGCGGACTAAAATATGCCCACTAGATTATCGATTTTATTTCCAAAGACGCCACGTGGAACCAACCACGGAACGACGGACTAAAATAACATTCGTGTACCTACCGTAACTTCCATACACGGAGACAATTCCAACCGAGATTTCTTCTAATAGATGGAACTTGAAAATCCCGCAGGAGAAACGATAATAGAAGTCACGTCATGCTTGATTGGATCGCCAAAGTGCTATTTCCTTCAAGCGACGACTGCACTCTGACGAAAACGTCTGTTTGTTGATCGACCTAATTGGACCTTATACGACAGGAGATGCATATTCCGGAATAAAAGGAAATAGAGGAGGCCAGACGAGCGGAGACGTTGTGCAGGATTCATGACTATCAGGCTAAGTATTCTCGGGACAACGCGCCATGGCTTAAAGCGATTCAACTTTTGACCCGCCATCCTCCATTATTGCCGAAACGACAAGTAAAAACCGACTCGAGACACCTTTATGTTTCGATCTACCCTGTGCATCAGTGTGAAACATATTATAAATTGATACGACGGAATATTTGGCAAAGTCTAGGGGCGTTGAACAATCGATGATCGCTGTAAGTAATTATTCAAAGAGTTCATTATTCGTTGCAATAAATTATCGAATAGTGACGGGAACGTGTGTGCTACATTTCGAGGAAAAAATATCTAATCGGATTGAACGTTGACGGAGTAGAATCGCACGGATCACTAATAATTTAACAACAATTTGGGCAAATATAGATCAACAGTTCAAGCTTACTGAGCCAACTTTTCACTTGTACATTAAACCCACAGGATAATTTGTTTAACACTTTGTCGTTCCCTGGCTGACACAAAACCACGGGCTGCTGCTAAACAGATACGATATAATTTAATTTCTCTCCGATATTTGATTTTAATTGAGCCACCGTAAAGTTAATATGATTTCCTATATTGGGCGCACTGCTAACTTTCTTCCATATTTGATCAATTTTGTCTCCATTCATTGAAGAAAAAGCCTCTCTCGCTTTTTTTACGTGTCTTGTTCCGCCCGCCTATTTTTTCGGCATAAGAGTTGGAAGACGAGATTGACATCAGCAAAAGGAAACGACAGGGTTGCATGGAGGTCGTTTTGCAACGATACTAGGCAAGGGCACTTTCAGAAAGGCGTACGCGGGCATGGGGTGCTCGAATCCTTCACTTATATGCTCTTTTCTCAGCTCGTACTATCAGCCAACGAGCGACCCACGTCGGTATCTTCTGCCGGAATGACGGCTATCCGAACCGACGGAAAACTCAGAGAGGGCGCACGGTAGGCTAGATAACCGAGGACTTCCGGAAGGCCGGAGGCTACTTCCGGACCCCGCAGCCCTTCCTGCTACTGGGCTCATAATGTCGACCGTACACGAGATATATTCCGACGATACCGAAGGTCTTCTCTATTGCAATTAGGAAAATATGCATCACGTGTGCAGCTCGAACGTGATGAGAATGCGCTGCGAACGTTGATGATTTTAGACTGGCCACTGAGGACTGTTCTTTCGTTCCAAATGTTGTTTGGCCTTGTATGATCATCAATAGACCCTCGTGTTACCGGTATTGTAGGCCCTCCGTCTACCAGCACAACTCTAATCAGCCATTGGAAATTGGATTCAATGATTAGGAGGCCCCAGTAAGGGAAATATAGACGTCACCCGAGGCTCCGAATCTCGGCAAGGTGCACACGACCGACCGGACGTAACTGTTTAATTAAATCGAACGAGGAGAGAGAGAGGGGGGGGGGGAGGGAGAGGGAGAGAGAGAAACCTGGATAGCGAAAAGTGGCAAAAGCGCAAGGATGGACCAAAAGCCGGGTGCGTTGCTGATGAAGGTAGCATTGGGATGCCTCTTGGGAAGGGTGAACATAAAACGGGGTACTTGCTGGAAGTAACATCCTCCAAAGTAACGTAAAGAGTCAAAAGGGTAGGGGGAACTAGTCTGAGCAAAAGAGGTGAAAGAACGGTTGGGAGAATTCATTCGAAAGTAATTTTCTGTAGCGAGGCGAGAGCATCGCCCTGTTCTTAATGCAAAATGAAAGAAAATGGAGAGAGGGAGAGAGAGAGACAGACAGAGGGAGAGAGGCGAGGGGGTGGGTTTTGGCAGAGAAGAATCGGCAGATAGACGTTCCATCGTAGCGGCGAACGGTCGCGCCCTTATTTACCGCTCATTCGCAGCAAAGACTCTTTGACGCTCTTTCTCTCCAACGTCGTATTTATTCCGTCGCTGTGCGGTAACTTCACATCGAGCTGTATACGAGGATGAAAGCTCTCCAATTTTGAATCGCGGAACGTCACCCCGGCAGCCTTCAGGGCCGTGCAACCTTTCGCTGTTACATGTAGAATCGAAGCAATCAGCGATCGTCTCCATCACAGCTCGCGATTCGCGTAAAATATTAAAGCAGTTTCAGTGCTGGACGGAATCGCGTTAAAGTTTCCGCCGTTCGTTTGGATGATCTGCGCGGGGTATAGATCAGCCAAGCAAGGCTATCAAGTGCTTCGCGATCTCTTTGCTTTCTGGTAGATCTCACTTCTCATTTTACGTGTCAGAAAGATAGATGGGGCAAGGAGGGATCGAGCTTGGTTGAGTCACTGGCCACTTAATCGGTAATGGGTCACTCTCTACATTACGAAATGGATCGGTGAATCATATTGAATGGAAGGAGATAGGAATTGTGCCAATAAGTGAGATGTTCGCGTGCTTCTCGAACGGCCAATGGCTACGGCTATGGTTTTATATCATTCCATTCGCTACTGGCTGTCCTCTATATACGTTTTCCCTGCTTTAGGTACTCTGCACGCTTTTAGTCCTTGGAGACGTGGCTGACGATATCTCTTGCCAGGATCGTCGCTTAATCTTGTCGAACTCTTGAAAAAGGGATCGGAAAAGTTCGCAACCCTCTTCCCGTTCGTTATATATAATATATAGATATGCCTGTATGTGCATGTAGGACCATGCATGTACGTGTGCTTATGTATATGGTCGAATGGTACACCTTAACGAAGACCGTGTCGATGGCCCGACCGATTGGCTGACGGTGTTTCTTGGATCCTCTCCAAGAAATTCTAGACCGATGAATTTCAGCTCTTACCTCCTGCCTGACTCTCTGCAGTCAACTCGCTTACTATCAGTTGTCTCTCTTTCTGCCTCTCTCTCTCTCTCTCTCTCTCTCTCTCTCTCCCTTCCTTCTTCTCGCCATCCATCTTTCTTCCTCTCACTCGGACTTTTGATTCGCCCCGTATCTAGAGCCCACGGACTTTTGCATGTGGGAGTTTCATCTCGTGACCCGGTTCCTCCCTCTTCCCCGCTCTAGGCTCACTTCCGCATTCACGGACAACACGCCATTTCGTTAGAATCACGCTTCCGTAATGCTTCATTTAATGTTCCCGCAATATTGATGTACATAGGACACTCGCGAATTGAATTCAACGGAAAATTGCGCCCCAGATTTCGGATTGTTCAGACAGGAAGGTTCAGTCGTGCGAGGAAAACTTTCGAAACCGCGATAAGTAGTCCGTAAAGCCAATTGAACTGTGAGTTGGTTTCTGAAGGGCCAGTTGCTCGCCATGTCGCCATGAATTCAAAATGGCCACTGTACAGTCCCCATATGTTTGAGAAACGTCCCCTCGACCATTCTGTCGATATGCATGCATGAGTGGTTTTGAGTTTGATAAAAAATGTATACGTGTTGTGTTCAATTTGACGAGGTTCCTTCCTGTACCGGTAAATGCAATATGTCGCCCCTAATTCGTTGATACGAAAAATATATGTCGCTTATGAGTTTAATAAGTATATGTAAGATATATTCCGTAGTACCTATAATATTAGGTGTAGTCAAAAGAAATCCATTATTCTTGCCTTCAATTTCATGCAAAAAAATGAATTTCTTTTTACTACAGCTAATATATATATATATATATATATATATATATATATGGACTCGTAATACAGTTTATATACAGTGGGTAAAAAACGTATGTGTGCACTCACGTGTTGGTGTTGTCCCAAGATTTTTGTAAACAAACACCATGTATATTTTGGATAAGCTATCGAACACAGAAACTTAATAAAGCATTTCATTTTTTCCTAGCGTAATTTGAAAAAAACTTGAAAGTGTAAGAGAAATTTTCGCTTGTTTTTAATATGAGAAACATATCGGCGCATGTATTAGAAACTCATGCCTTCTATCTGTACGATGCACGTCCCATATTTGGAAAAAATCTACGCAAGTATATGAAAATACCTACTCTGCATGTACCAGATATACGTCACATGGTGATGATAACTATGTTCTTAAACAAAGCGATAAGACTCTTTAGGGATTTTCTTTGAGGATATTAAATAAGCAATCAATATTAGGTTTAGAGGGTTTATTCTATATGCGTTGTCGTATACAAAAAAATCTTACAAGAAGAATACAAAATGGCGACTCTAACAATAAGAGCTTTTATTTGGGTGCGCTAACAATAAGAGTTTTTTTTTAGGTACGCTGCGGGAGGACGAAAAACTTTTATGGACCAGCACCTAGGACAAGAAAAAAGAAGTTTTCCTCATTGACATTAGTTTTGTTGGAGAAGTACACACGATTATTTTTAAATAAAGATGGTTTTTCGCTTAATGGCATCATTTTGAATACATTTTCTTGTTCGCTAAAAAATCCACGTCTTTGGAGGATCTATCTAACAAGAAAAGGTTGTGAAGTCAGTCTCTTCTATTTCGATGAAATTTGGCATGCTTATAGAATGGGTAAAAATAGGCGACAAGTATTTTTTTTTATATCTGCGGAACTCGATTTTTGCGTTGAAACGCACCCTCCAAAATTGGTCTGGGTGTTTTTCGTTTTTCGCCGATAACGTTTTAACGGTACGAGATATGAAGAAATTTCAAATTGCAACAATTTTTATTTTTTCGTGTACCGTACATCGGAGATGAAAACGATAACGCTATCGACGAAAAATGAAAAACACCCCTATTTTCGTGGGTGCCCTTCACCCCTTAAAAATCTAGTTCCGCAAATATAAAAAATTACGTGTCACCTGTTTTTATCCATTGTACAAGCATGCTAAATTTAATCGAAACCGGAGACATCGACCTCGCAACCTTTTCTTGTAAGAAGCTACAGTTAGAATTTGCAAGTCTGCCGGTTGAAAACTCGAGTCATGCGTTTTCTCGATTTCAAGAACGTGATTTTGAGAAAAACTAGTTTAAAGTTTCAAAACTGTATAACGACTGGACTACAATACTGGACTAAAAATACAAATGAACAAATTTCGCGCATGTCATTTTTGTGATGTTCATACATCATTTGAGCCAATAAAAAAAATGGTAAACATTTTCTTCCACTCAAATGTAAATCCTTAAGAATTTCGGCAACACGTCCGCTACTTGGAATGCTGCATGCGTACGATTTCCGAGAGTATTTTCAAACGCGATACTGCCATTTCCAACATTTGCGACCAGCTCGGTTACATATGATATTCGTGTGCGTCTGCAGTTATTACTGTGAATAAGCTGCATCGATGCACATGCATGGACTCGTAAGGGAAAAAGGAAGCGCAATGTATCGGAGCTCACGGGTTTCACGTATTTCTCAGATTCTTTTCAAATGTATACCGTACGTGACTGGGTGTCGAGGGACCAGGCGCTTCGAGAATCACGTCCTCGCGGTTGTGGTCCTCTTTCTGTCAGAACGACGCTAAGGTGAACAAAATGGAACGATGCATGCGATCGTGTTTTGCACTATTGCCTCGTGCGACCTTGCAATGTCCAGTCATTCGATTATCCTTCAATCTTATCTTAACTGACCGAAGGTAAAGAAATTTTAATATATGCCATTAAAGAAATTATAATGTATAAATGATTGTGTTGGCAGAAGAGTATGCTGTACTGTCGTGTTTCGAAATGGCACTTCACTCAATTTATTCAGTGAATCGGTAGCGCGGCCAACTGTGGCTATCCAGTGACATTAAGGGGTTACCCCCACTTGCGATTTTGAAAAAATCGATTTTTTTTATTGCATTTTTTTGAAGTATAAGTATCTGAGAATATGTCCTGAAAATTTCAAGTCGATCCGAACAAAATTGACTGAGATATGAGCGTTGAAAGAGAAGAATCCGTGAATTGAAGAACTGAAATTGAAACTTTAAACGCGTTTTTTTCTCAAAATGGCATTTCTGAAGTCGGTGACCAAGATAACTCGAACACTAATGAACCGATCTTCTTGAAATTTTGCAGGCTTATTTAATACATAAAAATGTAGTCTTTAATCGTTCGATTTTTTTTCGTTAAAATCGAACCATTAACTTTGACTGTCCGTCATTTTGTGAAAAATGAATATTTTTTTAAATCCTTCGATTAAAGACTAGTGTATACTTATATTTGACTAAATCCATCCGCATTTTTTTTTTCAGTTGATCCACTTCGCCGCAATGTTGGTCACCGCAAACCGTGTATTTAAAAACATTATTTCATTAACGGCCATTTGCCACTAAACAATGTAATATTTTTCAATAAAAAAATTACTGAAAGTTCTTCAAGATGTGTTCTTCAAGATGGTATATTGATCGATTAAAAAAGTTTTGTAGTTTTCTTTAAAAAAAAATCATGAAAAAGACCTTTTTTTGCGCTACAAGTGGGGGTAACGCTTTAAGAGACTAAATATATCCACTCCTTGTCATATTTCCTGGATATGTATTGTGGATTTATCGTCCAACGGGGTTGCGTGAGCTTGGGGCCCAGGAAAAAGGGTCGAGTTAAAAAAATAATTCTGATAAGGGCATTGGAAAGACACGGTCGCAATTTCGCACACAATCAATACATCAGTCAATCAATACAATCGTGCAAAGTTTGAGTTTTTTTCATTGAAAAATATTGATAAAATCAATTGCGTCTGCATGGCCAGGCGATGTCGGTAGTTCTGGCTACCAGGATGAACTGAAGTAAATCATTCAGAAATGTACTTTGAGTACAATGATAAAACTTTGGTAATACCGGATACTTTTTTGACATTTAAAAAATTACGGGAATGTCGAGGCGTGGAAAAGAAAGTTTGATTTTCGACCAAAAAGACAACGTACATAATTTGTTATTAACAAGTCGATAAACATAAGAAAATCATTCTGCCCTACGATAGGAAATATTATCAACTATGCTCTGCACTAATTTGGAGTGAATCAGACCGATAGATTTTGACACACGACTTACACTATTTCATAAAAAATCGTTTCGAGAAAAACGGAAAAGAATAAAGGATAAATTGCAGCGGGGTGGTTCACCGTGGCACAGTGGGCGAAATATGACCCTTCACAAAAGTCGTCATAACTCGGTCCATTTTTGGAATGTTTACAAAATCTTTGTTGTAAATTGTAGTTAAGGATCTAGACTATAACACGATGCAACACAAAACTCCATGTGTAAAATTTAAAGCTCATGCTATCTTCTTAATTCATTAGGGCGCACGAAAAAGAAACAGGGGAAAAAATGATTCCCTTGATTTCACGAAAGCATAAACTTCAGCACGGAAATATACACGAAGGAAGTTCATTAACGAATACACTCTGAAAAATATACCGAAGGAATGCCGAACCCCGTATTAATGCTCAGTCTGCAATTCCCTGAAATTCATCTTGCCAAAATAATAGCTGCAAATGAGCTTACACTCATTAGTCCATGTTCCACTGACACCACACGACATCGGTGCAAACGAAAATTACCCTAAAAGAGCAAGAGGCCGTCATAATCGAATAATCCCGTGAGATAACCAGAATGCACTCTCGAGTCGGCTAAATTATAAAGAAAATGCCCACTCCAAGAAATCTAATAGAAACAGTACCGGTCCAATCTCTCGTCTAAACGAAGTTGAATCCCAATTAGACTTTAATGGTCCCCGCGAAACGACCGACCTGAAAATTCTCATCTCACATATTTATCTCAAATAAGTTTCTACATAGCTGGAGCGTATAATAGAGTTTTTTTTATAGGTTAGGAGGTATAATCACTTCCACGGGGTCAAAAAACAGTCTAAATTTATTTTACCCACAGCTGCTCTGATTGATGTTTACTTGGGTTGATTATTCGTATTATCGATTATAGTGTGCCAAATGTTGTGGTAAATGATGAGTTTATTGCACGTGAGCAAACAAAGACTGAAAAATTAGATTGTCAACAACTCGGTAGTAATCTTCGTAATAATAATATTAACATATCCACCATAAAAACGAACTAAAAAGAAAAAAAAATCGGCCGGAAACCTATTAAAATAGGCTTGAATTACCTCAGCGGAATTAACACGATAGGCAGAATATAATTATACATATTATTGATACGTGATAAATGATAAAACTCCATAAATTGGTGTTTACATATTTTTCGGCGGCTTCTATTCAAATTAATTTCAAAACAAAGCTGGGCTGTGTTCGCCAAACGCATCATATGTTACTCGCGACGTTGCTAAGTCTGTGGGTGCTATTTCTGACCATTTTCAACTGGAAATCGTAACTTCTTTGTAATGTAGTGCTTCAACTACACGGTGAAGATTGATTTTCTTATTTTTAACAATATCTATCATATCTAATCTATCGAATTTCAGTTTTCCAACGGGTTTAGTAGGATACGTAAGTAGAAAAACCACGATCACCGCACTTCCGGTTGACCGTCGCGATAAGACGACGTGCTTCGGTAACTCAAAGTGCTCGACTTTGCAGTTTTATTGCGAAAAAACTAAACGGTCAAAGTAGCTCAAATTTTGGCAATAGGTTCATAAAGTATTCGTCAAAATCACAATAAAAATGTTTAATCCGAAAGTTGGATTCGTAGTACCTCCTTAGTCACGAAGTATTCAAGTTGAATCGAGCGCATTGAAATTCCTATCGATGGGAAAGTTTTACGCGGACAGAAGGAATGAATTGTCAACAATTACCCTTATTCCAGCCATCGAATGAAGATTCGAACATATTGTGCGGATACAAACATCGGGTGGATAGCTCGTTGGCCATTTGTCACGCATCAGCCTCAAGTTTCAGCGGTGCAATCGTTGAAGACATGTGTCTCTCGATGACTGCGTTCCGCTTTTCGCCGTTCAAGCGAAATCGACTGGATCGGAAAAGCGCCAAGATCAATCCGCCGAATACACCGGGGAGCAAGGTCTTTTTCCCCGGACTGCCGCTCCACTTGCGTGTGTTGCGAGCCCTTCTGTGCTTTTTCTTCCCAAGTCCGATCGATCATTCCGACACATTACGGGATTACGAACTTCTGATGTCGTACGGGGTGAAACACACCGCATCGTTGGAGGCGTTTGTTCGTAGTACGTGGGAAGTTTCGCCTACCCTCGAGAGGGCCTCGATTCTCACGTGTGAAAATCCATTCTGATACATTAGCGCTATGATTTAGAGCGACTTTTTCGACAGCTCTCCGAGAGAGTTTCCTCATACGATCGGATAACATTGATGTCACCTGCTATCTATCATTAAATTCCGTATCGAATTACAGAGGCCCTATATTCATTTTCGCTGATAAAATTCTCTAAAAGGCACGTTACTATAGATAATGAAAGCGAATTAGTGGGTCGTTACGCCCGTCGAATTGATGAATACGTACTCACATAACGACACACGTACGCTCTCATAATTCCGGACAAAGTCTGGTCATATCGGCTTATAATTAAATTGCTTCGCAACGCGACGCCTGAGAGTATAGAGGAAGGCACACCGTCGAGTGCGCAGTGCCCAACCCGTTAATACCTTAGCTCCTGGCCCGTCGACGTAATATAATTACCGCAGAGTCGCGGCGGTACCTACGTAAAGTAATTTTAACGTCCGGCAGACCCGAAGAGAAATGGAGTATGGTACCCTCTTTCGCGGAGCAAAAAAGTTAGAAAAATCGATATTCCGTATGCCATGCCTCCGTATTCCGGACTGCTATCGATCGGTGCGACTAACTTTATCGTAATTCAATCACTATGAGAGGTCCCACTCATAATTGAGACCGCCGCGGATATCTTTGCAAAAAGTTCATAAATTGCGCCATAACCACGGCTGCATGATCACACATTGTCTGTGAGCAAAGTACCGAGTATGGACTGTCGCTACCAAGAGAGCCCGTAACATCGATAGTCACTTTTCCCCAAGCCCAAAGTCATAGCTGAAACAACTTTTCCCTGGCTGCGGATCTTGTCTCGGGTACTATTTGCATTATACATTATTCGTAGCGTTTAATTATGATGTATTACATTGGAAAAATTGTAGGTACGTTTTGTCGTTGCTGATTTACCGGGTGAGACGTGTACCAACAGTCGACAGCTTGACGTGTGTGAAAGTTTGGCCACGGTCGGTAAAAATGACAGCTGTCAGATCCGCCTGTTTGATCTTACTCAAAGTTACTCCCTGGTTCATAACCGGTAAGAGCGCGAGGTAGCTAACGACCGTGGGATACTCGGTGTTCATCTCAAATCCTTGGTACAGGCCGACTTTATTACCTACATAGGATTTGGCAGGCATGTAGGAAACTTCCTATCCCGTGCAGGGAAACTTCTGTTATCGCTTACATCGTGTCACTCTGTACTATTAACGAAAAGTCTCTGGAACAGGGTTCGACACCCGTACTCACCATACCATCCGGTACTCCATGAAAGCACGTCCATACGTTTAGCTCAGCAACCCGCCAAAATGTATGCTGTCACATCAAATGTAACTGGCGAACTGCAGTCATTGATGTTCCGTTGAGATAATTGAGCTTCATGTTCTATTAATGGTTGATCAACTGAATGGAAATCGCAGCTAATCAGAGCAATACGGATTCGCAGCTACCAATTCCGAATTAGTCTTGGAAATGGAAATGGTGAACCTTATTTTGCGAGAATGTGACGAAAATTGGGTGTCAGCATGTGTAGGTAGACGAAATGTATAGCTGCGTTACCGAACTCTGAACTAAGATATTGATGACAGTTATCTTGAATCGAAGCTACGCTTACATGCTCTCATCTGCATGGTTGCTTGCTCATTCATGTTTAATTCACACATGCATATTGTAGTTTAGCTAGCCAGTCAATTGGAGCCGTTGATCTCACCATTCTACGCCTCTCTATGTAATGGCGAAACACGACGGGATAAACGGTCGTCTTACAGGATTGCAGCTTGCATAATTCGAATAGAAATGCTTTTGATTTTGTAATTTTTACGATTAAGCGAAATCTTGTATTGAATACTCCGGTTGAAGCTCTCTCACGATCTGATGATTTTGTGCGAAAATGATACGATCGATAATCCGAAAATAGGTGCACATTAAAAAAAATGTCGAAGCAATCATAAATTATTCTCACGGGGTATAGAATTTCTTCGGGGAGTTGTATTTGCGAATCAGTGTAATCGTGAATAAAACATGATGTCTCCCACCGTCCAACTGATATTTTCGAGCAATCTCATCTCAGTATGATCAACGGCCAGGCACTTACAGGGTTTGGACTAAAACCACCTATATACGCCTTCCATTTGCAGAACCTTTCATGGTACGGTTAAAGTGGCGCGGAACTTCGTGGGATTGTCCATTGCCGTGTAGGGGGCTGGATACGGAATATCCCCGGGAAACTACTGGCTGGATAGCGCGAGAGAAATACAAGCAAAGCGAAAAGCGAGCTCGAGCCAAGCAAGCTGGTTCAGCCGGAACTAGACAGACATAACGCCAACGTATCGTTTGCATCGGCTTGCGTACACAAACGGACACTGTGTACACATTTCAGTGGTATAAAATGAAACAGCGAACGAGTATATAGTACAGATACGGGTGAGTAGTTCATATCCATACTGGAAATATGGGAGGTTGAGTGGAACGAGGGAAGCTAGAAAAATCTGCGGACAGACGACACGGCCTTCACCGATGTAATACAGTCGCGACTGAATTTACATGAGAATATTGAGAGAAAAAAGCAAACGAACGTGCATCGCTCGAGAGATAGATTCTTTTGGTTTATCATAAAGCAGGGAAAATGCAAATGGATTTTTGCCAAATTTGAACGCTGTTGCGTCCTGACACCGGTGAAGCGAAGGTTTCATACAGCAAAATAAAAACTTGATATGCCTTCTGGGTAAAAGTTCAGGAATAGAGAATCTTTTGAGGAACCTGCAGAAGTCTAGGGCCCGAAACAACAGCCGGACTTTGAATATCCCTTCGAAAAGGGAAGACGGATTTGTTTAGGTTTCAATTTGTTTAGGTCAATATGTTTAG
This sequence comes from Ophion costatus, assembly GCA_951751655.1. Taxonomy (NCBI): domain Eukaryota; kingdom Metazoa; phylum Arthropoda; class Insecta; order Hymenoptera; family Ichneumonidae; genus Ophion; species Ophion costatus. The sequence continues at coordinate 27,590,535 of OX632361.1, forward strand.
GTCTTCATGGTTATGACTGCTCTGGAGCACTTTTTGGGCAAAGGATCCTTCCAGAATTTCATGGTCGACCCCACATTCGCACATTTTTCTATCCGCACTGGCAATACTATAAATGCCATATAGCGATTTTTACGCCCTTGGAACGTTAGGTATTTTCAATTACAGTTTCCATTGATATCTCAACGCCTTACGGCGATGGCGGTCTCCGCCTCAATCACACTTGTGCATCAAGCCGTATACGACCGCACGCCCTAAATGGGACACTATATACGAATAGAAGCTCGACCGTTTGATGCGAATATCTCGTCTCGGGAATGGTCTGCAATGCAGCCACGAAGCGGTTTGGCAATTGAGTTGTGGTCGAGGATCGATGGAAACATTTTCCGTCCTCTCTTTTTCCCCAGCTACTTCCGTAGGCACTATCCTTGTCCTCCGGTGCACGTATCATATGCAACTGTTCCCTGTTGTGGGCAAATAACCGAATGCGACATACCCAAGCCCTGCTGAAGCTCTCGCATTATGGTGAAGCAGCAGAGCGATTGATCGACGTTGACGTATAATCAGTAGATTTTTTCAATCGCCTACTACCCGAGCAACTGGAAGCTCGGATAAAATGTCGCGATTTCGCCACCACTTGAAAGATTTATTCGACTATTCTCGTCATTCAACTTTTTCTTTTACAAAGATATTACTGGAGACACAACAGATATCGAATTCTCGCCCGTAGCCGTCACATCGTAAAAATACACCGACGCGCATTTGGGTTATCGAGATGCATCGATCGGCGAGGCAGATATGCAGGTACCACCAAATGGTACCTGCATATCTGCAAATTAAATGTACCAGTTCGAGCTTTGGTTTTATCCGTGCTGGAGATTTTGGGATAACAGTGTGCAGGAAGTATGTAAGACGCCTGTAACATATGAGAATCCTAGCTCCAGTGAGGCGCAGAGCGAAATGGATGAAGTTTACGTTTAAGCCAATTTCACATGCCAATCGCATTGTCGTGAAGAGCAAGCCCGAGTTTCGTCCCGCGAGGCACTCAACACTCAGCTGCATTACGCCTGAAATTTAGAAACACTGTTCGCAATCTCTGTGTCTCCACTGACTTGGTTCTTTGGCATAATCCAGCTTGAGCTTTTCCACTGAGCGAGGATCAAGAGGCAATAAAACAGCATTAGGCTCGCTTCTCGAAGCTGTACAACCGCGTACGCGATAAACCCTCTTATGCATTATTAATATAAAACGTAAAACAAAACTCGAGCGAGATATTAATCTCGAGCCAATATTAAATTCCTCAAGCTACAGGTTAAAAAAATTTCGCGGACGCGACGACTTCCCATCGGACATTATTTTAATTCTTTTTTTGCGCCTTTGGTAGAATAACGGGACAGGTGGTACCCCGCAAAGACCGCAGTGCAGAGTGTGCCTCGTAACTCTCGACATTTACTTGCCGTAACTACCCGTAGGAAGCCAGCGGGAACCCCGGGGACTCCGGGTGGCGTAACAGCGATGAATCTGCCCTCCTAGGGTCTCGCCGACTGACGATACGAAGCTCCTCCGGAGAGCACTGCCACGAATCGAGTGGAAAGGAGCCTTCCCGCATGGTGAAGCGTCCATGTAAAGCAAATATTTCAAAGAAACGACCGCGGACCAGGGCCAACGGCTCCGAAGAATCGAAGAACGCGCGTTAAGATGTGCGGAACACTCTCGGGGCCTGCGATATAATTAATTATTTTTCTTCTCTTTATAGCCAGGCTTTAACGACTCTACGAAATGAAAAATGTTTATTTTTATTTTTCGGCAGGCTATGTGAATTACAATAAACACCTATCGCAATACAAATTTGGCTACTCCAACGATGTGTTACGATGTTAAGCGTGGAACTTTGTGCTGGATAGGATCCAGAGGATATTGCAATAATTTTGGCGTTTTAAGTGCAATAGAAATTTTCCTGATCTGCCAAATTTGTTTTTGCATTCTTAGATGACCGAAATCACTCGAACATTTTTTGAATCCTCACTGAAAATCTACAATCCAAACGTGCAGAAAAAGACTTAATCTAAGAATATAAATTTAAAATGGAGGAGAATTTTCGTTATCTTTCGACCAAGAAAAAATGTTGAACTCAAGATTCGTAAACTAGAAACTTCAAGCTTGAATTTGCTTTTTTACAAATTGGTCTGCCACTATTTTTCTCCGAGTTACAGCCTCTTGAAGATGACCTAGACATTCAGGATTTTTTCATATGCTTCAATTTTTGCGCCTAGTGTATTACAATGTAGATATAATTTATGATTCAAAGGGGGGAAAATAGTGCAGTTTTTCCAGAGCAAGCGCCGAGGAAAATCATAAACTAAATCGAAATCGAACAACGGAAACAAAATGTAACTATCCAACTGCATTTTTATTTTAAAGCATGGCGTTTTTTCAACTGTAATGGGTAGTAAATTTACCACAGCGACTTTAATTTATCTCAGCCAGATTCATGGTCCCGAGGAAGCTGCATTTCAGGAGATAATAAAACGCAGTAAAGTCAAGATTCGGAAGAAGCGTGCACGTTGAGCGATGCTCGCTCCGAGCCTAGCTCGTTAAAGTGTCTAACCTGTAGCTCCTAATAGACCTTTGATAGGTTGTTCCGGGCCATCTGATGGAGCTCACCTTTCGAGGATAACTATCGTCGGTTCGAAGCTATCACACTGCGGAATACATAGGTACAGGGTTTTCATTCCCATTTCACTCGAATTCTTTTGTTTATTCCTAGATCTTAATTAAACTGAAACCTTGTTCACGTCTGCATTGTGGAAACCCAATCCCTCAACCATTCACCTCCATATATACAGGTAGATAGGTAGAACGAGACAGAGAGAAATTGCCACTAGTCTTTCCGCCAGCCGTGCTCTTTAATTCCCGTCCCACTACCCCTTGCAGCTTTTTCTGAGCAACGTGTTTATTTTTATTTTTGTATGGAGTCAATCGATTGGAACTGAAGAATTTCAATGATGAAGTATGGCGATAAACACAACGCTTCACAGCAATTTAAAAAAAAAGTCGAGCTTTAAAAATTGCTGCATTATTTGTCGTTGAGGCCTCAGGCCACAGTAACGGGTGCGAATTTTATAATTTTTTATGTACGAATTTAACAATTTCTTTTTCGTATGAAAAAGTGTGTCGCATCCTGTGCGAATTTAACATGTTTGAACGTGTTATGTTAAAACATGTTAAATTTAAACAAACATGTTTAATGAATTTAACATTTAACAGCGAATTTAACATAATTTTCGTACCATGTGCGAATTTAACATTTTTTTTTCGTACGAAAAAGTGATTCACTCATAAAATTAATTACACACCTATTTAGTATGAATATCAAGCTGTTAGACATTTTTTTTCCGATGTACAAAATGGCCGACTACTCGAACCTTCTCGAAACAGCTTTTTTCCAATTGGCGTGACAAATTACTTCAACAATTTTCACTCGATTTACTTCAAATTCAAAAGTTATGTTCCTAGTTGCATTTCGCAGAGAAGTATGTACGGAACGAACGAACGGAATAACGAAATTTTTCACTGAAAATTCATTTCTTAATTTCAAATACCTGCAACTTTTGAATAAAACAATACTTTTTAAATTCCGTACTTCTCTAGGTATTCTAATGTAGATTGACGAGAATTTTTGTTTTTTGTTCTAGGTAAAAAATTGTGGATGCTAAATGTCACGCCGCGGAGTGCCTAAAAAAAGACGACACAAGAAAATATTAGTAGTCGGCCATTTTGTACAACGAAAAAAAAAAGATATTTTCCAACAGCTTGAAATTCATACTAAATAGATGTGTAATTAATTTTATGAGTGAATCACTTTTACATACGAAAAAAATTGTTAAATTTGCACATGATTTTATGTCATTGGCTTCTTTGAGCGCGGCGTGATCGATCGACACAACTGACTGTCATCGCGTAATAATCGTGTGAAATTTATACCCTATTGGCCAGGATTGATGGAGACGAAAATACGTTGATGCCTTTTTTCAGTACGTTCGCGCTACTAATCATCGGACGATTTGCCATGCAATCGCACTCGACAAAGTTTGCAATTGTGAGGAGAGGGTTGCGGCAGCCCTACCCTGCTGAATATTGCACGCGATTACCAGCCGTCTTCTGCGGTCCCGTGAATCTTTTATCTCCCACTACAACAAGGCCGAGTATGTTCGTAGTGCGGTTTCCTCCCCCATCACTTCAGGAATCGCGAATATAGAACGAGAAAAAAGTACCGGACATGTGACACGAAAGGAAAGTAGGGCACGAGGAAGTGGGGGGGGGGGGGGGGCAGAGTTGACGTGGAGTGAGCATCGATATAGTACGGTAGAGTTGCTGCGGAACAAGGAAACGGATGGAATGTAAATGATTGATTATGCTGTGACAATGATGTTCCATGATGGCATACAGATCTAGGCAGTTTGATAATAGGTGGCCTCTTGTCAATAAGAGACCATGTATAATATTGATTTTAATTAGACTCCCCTAGTGATCGTGGAAAGAATATCTTTGCATACGTGTACATACTGATTCGCTTTGTGAGTTAGTGACCAATGGTGGATTCTTTGGTGGTAGATTTGATCATTTGACTGTTTAAGTACGAAGAAGAAAATAACACGAGGATTATAACGAAAGCTCGAAAGGCAAAAGATTCGTAGGTGTACTCGAATGAATTACTCATCAGAGATCCAATTAAGTTAGCCAACTCATGCGCTCACCCAGGATCCACAATCCTCTTCGAGGCAACCACATTCCTCCGAATCTGCCTTCATCCTTTTCCTTCTGCTTCGATCCTCTCACCTCACCATGATTCGCAATTTGCCAACGGACGCTCACTTTTCGCTCTTGCCTTCCGAATTCTCGGATTCTAGTTCCTCCATTGCCTTCTCATCTCTCATACTACTGTATAAACTACCCCTCGCTAGCTCTTCAAATCTTCTACTCTGGTCTCGACTCTCGTCCATTTTCTTCCGTTCCTCCGACGGTCTATCATTCTCTCTACTCGGGATCAAGGACATCTACGTATATACTTGTTTTCGTTCCAGCTCATCAGACGAAATAACTCCGCCAAGACCGCGTACCTACACAACCAAAATGTCTGGGCGTGCGTCCTGTTTACTGAGTTAACAACGTCAGTTCACTTCTCGTTTCTGTTTTCAAGTTATCCGAGTCCTGTACAAATTGGTGGCTCGACTTTATTATTCTCTCCCGTACTTCTCGACCCCGGAAGTTCGAGGGCTTAGAACATTTCCTTATAGCCAAAAAAGTACGGTCGATAAATCGCGAGTGCCTTTGAGCACAGTGATCACATTTGCAACGAAGAGGAACATGGATAGATCATTTGAAGACCTACATTTATCGTACGGGTACACGTGGGGTCTAGAGATCTACAATTTTAGTCTAGAGTCGATACAATATTGTCGATTTTCCATGGCTGGATAAATATAAATCTTCGTGGTATTAAGAAAGGCGATTATCAAAGTTTGCACGTCATGTTATCGAGGGGACATCGCCGTCAGAAGTGTTTGCACGATTTTGAGATTCGTGCACTTGCATTCCAGTATAACTTCGCTCACGAACTAGCCCGAATGCGGAACTTCTAGTTGTTCGACGACGTGTTCCCGATTAAGCTGGAGATATCAAATATCGAGAGTACGATGAAGGAAAAAAGATTCGCGCTGTTTGAGATATCCCACAAGCAAGGAAGCTGCAGAATTCTGGTTCCACATGATGCCTACGTGGTCTTAGAATAGTCTTTCCCGAAAGAATCTTTCGAGTCTTGAGATAAACGGAATCATGGATGGCACGCGGCTACAATTCGCGACCATTCGAGTTTCAAACTCTCGGAAAATGCTTTCTGCACGAAGAGAGGTCGAGGTGATGTAGCTTCGAGTTGGTCCTTTGTCTCGAGATCGTGTATACCTGAATGGTCCCTAATCGCAGGTGAGTTCGCACGAACGAGACTTGGTTAACTGATAGAACGGAGCAATTGTCAGATCTCGCGATATCCCATGATTCGAACGGTCCCACAGCACAACGGTACTTGTCGATCATACGATGTTCTCGAAGAGCAGATGTGTCGAAACGTGATGAATTTATCTCAAAAGGCTGACGCTTCGTCGAAATTCGATTAACTCCTGATTCAAACACCAATGGACGGAATGAAATTGGAAGGCCAAACCTTCGTGAGTTGGCAGCGCCGCAATGCACATTTCACCTCAGTAACCGCACTTTCAACTTGAGTGCGCGACGGAAAACGGCTCCGTGCCAGAACGTCGTCGTCGTGCACGCCCTTCGAAGGTCCGCTGCAGATTCTGCAGCAACGGTCACCAATCCTTGTCTCATTTTTTTTCTACTCACGGCTAATGCTATCCGGAAAGGAAGCAAGAGCCCAAAAAGAGGCAGCTGGCGCTTGGACGAGTCATTGAAGAGGAATTGAGGGTAGCAAATGAAGCACCGGCGTTGCTGAAGATCCTAAAGTGAGAGCGGACCATTGGCCATTCACATAATATTCATGAATTCGTAGTGCAACGAAGCTACGCAGACAAAAAAACTACGCATGGAAGCGGAAGAAATAAGTGACGCCGGAAGACACTTGAATGCGAGTGATTTGCGTTTATGAGTTGGACGTTTTGTGGAGCGGAATTTACAATGCCAAGTGGAATTGTCTCATTTGTAGCGTTCCGACGGAGTGACAATTCAGATCCCCGAAACACGTTGCTCCAACAACTCTCACAAATCACGTTACATTACTCTGGAGAAAGATTATATTACTGCGGGTGGCGCATAACTAGTGGACGCCAAGATGCAGCTCCGAATTCATAATATCAAATGTACACAACTGACGTCAGGGGCCTTCATTCTTTTCCTCATCTTCCCTACCGTCGACTAGTATCCTAGCATTACGAAAAATCTCTTTCAACAGTCACGACAATTGATCCAGCCCCGTTCTGTGATGTGTCGTTACGAAAAACGTCACCAACGTTACCTCCAGCTCGGTCTTTCTTCCCACATCAAGCGTTTTTCGAAACAATGCTATTTGGTTACACGTTCGACTTTATGGAATAGATGGCAATAAATTCAGTACATGATCCAAACAAGATATATTTCGATTGGGAATTGAAAAATAGTACACTTCTGTACAGTTAATTGAAGTATAGGTAACGTGGATTTAAAAAATCGTGAAGGAAGAAGTAAGCCTACATCCGGCTGTGTAGCAACCGATTAGATATACGTTGAACGCGAAGAAGAGAAGAACAGGCCAGAGCGAGGTATCAACTAGCGTTGATGCTCCGCTCATATTGAGCGCTGATTTGCATTGCATCTGTATGCGTGGTCGCGTACATTCGCGGTCTATTCGGAGTGCTTTCAACTTTAATACTTTGTTAAGCTATATCATAAGCATAACAGAGGCACGGAAAGGCAGACATGGGCGCGTCGTGGTGTGTGTCATGGAATCGCAGTGACGAACATTGAGCTTCTAACACGAGACACCCCGTCGCGTTATGTACACCGCGGCCTCAATTCAATTCGGATAATATCACCGAACGAATCCTCCCGACCGGATGATACGGAAAAATATCCCGGGAATGGAACGACAACGGCATGAAATATTGAAAATGAGAAGAAAAAAAGGAGACTTGAGACGTGCAAAGAAACGTCTCGAACTAAGTGCTCGATGGAATTATTCTGCTGATCCAGCTTTCTTCCTCACGATTCTTCGGAAGCTGGCAGCCCCGGAAGAGGCATTATGAAGTGTTCCGCAAAAGATTATTAAATTAGGTACATACGAAGAAGCACACGAAATCGTGCGGGAGGAAAACTGGCCAGTGGGAAAAGAGCAAAAACCTAGCGAAATACAAAAACGAAACACCAAAGGGTTTTTAAAAAGTCACAAACGTGCCTGGGGGGCCAAATTTCGATGCAGTACAGCGGACAAGCGATATTAATGGGACGGTCAAGTGGACCAGTCATAATTCAGTTTACGTTGGAAGAGTCCAAAAAAAAGGTAAATATTTGGAAGTGGGGCTCCTGCTAGAATCAGGCTAATTTTCATTTGGGTTTGTTTGGGGTTGTTTGAGGTTGCTTGGGATTGTTTAGGGTTATTTAGGGTTGTTTGGGATGGTTTGAGGTTGTTTAGGGTTGTTTGGGCTTGCTTGGGTTTGTTTGAACCCTTGAAGAAAATTAGCCTGATTCTAGCAGGAGACCCACTCCCAAATGTTTACCAAAAAAAAATCGTACGCTGAGTCGACGAGCCTTCGCCGAAACTGCACGATCTTCGTCGTTTTTCTTCACGTTTTCCTATCGCGCCGTTTTTCTTTTTCCGTATTCGGTTGCTTACCCCATCGGCATTTTGTGTCTTCCACTAGCGTACAAATCTAAAGTGGCCGGCTGACTGTTATTGCAACTGGGTGCTGGAAGCTTCTTACTGCGCGAAGGATCGCTCAGCAAAGCGAGCACGTAAGTGACGGGCGAAGAAGAGGATCGCGAAAACGCTCGGATGCGCTTCATCCTCACGAGGGTTTGCCAGTTCACAGAGACGTCAGCTTTCTTTTCTTTTCGCTCATCATTCCCCCGAAGCACTTTTCCCTCCCTCGCTTTCTGGCTCGCTCGGTTTTTTTGGTTGTTTTTTTTTCTCGGCGAGTCAATTTGATCTGCCGCTCGTTTTGCGTCAATCGAGCAGCCAGACGGGAAGAAAAAGAAATTGATTTGATGACATCCAGTACTGCGGAAACGGGGATAGAGCATACGAGAACAGGAGACACGATGAAATGTTGGGCGGAACAGGAGAGGGAAACAGCAAGACAAAAAGGGGATTGAGATCGTGAAAATTATGGGGTGTCCCCTTCAAGCTGTTTCGTTTTTCGCAGTAACTTCCAAGTGTGAAAGTCCCGAGTGAAACAGGTTGTTGTTCGACAAAGCCGAACGCTGATTGTGAATTTCAAGGTTCACCTTTTCGGATCAGCTTGATACTAAAGTTTAAAGGAAACTTTTTTCTCATCCTGGAATAGATTTCCATTCCAGTGGCGATTCGCTGATTGTATATTGATCAGCGATCTCAGAAATACACATAGTTCTCGTCAAGCATCTCCTTGAGCTTATTGAACATCAGGAATAAGAGAAGCTCAACAATGGATGAGAAAATGGTCCGTCTGAAGGTAATACAAAAATATGAGTACAGTACATCGTCGGGAAATCTTTCGATTTCTACGAACGTGCCGGTTTACTATAGTATTATAGTCTTTTATTAAAATCGCCGTATTCGAGTGAGATGAACTTTGCATATATAGGAGGGGATAAATCTCCGTTGCTTCCCTTCTTCGCTCATTCGACACTCCTATATTCACATCGTACTTTCGTTTCCGTTCGTTCCCATTCCCGAGGTCTGCGTCTTTTTTACCCAAGCTCGCACCTTTTCTCGTTGTGTGTTTTTTTTTCATCCCAATCGCGGGCTGGCATTGCCGATTCCGCGGGAAACTGCAAAGCGCAAAGTGACTTTCGAGGTTTTGGGGGGGGGCGGGCTCCTCCGACGGAAGAAAACGTCGAGTGGTAATCGAGTTGGGTCTGCACGCAGTCTGATAAGGTCGACCCGATCGATAGTTAGAACTGATGGAGCGATCAAACCTCTCTCCCACTTGCTTCATTTCGCGTAGTTCCCTTTTCAACTCCCCTGCCCCCTTTTCTATACACTTCTTTCCAGAAGTAAGTTTCTCGGTTAAAGCGCAAACTCGCGGAATGTCCTAAGAATCTTCGGTATTTCGCGCTGGACATTCTCGTCTGTATACTTGGATGGGGGTGAACTGGAAACTTTGATGAGTTGAAGAGTGGCTTACCGCGCAAGTAGCGCAAAGACCGTTGCAACGTTTCCATTGAGAATTTCACATACATACATACGCGCATGGAAAATCGAGAGGTTCAAAAGAACGTTGGCAGGCTGGCATCATGAAGGAAGCTACTTGAAACTCGGCAGGGTGGCGATGCTCCGCGAACGGTTGCAGTCGACAGCCTTCGTATCTTGCGAAACAGTGCAACTGACGATGAGTGAGTGAAAGGGCCTTTGATATAACATATTTACAGTACAGATACGCGATGGGATGTATCGCTAAAGGGCTTTCAGCACATCATTGCTCGCCTCCGTGTACCTCTTCGGTTCAGCTATCGAAATGGTTTTTTTCTTCGTACAAAAGGGAAGGCTTTCGAAAAATGTATTCATCATGGATTGTCCGATTTTCCAGACACCATAACTGCCCTTCTCATACGGTCTTTACTTCAGTCTCTCGTGTTGAAGCTTGAAGCGAATATTTCAGCCACAAATAAAACGCTGACGGCGTTGCTCCATGTGTCTCGTAAACACATTCTCGAGATACACTTCCCAGTCCCGACCTAAAGCACCGTCGCCTGCGATCTCACCGTCGTAATAATATTACAAACTTCAAAGGACGGTCGGGTGCAACCGCAGGACCTTATCTTGCGTGATAATGTTACAGCACCCATCTGAGTGCATCTGATGGAAACAAAAGGAAACTTGGACGTTGTCGGAAATGTGTCCCGTATTCGCAGCTAGTTCATCGCACGTTGCGAGGGAAAAATGCTGTAGCGATAGAGCAGTCACGTTGACACGGTGCTTGCTATTCAACAACGCTTGTATGGCAACAGTGAGGAACCTGCCCAGACGCACGTAGAAAAGCTTTTCACGTCGCGGCAAGCGCCAATTACCTGTCAATTTGTGACGAGCGATTGAAGGGTGGACGTGAATTCTTGAGAAACGTCGAGGAGAGACGAGAGCAGCATGGGAACGAGCGCGATAGTGCGAAGACAAGAACTATGGTAATGAACTTGGTCTGCTATTATCTTAACTATAGAGAGTGCCCGCCACTTAACCTAAGCACGGAGAAATTGTAGCGTGCGGGACGGTGGCGCGTAACACAGGCACTCCGAACAGTGACAAAATGGGATCGATGCGAGCGAATGTAGGCGAGAAGAGGAAATTCAATCTACGCTGATAACGTCCCCTTCAAAGGCACACAATGGAAACAAAAATTGATCTCTCTCATTCACTCGACCCTCCCCCGCATCCAAAAGTATGGTCTGTCTAAAAAGAGAGGAGAAACGTTTTTTAAGTCTCGGCAAGGTGAGAAGTGGAGAGGGTGATTGAGTTACACGGTTGTACATATAGTTTAACAGAAAGAAATCAACTGAAGTGTTTTGATTATACTGCTCCGTTTGGGTGAACGGTCACGTTGACGATCAACGAAGTAAGAAAGGCCACGTTGCCCATACATAATTCACGAAGTTTGTAAATACCTTGAGAGAATTTGGACCTAGAATAATATGTTTTTGCAGAAGTTATTTCAATTGCAAACACGTTGGAAAGTTTTCGTGTTCGCAATTACAACGGGGGCAGAAGTTGTCGTAGGGGCCCAATTGGATTCCTATACTTGTGTTTAATTCCTGATAGGGCTCCAATGGGTCTTCGCATTTGATCCCTATACTCAAACGTCACGCTCGTACATTGGATTCCAATCGGTATTCCCCATTGGAATCCAGTATACGAATCCAATTTGAAGCGCAAAGGATTCCCACATTGTCGAACAGATTTCCATACGATTCTTGATGCATCCTATCGCATTCTGTACGTTGGATTTCCTAAACAAAATATCTAGACATACAAAATGAGTTGATCGTAAGAAAGTATAAATATTCTCATAGAAAGTATATTTTTAAAATCGATTTGAATGCCATCACTGAAAATCGATTGTAATTGTTCGTTATTTATTTTGAAGCACTTTGACATAACATCGCCACACATGTACATGCTCATGAAGCGTGTAGGTTATGTTACAACACGCCGAGCTTTTTTCTCGTGGATTTTGACATATTTTGCATTCGAACGGGATAAAAATCCTCTTTTCTTTAAATACTCCCTATGTGCGGTGTCCCCAACAAATCCTTATGGAGCTGTGGGTGCATCTTGAGAGTTCCGAACAAAATGGTGCACGGGCTCGCGAAAGGATACATTTTTCTGGGAGATCCAAAAAATCCAGTTGAGAATTTCATACAAAAAAAAGTTCAAACTACATGAATCGGGAAATAGCGAAGAATCCACTTGGATTCCAACGTGGACTCCCCATGTCCGTCGTCCCTATAAAATGCCTATAGGAATGTGATAGGTTCCAAGGACTCGCCAACAAATGTCTGCACAAGAAGCACAACGTATTCGACATCGAGCTCGATGGGCGTGGAACTTTGAGAACGCAGTATCGTTTACGAGCAAAGAAGACAAAGCTACAGGGAGGCAAGGAGACGTTGAAGGGCTGAAGGACACAGTGAGGGAGCGTGAGATTTTCCTCGCTTAATTTTCTTCTCCGATGGGACACGTTGGAACCTCATCAATTATACTCACCTGCCAAGAAAAATCCATCGGTCGCACAAACAGATACGTACGAAGAAGATCGAAAGATGAAGAAGCAGAAGCAGCAGCGGCGAAGAAATGAGAGTAGCAACGGCAAGACGGGGGATGTAAAAATTACGCGCTGCTCCATATTCATGGTGTAGAACGTGGAGAAGCGAAAGAGGAGGAGCTGCGGATATCTCGGATAAAAAGACGTCGCAGCCGAGAATGAAAGAACGTCGCAGCGAGTGGAGAAGAAGGTCCGCGTGGGCAAAGGAATATGGGACAAGGACAGACGCAAAAAGTACGGACAAAGGGGTGTGAGATTGCCAGACTGCCGCGGAAACACGTGTCTATTAGCATGGAGTAATGAATCCCTAGGAAGTAATTAAAGTTTTCCCTAGCAAATTTTCCGTCGCGGGTTGTTCCGCTGTCCCGTCACGAGTTTTCTTGCGCCGTCTTCCTCTTTCACGCATACAGTACGCCTGGAATTGCTCCACGAGGCATCACGCTATGCCGCATTTTTCATCCTGATTGCGTTCCTCCCGACCACCGCGGAAACTTTAACCTCCTCCTTCATCGTGACATCCGGTCGTTCGTCTTATTCGCCAAGTGCACTTGTTATATTCCGCACGGGCAAATGCGCCAGGTCATGCGGATACGTTATTCGCGGTACCGTGAAATGTCGGATGGAGAAAAAATAAAGCGGGGGGGGGGGGGGGGGGGGTACACGAGTAAATAAATAAAAACGACGAGGACGAAGTCATCGTTGTGAAAAAGCGCCGAGATAATTGAACCCTTAAAAATTTCATGGACGTGCCGGTTCTTCCGGCACATCTTTTCCCCGCTTAATTCGCCATTGCCCCGGGACACGGAAAATGAAACGAAACGCCCGTAAAGACGACGCCGAGACCTCGCGGATGCGGCAATTTTGCCTCTTCTTGCTGCTCCTTGTCGACCGTGTTATCCGCGATGCTTCAGGAGCCTTTTTCTCCAGGGGAGAAAGAGCGAAACGCGAAGGAAAAAAAATATTTAAAAAAAAAATACGTATACGAATGTGGCACTCGTTGCAACACTCGAGACTGAAGCTGAGGCGTGAAAGATTCTGAACCCTCGTGCGCGCGCAGGAACGAAAAGAGCGGCACGATGGATACATACGTGAAAAGGATTCGAGGCGAAAAGGGAATGAGCCGCTAGAACGAGAGGCGACATTTAATCTTGGAGAAAGCAGAGATTCTGGTATGGGTGCCAGGCGACGTGTTCCTGTAATATTCCGCAGCACCTGTCTGGAGCGGTCTACTGTATGGTTCAAAGCTGACAAAGAGGACCTCCGCACACCGCTGTGGATTAGTCGCGGAAAAATAGGGACACGCGTACATGAAACGCGGATTACGAGAGATCAAGGCAAAACTTGTCCCCTTATTTTTCGTACATTATTTCAGCTGGATCGTTTGCTGCGTGATCTTTCGCAAGTGCGTTTGAGGATAATCACGTCTTTCGTGACATATACTCCGAAATGTATAATCATTTAAATGTTTTTAACGATGCGATCGCAGCCACCCTACTGTATGCTGGCAATTTGGATCAAATTTAAATTCTCAAAGTCCCCTTGCAGAAACATAATCAAGATATATTTTTAAAAAACAATTGTGTGCGAAGTTTTACGGCGCTCGGAAATGTTTTTGTGCTGCCTGTGAGAGTTTCAATTTTCAGCACGAAAATACATGCGCGTTGTCAAGTTATTATTTAATTGCTTCTCGGGCTTAGGATATTATTGGGAAAAATCGGAAAGTTGGCACCTTTGTGCATATTGTGCACATTATGAGGTAAATGACCAACTTTTTACAGATTTTTCCAGCAATAATTGTCATTAGTACTAGCTTTGCCATGACAACCTCGTTATCATTTTCTGAGTTTATTTCATCAAAGACTATTTATTGATGTTCTAATGCAACTGTCGACTTGACTATAGACTGCATGCATAACGAAAAAGTTCGATTTGTATAAAAAGATTGTATACGATCGATTTGATTTACTCTAAGCTTTGAATTCTTTTTTAAACAAATATAAGATTACCGAAAAATAAATTCCCTCGTGACCAAAGTTGCTCTCAAAAAATGTCGAATCATGTTTGGTATTTAAACGCTGAAAGTGCTGCGATGGAATTATTTGGTAAGGGCATTCCCGCTGTTATTAAACTGTTCCCGCTGTTAAAAAATGAAAAATGACCAAAAAATTTACAAACGAGCTGCCGGAGCATGAAAATCAAACCGAAATTCCTAAACGATATGGAATGTCTCGATCAGACGTTGCTTATTCGATAGGTGAAAACATTGATTATTCCATCAGATTATTCCAAATCGATAACGTTTTTCAGAATATTTCAAATCAATTGTAGCTTCCTAAATAACGACTCGTCCGAGGGGCATTTGGACAAAAATTATCAGCTGGGTTCGCAAATTATCAAAATATTAAGGATCGTTAATCACGTCGCGGAAAGAGGAATGAAGCTCTTCACTGAACATAATAATAAATTGACATGCGACGAGAAACATAAACCATTCAGTGTTCAAGTTGTCCGTGAATACCAGAAAACGTATCCAATTGTAAACAAAAAGAGACTAAGCCGACTGCCCCACCAATAACATTTAACTTCGGCACTTTTTTGCATGAGTTTTAATTTTCACATTACGTTTATTCGATAATTATACTATTCATTGCGGGAATGTATTCCAGTGCAACGAATGTGTGGCTCAGGATTAATTCAAGTTTAATTCAAGTTTAATCTGAAATTTAATTTTAAGAAGTTTTCATACTTCCGATAGAAACAAAACTTTTCTATAATGTTTTGTCTATAATATAATATTGTCTATAATGTTGTGTTCATAAAGTTTTTATCAGGTGAAGATTTAATAAAACGTCAATAAATAGTCATTCATGAATAAAACTGAAAAAAATGAAAACGAGGTTGTCATTGCTGAGCTTGTAATGACAATTATTACATCTGTGAAAATTTCGTCATATCCCTCATAATGTGTATCAAGTTTCAGATTTTTCCCACCAATATCCAAAGCTTGAAAAATGATTAAGTAATAACTTGGCAAAACCCACGTTTTTTCGTATTGAAAACTCAAACCCTCACAGGCACCATTAAACGTATACCGAGCGCCTTAAAACTTTACATAATTATTCAAATATATCGTGATTATGTTTTTACGAGGGGACTTTGGAATATCAGATTTGCCCCAAATTGCAGCCACCCTAGTATGAAGTCACAACTAAGAAACCGGTCCAAACTATTCGACGAGACTGCTTTCGCAGTTAACGATTGTCCATGATGATCACGACTCATCCGCATACGTGTTTACGATAAGAGTTTATACGAGGATAGATATCATTGTATGCGAAACTATTTATCGACTGTGATCGACAGCATAAACTCAGCCATTGTTGTGCTCCGACGTTTCGCAGCAACCCTTCGGGCACTTTTAACCTCGTCGGGTTATCCTTCCTCTGGGAAGTACTAAACTTGATCGTGTCATCGCAAATACGCGAACCCCGGAGCGAGGCACCCACGCTTGATCATCGTCATTGTCATATACGATTATCACGATCGTGAGCGCAATGGGCGATGGAAAATCGATGATACTTTCACGCAACTGCCGATTCTTCGTCCCGATCAACCAGGCATCCTGCACCTACCTTTCAACACGATCTTCCGTCTACACACACCTGTACGTGGGCCATTGCCTTTTCTGTAAACATTGTCGCGACTGATGGGCTACTAAGAGAATACACGTATGCGTTTGGAAAAAACTACCCATCCAAAACTGTTCTAACTAATTGGAATAAAATGAGAATTAATTAATTGCTCCGACCGCAGAGCGACGACCAACCGACGGCCGGTCATCTCAGTCCGAATCAGGACGAACGTAATCCATTAGTAATTCAGGACTCTACTTATTGGAAGGGGGATTAATTTTCCGCAGGAACGCGAATGAAAGGTTTGTAATTTTTTTCACCTCATCTCGGCTATCTCTGGATTGTCCAATTAAACACGGATCGCTTGCTCATTATCGATAATTACGACCGTAGTATGGGAGAGGAACAATTTTTTAACGATTCTTTGCAGAAGCTCTCCACGCTGTCGGAGCCCTGGTACGGACTGACGAATCATTAAATTCAGTTGAAAGCTCGTCAGAAGCTCACGGGGAAAAATGTGCAGCTGCAGAATTTTACGACCGACTATTTTCGTGGTATTTGAAAGGGGTAGTCGGTACTGGTATAACGAATTCAAGGCTGAAGGATTTTTCCATTCGCCAATGTGAAGGAAGCTTTGGGATGAAGAGCCGAAAAGTAGGACCTAACGAGAACAAGACAGAGAAAGATATATAATGTTGTGTCTAGCCACACTTAATCGTAGTCTGAATATGTTATCAACGGATACCATGAAATTGCTGGACTATGAAACATCAGCGTGGGTTTAAGTTACTAGTTAAGAAAAAAAAGTCGTGTACGGCGGAAAAAAATGATAGAAATTCCGCACTGTCGAAAAGAATTCAATGAACTTTTCGTGCAGTCGTTGACAAACGCCTACATGCCATTTTCCGCAACGTCTTACCAGGCGAATCTAATATTAGCCAGCAATCATCAATTTGCTTTTCTACATTCGTTTTCTCCATCCTCACCCTGGCAAAACATGTTTTTTTTCTCTCATCCGGATTCACAGGGCGCAATTTCTAATGGCGGGAATCGTTATTCTTTCCAACCGGATTGGCGGAGTTCAACGATGCTACTCGTTATCGGCACTTAGCGGACAGTACCACTTATCGTCGCAGCTGGACAAGAGAATTGACCGCATCCCTGTTATGTATCGCGTGCGCGATTCGTGTCTCCTCTGTATAAACGAAGAGCTGCGGTCGTACCTAGTGGTTACGTCTCTCATGGATTGACCTGACCAAATCAATTATGTCACTTAGTGCTCTCGAACCATCCGGCCCCCCGATCAGCTAGCATTATCAGCTGTGATATTGTATTTTCAGATAAATGATACAGCACTCATTAAAACGCTGCCCCACTAAAAGTTGTCTATCGTAACTATCGTTGATGTAGTTGGAAAGTGCTTGAAAATTACGAAAGTGCCTGTATTTCACTACGAGAAATGAATTTGCTTGACTTGTCGAAATCACCTATTCGATATTAAAAGCGAATGAGATTCGAATTGCGATATTGTTCTACATCACCGAGTTGTGAATTTTAAACAGCCTGGGTGTGTGAAATCTTTACGCTTGGTCGAAGTAAAACTTGTTCACCGTAAATTAACCCATATTACGTTTTTTAAATATTATAGTAATTTTTAATATAAATATATAATTATCTCATAACGGTGGGAGGATACGGAAAGTATTGAATGTGTTGACTAAATATATTTTATATGGTTTTAGTCGTCACTTAATTCGTGATAATTTAAGGGGTTACACCTAAATGAAATTTAAAAAAAAATCGATTTGTGTATTATCTGAAAAGTTCAAGTCAGTCCGTTGAAAATCGGGGAAGTTATGAGCGTTTACAAGTAGGTCCGGTGAACCGGTCTATATACCTAGCGTAAAACATTAAACGCGTTTTTCTCCGAATTACTTTTTCAGAATCGGTGACGAAAATATCTCAAAAACAACTGAACCAATCTGTCTTAAATTTCACAAACATTTTTTGTATATCAACAATGCATACTTTTTTATATGGAGAAAAATAGAGTGTTTTTTCACCGAAATTACGACCATCACCTTAGATCGGCGACCATTTTTTCAAAAATCATTATTTTATTAAATCCTCCGATTAAAGACTAGATAATACGGTACAAAAACTAAATTCATTTGGTTTTTTAATTTCTTCCGGAAGATTTCTTCCCGAGCAGGAGTGGTCACCACGAACGACCTTTTTTGCACAGAGGTCTGTGCAATTTATTGTATCCCCGTTGTTTATAAATATTGCCCAACAAAAAAATTGTCAAAGATACTTGAAATGATACCCTTTACTATGAAAAAAAGTTAAAAACTTGCACTCATTTCCCCCAAAAAAATTCACGGAAACCATACCTAATTCGCGACCTTTTTCCGGTCGCGAATTAGGTATGACCCGTTAAAAAAACACGATTGGTTTGTAGTAAAATTAGGAATCGTACATTTGTATTTCTAGTTGTTCTAAATCCATTAAATGAAACTGCATCTACGGTACACCCATGGCAAGTTGTTAATTCGACATTTATTCATCCTTGAACTAAATTCATCGATAAAAAATCAATATTACCAGAGTCGTCTTGTACTTCCGTTTGTGACTTCTAGCCACTTTTGTGAACTTTCGAACTTTTGAAAATTTGGGAACTTTTGTGACTTATGGCAACACGAATGACTCAGCGCGGAAGAAGTGCGAAGCTCTACCCTTTATTTCCCTTTTTCCTGTCACGAAAAAACTGTCCACAATAATCGCAATGTTTGAGAGCAAAACGGTGGACAAGAGGTTATAAATCAATCGGACCAGGCCGGTGCACGTGCGAACGTATCGATTCCGTTGTGGAAAAGTTTGCAGGTTGGATGCAAGGGATTCGATGCGGCACCGGCTCGGTCGGTCATCTGCGTGGCAGCTCCGCATTCAGGCGGAGGTGGCGCACTTTAAATCAAAGTGAGCCAATGGTGCAAGGACGCTTCTCGTATACAGCCTCTGCACGCTTATGGAACACGTGCGGCAGATGTTCCACTTTAAATCAACAGCCTTCGAATGCGCACGGCAACTATCTCGTTCTCCCTTCGTTCTGGTGACAAAATAGCTGTGCTGTGCTTAATTAAACGCCTGATGCTTGTGGAGCATACCGCAGGGTTCTTTACGCACGGATTGCTCACTTCGTACCATAGAATTTGTACTTTACGCGTAGAATTTTACGGCATTTTTGGCAAGTCTCCTAGCAGCCCATTTGCCCATCGCCCATAATTCCAGATGGATTTAGCCTCCAGATACTCAGAACATTCCAATCCAATCCAATTGATCGCAATGCTGATTGGTCTTACGTTCGTCGATTTTTTTCTACTCGTGTTTCAAGCAGCCAAAACGTCATTCGTTATCTTCTGAGGGAGTATCGTTTCACTACTGAGTCTACCATGTCATTCACAACAGACAGAAAGGATGAGGTTGAGCAATTTCACCCTCATTCATTATTCTTGTCTCAAACGGCAGTAAAACTTCGAAGGTTTCTCACTATCCAACTGAAACTTATTTCATTTACGAGTTTTCGAACAAACGTGAGTTTTCATACGGTTGCAGACGGTATATTCGAGATCCTGGATTTTACAGCGTATCCGGTTTATAATCCATTTAAATCCGGCACAAGGCCCTCGGCTAGAAGCTAAGTGATAGTGAAAAGTTGAACGATCCTAGAGGCGAGTGTATTTAATTCTCTGATTAGCCTAATTATCCCTGGGTCCTAAAACTACAACGGAAAAGGCTAATATACGAAGGGAAACAGACTGTCAATATTGCGGAGAATTACAGCACGAGCGAGGTAGATAGAACAAACTTTAAAGGTATCAAGTGTATGAAGGAAGCAAAAGAGATGTGGCACGTACATCGAGCACTGACAAATTGTCCGGTGAGAGATAATGACCGTGACCAAGATAGAAAAGTCTCGGACCTAGCTGTTCTCTACATGCGTGTATCCGCGTCAACTTCACCAAATTACGTATTTTAGTTCCTGTCCAGCGAGAGGACGTTTCGACCGCTGTCGCTATTCATGAAACTATTACCACAGAATGAATTGCTCTTGTCGTCATTTGGTGGCGCAGGCTAACGCAAATAGAGTGTAACTATTCTCACAGCAATATTGATCTGAAGCTGTTAGAATACGATGGCTACATGGACTATGGAATTGAATAAGCCGAATGGAAGCCGGTGTGCCGAAATTGTGGTAGACGAATGG